>OX359285.1:16439976-16799976 GCA_947179155.2 Hedera helix
GGGGGGGGGGGGGGGGGGGGGGGGGGGGGGGGGGGTTGGCAGAAAAAGGAGAGAAACTTGGGAAGGAAGAGAGCTCACAGCTCTGTTTCATAACATTCATAAGCATAATAATAGATACGATCTCAGTTACAATATATAAAAGATGTTCTCTATATCTCTCTTATTTATTTACACCACATGGTTATCCTACTTCACATGGAGAAAACTCCAAGATACTACTAATAACTACCTTTCTTAAAATATCCCTTATCTAACTTGTGAAATTACTAAGGCTTGGCAGTTTATAAATAAAGCAAGCACATAATGTTAACATCATTGATTCCATAATCATTCATTTTCTAAAAGGGGTTTCTCTTAATCATGACAGCTGGTGCAGTTTGAGTGGTAAAATGATAATTAAAGCTACTGCCAGAAAAAAAAAAATGTGAAAAGGACTACCATGTGATATTATAGCTAATACCAGTGGGATTATCTACTCAGTTCAGATATTTACTGGGCGGTGATAACTCCTAGTACAAGATGTAATATAAGCAACAGTGCCTGTAAAGTAGTAGCCTTCATATAATATCAACACACTTGTACATATATATATAAGATAAAGACTAAAGAACAAACCTGCTCAAGGTCATTTCTTACAGCCCTTGCATCATCAGCATTGGCCAAATCCTCCTCAGCCTCTCCTCCGGGAACCAATCATCGTTCCATTCCTCTTCAACAAATGGTGCATACTGACCCATTTGGTGGTCCTAAACCACTCTTCTGAAAATTTCTGCACAGCACAAAAGCATCCTCCCCCCCCCCCCCCCCCAAAAAAAGAATAAGAAATTTCTTCCTAGTTCAAATATCTCACTACACAATCATATTACCAGTAATTTTCAATTTAAAATCACCACAATTTGTACCTGGGCTACTCCGGCTTTCGCCAAATCTCTGTCTGTAAGTCTATACTCTCTATACTCGTGCATTACCCAGTTGGTTCACTTGCCATCAGGAGCTCGTCCACTATGAAAGACGAGTCTTTTTTTCATTCGAATTGTCTAACCCTTATGACGTACGGCCCTATCCTTCCCGGTTACTTTCCAGTACCCTCTGCCAGTGGCACGGTTAAGTCTAGACCCATTACCATACTTTCTATCAACAGGGCTGAAGAAGTACCATTCTAAATCTCTGCTGTTCAGTGATGAATATAACCTAAACCACATATGTCATTGCATTTTATTAACAAAAATTGGGTGGGAAAAAAAAAAGAGAAAGGAAAAAGATACACAGATGACCACAAGACAAGATGACATACATATGTGATATATCATATATGTAGCTAGAGAGGAAACAATATCAGAAAACAAGATAGAACCTTGGAGAGGAAAATTGTGTCAAGAGAGGCAAGAGATACAAAAAGAGCCGTTAAAGGGAGCGGCTGAGTATTCCTTCAATACACGACAGCGTAAACAATGCGTTCCAGGAATTGTGCTTTATTAAGGCGACACCGTTTCGTATCATCAGTTGCTTAGTAGAACGACATCGTTTAAATTACTCTATCAATTGTTTTCCATGTTAGTTAGCGTAGCCACGTGTATAACGCTCGTTGAGCAAGTTGTTAGACAGGAGAGAGAAGGTTGTTAGCTTAGGAAGAATATAACCCAGCAGAGTGCATGTGCTGAGTATCAATGGAAATTATCTGAAGTTTATTTTCCTTTCTTTACTTGCGTGTTATTTCCTTTCCAGTTTTTCATTTCCTGCAATTTATTGTTGAACCGTGACAAATTGGTATCAGAGCATCTCCTGGGCCATCAATGGCTGAATCCACGAGTAAACCCAGTCTTCATAAACATGAAAGGGATCTAAAATCCTTGGAGGAACGTGTGGACCAGATACATGAATCAATGGCTGCAAATTTCGAGCAAACTTCAGCTAAGTTTGAATCCATGGAGAATCAGATTGCGCAGCTGAGCCAGAAGTTGCAGAACAATAGTGACGAGGTCTCACAGAAGGTGATCGAAGCATTGGAGGCCTTTCAACGTGCAGAGAAGGAGAAAGCTGCAGCAACAGAAACGCCTAGACCAGTTTCTACATCATTGACACCCACTCTGCCTTTGGATCTTCAGTCACCGACATCACCAGTGCCAAACCTCCTTCCACAGCGTCCAGTCGGAATAGCTACAAATGTCTACTCCACTGCTAGCCCGCCTATTTCAACTACAATCATGGCATCAAGACCTCCTTTAGTTCCTCAAAATTCGCCACACAGTTTTCTTAACCCAGGTACTACCTGTGATACCCCATGAATTTTAGAATAATTATAAATAAGGATTATGATTAATCAAGTAAAGGTTAGTATTTAAAACCTAGTACTGAACGATAAAAGTATTAAGGAATGATTATGGAATGAAAAGAAGATTCATGATTATGAATTGAGAAAAGAAGGATGAATGTACAGAATATGAATGATGTGTGATATAAGAATGAAATAAGTGAATGGAGTAAGATTACGTATAATTAAAGAAAAGAAGTTTTCGGAGAATAAGAACTTATCTTGATAAGTATATCAAGAAGCGAGTTAAAGTTTTAGAGTAATGTGAAATGTAATATTGCAAAGAAATTGTAAGTTAAGTTAAGAATTTAAATATTCTGACAGTTATGATCATTATGGGATTATCCATGTAAGTTATGGATATTAAAGAGGTCAAATATGATTATTATGAATTTCGTTACTATCCATCAAGATAAAGGTAAAACAAGATGCTATCAATGAAATACGTATAATTATTACGGCAATTATGATTCCGAGGACGGAATCCTGTTAAGGGGGGAAGAATGTGAGGATCCAGATTTTTAAAATTCTTTATTAATATTAAATGAGAATTTAATTGATAAAATTATCAAGATGATTTAAATTATTTGAGATATTTTATGTGATTTAAGATATTTGATGAGATTTAATTGATAAATTAAATCTGTACAAAGATGTTAATGATTTGTGTTGAATTAAATAATTGAAAAGTACATAAATTGTTTAAAAACAATTTATGAGGAATAAAAGAAATTTCAGGTAAAGGTACAATGTATTGTACAATAAAATTGTTATGGAAATATAGAAATTATGATTTTAAATGGTATTATGTGGTAATGTGAGAATGAGTTAGATATGTATATATATACACTTGTATATATATATATATATATAAATGTGTATGTTTATGTAATATTTATAAATTCCATTAATTATGGAAATTAAGGGATTAATAATTAAATTAATCCAAAGTTAAATGAAAAGGTAATGAGGAAATTAGTGAAATAGTGATTATGAATTTTGGAGGAGGTTTAGAAATTAATTGAGAAGGAAAAGTAATTATATAAATTATACAATAATAAATTATATAATTTATATAAGGAAATTAAAATAAGATATGGAGGAAATAATAATTATATAAATTATATAATAATAATTATATAATTTATATAAGAGGTGTAAATTAATTAAGGATGGAAGAAATTTTATAAATTATATTTTGTGTGAAATGGAAATTATAAAAAAGAGATATTTAATTATATAAATTATATAATAATAAATTATATAATTTATATAAGGAAATTAATGTGAAATGAAAAGAAATTAAATTAAAGGAGGAAAAATGAATGTTTTAATTCATTAAAAATTATGTTTATGCATAATTAAATTTTTATGAAGTTTACGAAGAATAATATTTCGGAAATGTGAACATGTTAATGTAACATGTTGTACAAGTAACGAAGTGAAAAATTATGAAAAATAATTTTTATATGTTCTATGAATTATTTTATAATTTTTGGAGGTAAAAATTACCTCAAATAATTACATGCATGTCATTATGCGTGTACAAAATTTGTCAAGTAAAGTACCCAAAAGAGGTACTAATATTGTTGATAAATCATATTATGATTTTTAGTAAATTAGAATAAATATTTTATATTTGTTATATAAAATATTTATTACACGATATAATTATGTAATGTATTAAAAAAGAAAATTTTGCATGATTTTTTTCGTGGAAAATTCGAGAGAAGGCTGAGTCGGCATGTTAAGGCGGTGGAACTGATTTTTATTAAAATATGATTAAGCTTGCATGGGAGTATAAAAAGGAAAGAAAAATGAAATGAAAGAAAAAGAAAACAAAAGCCAATTCTCTCTATTTTCTATCATCCGAGAGCCACACCACCGCCACCTTTCATCATCACCGGAAATCACTTTGAGCCACTAAGAGGATGGCATACAAGTGTAGACAAACTTCAAGGAAGGAGTTGAAGCTTTGGAAGGTATAAAAGTAATTTAATTGTTTTATTTTGGAATTTATGGTATTAAGTTATTGTTGTGGAAAAAAATAGAAAATAATTAGAATAATTATTCTAAATAATTATAGAATGTATATTTATGATTTACATGATTTTTGGAATAGTTTTGATTGAGATTTTTAAGAAAAAAATGAAAATTTTTGGAAAAAGATGGTTTACTGTTCGGCTGCTGGAAGAAGAAGAAAAGGGAATAGTGAAAAGGCTGGACCGCGCATGGCGCGCGGTCCATTTTTCTTTCTGTCGCCCAGATAAAACGGCGTCGTTTAGCGACGCTGAGAGGGGTAGGCCGCGCATTGCGCGGAGGCAAATTTTCGCCACAAAAAAAAAAACGACGTCGTTTGGCGTATGGCTGAACCGGAGATGGGCCGAACGACGTCGTTTGGCTCGGAACAGTGGCGGTCACGTGGTGAATTTACGACCTTGCCCCTGGACTTTCCAATTTATACCGGTCGTGTCCTGTTCTCGGTAAAACTACGATTTTGCCCTGGAACTTTCTAGAAAATTCCGGTTATGTCCCTAAAGGGTGCCGAAATGACGGAAATGCCCCTGGGCTTTCCGGGAAATACCGAATGAGTCCCTAAGGGCGCGGAAATTACCAAAATGCCCTCCGAAGTGATTTTTAATGAAATAAATGTTTAAAAATTATTTAAAAATTCTAGAAAATTCTAGAAAAATACTAAAAATATAGAAATGATGTTTGGACATTAAATTTAATATTTTTATAAAAATATTAAATATTGGGGATTAATATTTAAATAATTTAAATATTAATCTATTAAGTTTAAAGGTTAGAAAATGATTAAATGAAAATTCGGACAACCAAATACGTTAAAATTTTATCCGATGAGCTGGGTTGTCCGTAATGAAGGCATGGGATATTAAATTAAATTAATATTTTAAGGAACGAGGTTAATATAATTAACCATACTAGTTAATATTTAACCCAATACCCTAAAATTAAAGGGTCGGGTAGAGTTAATTACGTTACAGATGATATTAATTAATTAAATTAATATCATGAGAAGCTAAATAATTATTATTTGATTATATTATGATCATAGGTTGATCGTGAAAGGGTTTTGAGCTAGCAATGAAATAACTGGACATTCAGGCAAGTTCTTCAGTCCCTTAAATGTTGAATGTTATGATATGAAATATTTGTTTTAAATGCACACAAATTATGTGATATGTGATAAGTGATTAATATGACAATAATGTGTGATCTGTGCAATGATATGAATATACATGAGATATATTGCTCAAGTAGAAGCACGAGCACATGATGTATGACACACACCGAACATATTAAGGTAGGTGTTACGTGAAGCATAACTGTTGAACTTGCTGAGCCGTTGTGCTCATTACTTGCTTAAAATAAATTTTTGCAGGTAGAGAAACAAATTCGAGAATATCGAATTATGTTAAAGATGAATTGCCAAAAAGGTAGAAAGTGTAATTGTTATATGTTTGATAAAATATTTGAATGTGGAGATATTGGCAAAGTTTATTTGTATGTGTTGTATAATATGCAAGTTGGATCCAGATTGGACAAGTAAAGTTAAATGATATATGGTAATGATTCAAGATTGTTGTTATGTTGAAAAGTAAGACATATTTAAATTATGGATTATAAAACCAGGAATAATGGTATGGATATAATCAACATTAAATTTTAAGTGTTGAGCGTTATGATAGAAAGAAAAAAGTAAAGGTTGCGATCCATGGGACTAGGATCTAGATGAAGGATTTTAAATATCCAAATGTTTTAGTACAACGATCGAATTGAGAAAGGGAAAAAGAAAAAATTTATACCGAAAATTTGGTAAGTAATGATTTATAAAATCAATCAAGGGATTAAAGAAGATGAGTAAATGATTTATTAACGAACCGAAATTTGGCCGTTATGAAGATAATGTTTAATAAATACAGAATTTATGGTGATAAAGTGGGCCGAATTTCGGGGTCGTTACAGTTGGTATCAGAGCCAGAGGTTATAAACCTTAGGTAAATGATACCTTAGGCTATAACCTAGAGTAAGAAAGAGTACAGTTAGTTGCGTGTTCTGAAAACCCAAGCGTATAGTAAGCTCGTGACTCATGATTGTATGGTGGAGCCCCTTTAGCGAATGGGCAACTAAGACCTGACTAGGACAAGCTCCTCAACCATATGATTATGGTAAGTTCCTGAGCCCAAATACGTGATAAGTTTGATGAACATGGGGGAATTAGAATGGAAAAGATGTAAGTTGAGAAAGATAATTCTTAAATATTGATTAAAGAAAAGGAAATATGAAAGATTTCAAGAAAGAGATAAGATTATAAGGAAGAGATAAAGATGTGAAGAATGATCTGAATGAAGGTAATGAATTGAGAAATTGATAAGTTCAATTAAGAACATAATTGAAAGAGAATATTTGAAATGATTCAAAGATGAATCTTAAAGGAAATCAGGGGACACCTGATTTGAGAAATAAAGATGAAAAGTAATCTAAAGAGCATAGAAAGAGATCATAATAATATGATCAAGAACGGTAAGAGGATCGTACTACGATACGATCACAAGATAAGGAAAGTGATTGATGAATAGATTATAAAGCAAGGTCATGATGGGATCATGAGAGAATGTTAAAGAACAGAGAGACCTGTTAAGGGTCACAAAGGTATAGCTTAATGCTATAAAGAGAAAGAGTACTATGAAATAGTACAAGAAGAATTCAGGGAATGATAAGACATGAATGAAATGTGAAATGACAGAGAGACCTATTAATGGTCGAAAAAGATATAGCTTGATGCTATAAAAAGAAATGGTACTATGAAATAGTACAAAAGAATTCAGAAAATAATGAAATGTGAATGACAGAAATGCTATGATAAGGGGGCAGAAAGTTTGGGTACGAAATTTCAATTGAGGACTCATGTGGTGACTGAATTGCACAATCCTTTGTATGGGCGGGGGATTTGTGTTTACCCAGTTACTATGTGATAATCATTGAAATGTTAAAGTCGCGTTAGCAGTTTTGATAGATAAATAATATTAAGTTTAGGCACGAGTTCTTAAAACTCATGCATATGGTAAGTTCATGACTCATAATCGTATGGTATGTTTTGAGCCCCTCAGCATATGGAAAGTCTTTGACATATTCTTAGACTACATATTGCTAGGACAAGCTTTAAAACTCATATTCTTGTGGTAAGTTCCTGGACTCATAATGTGTGGCAAGTTTGATGAACTATACGGGGGCTATAGAATGATGGAGTAGATATAAAATTTAATATGATAATGAAAATAGTCCTAGCAATAAAGTTAATATTTAAGTGAAGAAGTAGAAGGTGAATGTTAGGGAATTTAGGATATTCCCATTCTTCTAGCTTTGCTAGAATTCGAAATATTTGGCCTCAAGTTGATTTGGCACGTGTGTGCTTTGGAAAAAGATGCAAATGAATTTTAAGCAATTTAAAAAGCGTCTATGCTACTTGTTTCGGCTAGACAAAAATATTTTTTTCATCAAAATGTATTTTAAAATAATCATCCATGCACCGTTTAGCCGGTGTAGATGGGATGAATGACGGAATGCTCAACGTGTTGTTGAGATGGTGCGGTACTATTTCGTCATAAGATGATTCAACACCATAAAGTATGGTTTATGGTGTAGGAATTATTAACGACGGAATCCTCAACGTATTGTCAAGATGACGCGGTAACATGAAGTCATAAATGATTTTGATTTATGAAGTATGTCAAAGCTATAAGTCAATGCCATTTGACTCGGCTAGACGTTTTGAAAAGCTTTGACATGATGAATGTTTTAAAATTTCTGCGGATTATAAAGTGTTAAAAGAAAGTCTGTGCCAACTGATCTGGCTAGACAAGCGTTGAAGAAATATAAGTCTGAGCTATTGATTCAGCTAGACAAATTTTGAAATGTATTGACTTCATATTCTTTGAAAGTTATACAAAATTTAATTTCTTTCGAATGAATTCTAAGGCTGGGATGAACAAAAAGATTAAGAATGTTGCAGGTTGATTAAATGATCACCTGGCATAGAAAGACATAGTATGGTGAAACATCCATCATTTAATGACAGACTGATCCACTGTCAGGATTTGCAGTATGAGGTACTCGGGGAGCGAAGTACTGTAAATCGGGATCATGTTCAGATTATTCTGAAAAGTTATTATTTTAATGGGTTGCAGTATGAGGTACTCTGGGAGTGAAATACTGTTAACCGGGATAAGTGTTCATCCAGCAAAGTATGAAAGTTTCCAAAATAAATTCCTCTACTCTTATGAAGATTGGATGGTAGGATGGGGTAGTATTTTTAAATGTGATCAATAATGAAAGAAATGATTGTGAAGCAAAGAAATTATGAAATGTGATAGATTAGAAAAATTGCAATGTGCAATAACTATGAGAAATGAATGCAAGAAAGATATGTGAAATGAATGCTAAGAAAATGTGTAAGTTGCAAATGAATGAGATATTAATACATACAAATTTCGAGGACGAAATTTTATGAAGGAGGGGTGAATGTGATACCCCATGAATTTTAGAATAATTATAAATAAGGATTATGATTAATCAAGTAAAGGTTAGTATTTAAAACCTAGTACTGAACGATAAAAGTATTAAGGAATGATTATGGAATGAAAAGAAGATTCATGATTATGAATTGAGAAAAGAAGGATGAATGTACAGAATATGAATGATGTGTGATATAAGAATGAAATAAGTGAATGGAGTAAGATTACGTATAATTAAAGAAAAGAAGTTTTCGGAGAATAAGAACTTATCTTGATAAGTATATCAAGAAGCGAGTTAAAGTTTTAGAGTAATGTGAAATGTAATATTGCAAAGAAATTGTAAGTTAAGTTAAGAATTTAAATATTCTGACAGTTATGATCATTATGGGATTATCCATGTAAGTTATGGATATTAAAGAGGTCAAATATGATTATTATGAATTTCGTTACTATCCATCAAGATAAAGGTAAAACAAGATGCTATCAATGAAATACGTATAATTATTACGGCAATTATGATTCCGAGGACGGAATCCTGTTAAGGGGGGAAGAATGTGAGGATCCAGATTTTTAAAATTCTTTATTAATATTAAATGAGAATTTAATTGATAAAATTATCAAGATGATTTAAATTATTTGAGATATTTTATGTGATTTAAGATATTTGATGAGATTTAATTGGTAAATTAAATCTGTACAAAGATGTTAATGATTTGTGTTGAATTAAATAATTGAAAAGTACATAAATTGTTTAAAAACAATTTATGAGGAATAAAAGAAATTTCAGGTAAAGGTACAATGTATTGTACAATAAAATTGTTATGGAAATATAGAAATTATGATTTTAAATGGTATTATGTGGTAATGTGAGAATGAGTTAGATATGTATATATATACACTTGTATATATATATATATATAAATGTGTATGTTTATGTAATATTTATAAATTCCATTAATTATGGAAATTAAGGGATTAATAATTAAATTAATCCAAAGTTAAATGAAAAGGTAATGAGGAAATTAGTGAAATAGTGATTATGAATTTTGGAGGAGGTTTAGAAATTAATTGAGAAGGAAAAGTAATTATATAAATTATACAATAATAAATTATATAATTTATATAAGGAAATTAAAATAAGATATGGAGGAAATAATAATTATATAAATTATATAATAATAATTATATAATTTATATAAGAGGTGTAAATTAATTAAGGATGGAAGAAATTTTATAAATTATATTTTGTGTGAAATGGAAATTATAAAAAAGAGATATTTAATTATATAAATTATATAATAATAAATTATATAATTTATATAAGGAAATTAATGTGAAATGAAAAGAAATTAAATTAAAGGAGGAAAAATGAATGTTTTAATTCATTAAAAATTATGTTTATGCATAATTAAATTTTTATGAAGTTTACGAAGAATAATATTTCGGAAATGTGAACATGTTAATGTAACATGTTGTACAAGTAACGAAGTGAAAAATTATGAAAAATAATTTTTATATGTTCTATGAATTATTTTATAATTTTTGGAGGTAAAAATTATCTCAAATAATTACATGCATGTCATTATGCGTGTACAAAATTTGTCAAGTAAAGTACCCAAAAGAGGTACTAATATTGTTGATAAATCATATTATGATTTTTAGTAAATTAGAATAAATATTTTATATTTGTTATATAAAATATTTATTACACGATATAATTATGTAATGTATTAAAAAAGAAAATTTTGCATGATTTTTTTCGTGGAAAATTCGAGAGAAGGCTGAGTCGGCATGTTAAGGCGGTGGAACTGATTTTTATTAAAATATGATTAAGCTTGCATGGGAGTATAAAAAGGAAAGAAAAATGAAATGAAAGAAAAAGAAAACAAAAGCCAATTCTCTCTATTTTCTATCATCCGAGAGCCACACCACCGCCACCTTTCATCATCACCGGAAATCACTTTGAGCCACTAAGAGGATGGCATACAAGTGTAGACAAACTTCAAGGAAGGAGTTGAAGCTTTGGAAGGTATAAAAGTAATTTAATTGTTTTATTTTGGAATTTATGGTATTAAGTTATTGTTGTGGAAAAAAATAGAAAATAATTAGAATAATTATTCTAAATAATTATAGAATGTATATTTATGATTTACATGATTTTTGGAATAGTTTTGATTGAGATTTTTAAGAAAAAAATGAAAATTTTTGGAAAAAGATGGTTTACTGTTCGGCTGCTGGAAGAAGAAGAAAAGGGAATAGTGAAAAGGCTGGACCGCGCATGGCGCGCGGTCCATTTTTCTTTCTGTCGCCCAGATAAAACGGCGTCGTTTAGCGACGCTGAGAGGGGTAGGCCGCGCATTGCGCGGAGGCAAATTTTCGCCACAAAAAAAAAAAACGACGTCGTTTGGCGTATGGCTGAACCGGAGATGGGCCGAACGACGTCGTTTGGCTCGGAACAGTGGCGGTCACGTGGTGAATTTACGACCTTGCCCCTGGACTTTCCAATTTATACCGGTCGTGTCCTGTTCTCGGTAAAACTACGATTTTGCCCTGGAACTTTCTAGAAAATTCCGGTTATGTCCCTAAAGGGTGCCGAAATGACGGAAATGCCCCTGGGCTTTCCGGGAAATACCGAATGAGTCCCTAAGGGCGCGGAAATTACCAAAATGCCCTCCGAAGTGATTTTTAATGAAATAAATGTTTAAAAATTATTTAAAAATTCTAGAAAATTCTAGAAAAATACTAAAAATATAGAAATGATGTTTGGACATTAAATTTAATATTTTTATAAAAATATTAAATATTGGGGATTAATATTTAAATAATTTAAATATTAATCTATTAAGTTTAAAGGTTAGAAAATGATTAAATGAAAATTCGGACAACCAAATACGTTAAAATTTTATCCGATGAGCTGGGTTGTCCGTAATGAAGGCATGGGATATTAAATTAAATTAATATTTTAAGGAACGAGGTTAATATAATTAACCATACTAGTTAATATTTAACCCAATACCCTAAAATTAAAGGGTCGGGTAGAGTTAATTACGTTACAGATGATATTAATTAATTAAATTAATATCATGAGAAGCTAAATAATTATTATTTGATTATATTATGATCATAGGTTGATCGTGAAAGGGTTTTGAGCTAGCAATGAAATAACTGGACATTCAGGCAAGTTCTTCAGTCCCTTAAATGTTGAATGTTATGATATGAAATATTTGTTTTAAATGCACACAAATTATGTGATATGTGATAAGTGATTAATATGACAATAATGTGTGATATGTGCAATGATATGAATATACATGAGATATATTGCTCAAGTAGAAGCACGAGCACATGATGTATGACACACACCGAACATATTAAGGTAGGTGTTACGTGAAGCATAACTGTTGAACTTACTGAGCCGTTGTGCTCATTACTTGCTTAAAATAAATTTTTGCAGGTAGAGAAACAAATTCGAGAATATCGAATTATGTTAAAGATGAATTGCCAAAAAGGTAGAAAGTGTAATTGTTATATGTTTGATAAAATATTTGAATGTGGAGATATTGGCAAAGTTTATTTGTATGTGTTGTATAATATGCAAGTTGGATCCAGATTGGACAAGTAAAGTTAAATGATATATGGTAATGATTCAAGATTGTTGTTATGTTGAAAAGTAAGACATATTTAAATTATGGATTATAAAACCAGGAATAATGGTATGGATATAATCAACATTAAATTTTAAGTGTTGAGCGTTATGATAGAAAGAAAAAAGTAAAGGTTGCGATCCATGGGACTAGGATCTAGATGAAGGATTTTAAATATCCAAATGTTTTAGTACAACGATCGAATTGAGAAAGGGAAAAAGAAAAAATTTATACCGAAAATTTGGTAAGTAATGATTTATAAAATCAATCAAGGGATTAAAGAAGATGAGTAAATGATTTATTAACGAACCGAAATTTGGCCGTTATGAAGATAATGTTTAATAAATACAGAATTTATGGTGATAAAGTGGGCCGAATTTCGGGGTCGTTACACTACCCCACCTCCATTGATTTCTCTTCCTGAGTCAGCAATTAAATCCACAGTCATAACATCAGTTGGACCACCAATCAATCGAAACCCACCCCAAATTTCCTGGATGAACACAGGGCACAACCACACGGATCCAACCCTCACCATGGGAACTAATAACCCTACATATACCATACCCAGTTTTTCCCAGACAAACACAAACCCACAATATGGCCCTAATCATAACTATAATCATGGCCCAACACTTCACTCTGCAACCCACCAAACTACACCCTATGGATCATCAGTAAACTATATGAACTCTTACATTTCCTTACATAATTTCAGTCAAAATCCACCACTACAATTCACAGACCATGGACCCAACTTCAGTAATCCAACTCAGTCACCCATGACAACTTATCCTGTAACCAATACCACTAGTGGGTACTATCAGACTCCCTTATATCAAGGACCAAGTTCCTGGTCCCCCACTGAAGGACTTCATCCCAGAACCTCAAACAACAATTATCTGCCATTTCCCATGCCCAAGATGGATTTCCCATACTTTGAAGGAAAGGACCCCAAAAGCTGGCTTAAGAAATGTGAAAAGTTTTTTCAGTTCAACCCTATGTTAGATCCAAGGTCGAGGGTACTTTATGCTGCTATGTATTTGGAAGGTGAAGCTGATATATGGTACCAGTCCCTACAAGATGAGAAACAAATGTTATTTTGGGATGAATTTGCTTATCATCTCTGCCACAGATTTGCAAAAGGGGGACAAGAAAATCTCATAGGGCAGTTTAACAAGTTAGTTCAAAAAGGCAAAGTAGATGAATATATTAAAAGGTTTAAGGAATTAAAAACCTATATGACTAACCAAAACAAAGGCTGCTCAGAAGAATACTTTATTGAGAGTTTTCTCAGTGGCCTAAAGGAGGAGATTGCTAATGCCTTGTATATTGTGAAGCCACAGTCACTCAGAGAGGCAATAGACCAAGCCAAGAGGCAGGAAATCTACTTGGACTCCTTAGATAAAAGGAACCAAGGAACTGCAAGGACATTCAGAGAGAATCCAGCCTATAAGAACAAATTGCCAGCAACTGTAGGTAGGGAAAATGTTCAGCAAACCAGAGCAGGTGGAGGACAGAAAACTTATCCCATAAAAAGACTCACATTGACAGAAATGGCTGCCAGGAAGGAAAAGGGGCTGTGTTATCACTGTGACGAAGTTTATACCCAGGGACATCAGTGCAAACAAAAGCATATATACATCATGATAACAGATGAAGATGACAACTCTCAAACAGTAGAATCTGATCAGGAATTGGCTCTAGTGCTGCAATGTGA
Source organism: Hedera helix (assembly GCA_947179155.2). Classification (NCBI taxonomy): domain Eukaryota; kingdom Viridiplantae; phylum Streptophyta; class Magnoliopsida; order Apiales; family Araliaceae; genus Hedera; species Hedera helix. The sequence goes on from OX359285.1 coordinate 16,454,191, forward strand.
GGAAGGGGAGTTATTGCATATTGAAGAAAATTGTGAAGTCTCATTACAAGCCATAACAGGTACTCATGGTATTCACACCTTCAAATTACATGGCAAGGTCAAAAATAAATGCATATCTATGCTCTTGGACAGTGGCTCAACACACAACTTCCTATCACAATCCTTAGTCAAAAAATTGCATTTACCTGTGGAACCATGCAGTCCTATTAAAGTCACAGTGGCAAATGGGGAAAACATTCAATGTAGTCAGAAGATTGCTCAGTTCAAATGGGGGTTAGACCAAGGAGAATTTCAAACCCCAATGTATGTAATTCCTCTAGGAGGATATGATGTAGTTTTGGGAGTCCAATGGATGCAAACTGTGAGTCCTATTAGCATGGATTTTGCTAACAGAGAGGTGACTGTTCACTGGAAGGGCAGGAGGGTAATTTTGGGTGATCAAAGAAATTCTGAACAATTCTATTCCGTGCAGACCACAGACAAGTTCAATTGAAAACCTCAGGATGAAACCTACTTCCTGGTGCAACTGATAGCTAAAGAAGGCAGTCCCGAGCTAGCTGAAACAGTACCCAAAGTAATTGAAAAGTTAGTGGAGAAGTATGGAGATATCTTTAAAGAACCACAAGGTTTACCCCCAATGAGGCTGCAAGACCATCACATACCCATAATGCCTAACAGTAACCCTGTGAACTCCAATCCCTATAGATATCCATTCTTACAAAAGACTGAAATAGAGAAAATGGTCAAGGAAATGTTGGAAAGTGGAATCATCAAACATAGCACATCCCCATATGCCTCACCAGTGCTATTGGTCAAAAAGAAGGACAATACTTGAAGATTTTGTGTGGACTATAGGGCCTTAAACAACAACACCATCAAGAACAAGTTTCCTATTCCTATCATAGAGGAGCTACTAGATGAGCTACAAGGAAGCAAGGTTTATACGAAATTGGACCTTAGAAGTGGGTACCATCAAATAAGGGTGAAGGCTGAGGACACACATAAGACTGCATTCAAGACGCACCAAGGACACTACGAATTCCTAGTTATGCCTTTTGGCTTGACTAATGCTCCGGCTACTTTTCAATGCATTATGAATGAGGTATTTCCTCCCTACCTTAGGCAGTTTGTGCTTGTATTCTTTGATGATATACTAGTTTACAGTCCATCACTGGAAAGTCATGAGCATCACTTACAACAAGTATTCGAACTGCTGACAAAAAACAGATTTTCTGTAAAGAAAACCAAGTGTACATTTGCGCAGAATCAGGTAGAATATTTGGGTCACATTATCCATGAAAAAGGAGTATCCGCAAATGAAAGGAAGGTAGAGGCTATGAAGCACTGGCCCAGGCCTACTTCACTAAAGTCCTTGAAGGGATTCTTGGGTCTCACAGGCTACTATAGGAGGTTTGTACAACACTATGGGGTGATTAGTAAGCCTTTGCCCAACTTATTGAAGAAGGGAGCCTTTAAATGGAATGAGGAGGCTGATTTAGCCTTTAAGAAATTAAAACTGACATTATCCTCTACACCAGTTCTCACCTTGCCTAATTTCTCGAAAACCTTTGTTGTTGAAACTGATGCATGCTACTCAGGCAGAGGAGCAGTCCTAATGCAAGATGGGAGACCACTAGCCTTCCTAAGTAAGGCTTTATCTGCAAAGCACCTTGGTTTATCAACTTATGAAAAGGAATTGCTAGCAGTTATTCTTACAGTTCAGAAATGGAGAACCTACTTGCTTGGACAGAAGTTTGTCATCAAAACTGATCATGAAGCACTCAAATACTTCATGGAGCAGAAATTAACTACACTAGTACAACAGAAATGGATATCAAAACTGCTGGGATTTGATTACATTATTCAGTACAGGAAAGGCAAAGAGAACTTAGTGGCTGATGCACTGTCCAGAAACCAGGAACTGGAATGTAAGTATGTAGTGGCACAAGGAGTTAAACCAGATTGGAGAACTGAAGTAAGTGATAGTCTCCAGGAAGATCAAGCAGCTCAAGAAATGATGACTAAGTTGCTAATTGATTTTGGAAGTTGCCCTGGTTACACCTTTCAAGAAGGAATTCTCAGAAAAGAAGGCAGACTATATTTAGGCAGCCATGGTCAGTTAAGGCAGAAGATAATGGAGCAGATGCACAACAGTCCTGAAGGAGGGCATTCTAGCATAACAGCTTCTATTAAAAGAGCTGAATTATTGTTCTATTGGCCTACTTTAAGAAAAGACATGACTGATCTGGTCAGGCAGTGTGATATCTGCCAGAGAAGTAAAGGGGAACATGTGCATACCCCTGGTCTATTGCAACCCATTCCCATTCCCAGCCAAGCATGGGAGGTGATAACACTTGATTTTGTGGAGGGGTTACCTAAATCTGATGGCAAAGACACTATCCTAGTAGTTGTGGACAAATTGACAAAAGGGTGTCATCTTATGGCTCTTACACACCCCTATACAGCTACACAGGTGGCCCAAATTATGCTAGATTCTGTTATTAAATTACATGGTCCTCCCCAGACAATCATTTCAGACAGGGACAGAATCTTTGTGAGTGCATTCTGGAAGGAATTGTTCAAGGCCATGGGGACTCAGGTCAGGCTTAGCTCAGCTTATCACCCACAGATAGATGGCCAAACAGAGAGAGTCAATTAGTGCATAGAAATGTATCTAAGGTGTATGACAGGACATAAACCTGCACAGTGGAGCAGGTGGTTACCCCTAGTTGAATGGTGGTACAATACTTCCTTCCATACAGCCACATGTATGACTCCTTACAGAGCATTATATGGCATCAACCCCCCAGTTATCAATTACCAGCAAGGAGGCAATAGCAGCAACCCAATGGTGACAGAATTTGTTAAGGAAAGGGAGGCAGTACAACAGTTGTTAAGGGAGAATTTAAGCAAGTCCCAAGAAAGAATGAAACTTTATGCAGATAAAAGAAGAACTGAGAGGGAGTTTCAGGTTGGAGATGAGGTCTACTTGAAATTACAACCCTATAGACAGATGTCTGTCGTACAAAGAAGGAATTTCAAACTCTCTGCAAGGTATTATGGTCCTTACACAGTAATCTCTAAAGTCGAAAAAGTGGCATACATATTGCAATTACCCCCTACTGCAAAAATCCATGATGTATTTCATGTGTCTCAATTGAAGAAGAAATTTGGAAAATCAAAAGTGATACAAACCGAGCTACCCCATATTAACAATAAGGGTGAGTTAAATCCTGTACCTGTAGCTGTTCTGGACCGGAAATTGGTTAAAAAGGGGCATTCTCCGACAACCATGGTATTGATCCAGTGGTCCCATAGCATACCTGAAGACGCAACCTGGGAAGAATGGAGCAAGATAAGTACTCAATATCCTGACTTTGATCCTTGGGGACAAGGATTTTCTCAAGAGATGGGGAATTGTCAAGAGAGGCAAGAGATACAAAAAGAGCCGTTAAAGGGAGCGACTGAGTATTCCTTCAATACGACAACGTAAACAATGCGTTCCAGGAGTTGTGCTTTATTAAGGCGACACCGTTTCGTATCATCAGTTGCTTAGTAGAACGACATCGTTTAAATTACTCTATCAGTTGTTTTCCATGTTAGTTAGCGTAGCCACGTGTATAACGCTCGTTGAGCAAGTTGTTAGACAGGAGAGAGAAGGTTGTTAGCTCAGGAAGAATATAACCCAGCAGAGTGCATGTGCTGAGTATCAATGGGAATTATTTGAAGTTTATTTTCCTTTCTTTACTTGCGTGTTATTTCCTTTCCTGTTTTTCGTTTCCTGCAATGTATTGTTGAACCGTGACAAATTGCAAAAAATAACCAAAGCTAAAAATAATTATTTATTGAAAAAGAACTTGACATGAGATATATAGAGGAAAAGACGTGGGTGAAATACCTGAATCAATAACCCAAAAACAATATAAAAAAGTCATATACAATTCACAGATCCTCCATAATTATTCACAATGTAAAACAAAAATGAGATAAACATAAACAAGACAGAACCTTAGGGAGGGAAAACACAGAAAAAACAACCAAAGCAAAAAAAGATTTTGAAAAAGAAATCAGAAGAAAGATATATAGTGGAAAAAATTAGGCTGTAATACCTGAATAAAAAAATAGAACAAACAAATTCACAAACAATACAAAAACCTTCCCCGATGATTCAAATACAAAACAAAAATTAGACAAATATATCCATATTACCATAATATTCTAAGTATATTTTGTTCATACCCTTTCTTGTTCTTTGAAGTTTCAAAAATAAAAATCTAATCTTTACACATTTTCAGGTCTCCCAGTGTCAAATTCCAGAAATACAAATACACAAACCATTATACTACTAATTAAATAGGAAAACATTTTAGTTAAAAAATTAAGTTTGTACACACAATTCAACAAAAACAAATGTCAATACAAAAGAATCTAAAAATCAGTAAAATGAACACAAAATTCATCATCTAACTCAACAAAATCAAAAAGAAACCCAATTATGTATACACAAATTCAGAAACAGAGATGGGTACAGGGGATGTACCTTTAAGTTCCCAAGGTTCAGATTTGTAAACATCGATTTCAGAAACAGCTTGAAATCGAAAGGGTTTCCCACAAGCCTTACGCGTCAGGTAATACCGAACAAGTTCGTCATCAGTTGGGTGAAACCGAAGAAACCCCGGCGCCAGAGACTTCGTCGACCGCATATAAAGCATACAATGGATGTTTAAAAAATTGGATCAGTCATCCAACTAAAAAAGTTATGAATTAATGGTGATAGAATGATTATTGAACCAACGACGTCATAAATATATATTATTAATAATTAATAAAATTTTAAAATATTTATTTTTTTTATAAGTTAAAATATAATAAAATAATATTATAATATTAATAAAAATATTTTTATAAAAAAAATATAAAAAAAAACTTGAAAACTAGATCAATCGATTTTTGACAAGGTCGGTGTCAAACCAATTTTCTGGACGAATTGGACCAAAAAGTAGACCAATTCCAATCGAACTACGGTCGGATTACCGATCCGATCCAAATTTCTAAACATTGCATATAATGACTATTAACTTATCCAACAAAATATATTTAAAAAAAAGTGTGTCAATTATATAATGCCCAAGACAAACTCTTAGATTTTCCAAATCAAGCATATATGCATATAAAGATGTCAAGTTTTTAAATTCAAAATTATTTGTCATTTGACTTAGGGGTGTATAACGGTCAGTTTAATAGGTAAAAAAAAAATAACTAAACCATTTAAGTCAGTTATAAAAAATTAAAAATCAAAATGGTCCAAATTTTTACTCCATAAACGGTTATCGGTTTATTCGATTATCGGTTAAATTGATTGGTTTAGTCGATTATTAAAACTTAAGGATAAAAAATAGAGTTGGTATATAACCAAATTTTAAAGCAATGTATTGGTGGATAATAGAAATCTGGGTAAACAACTATTAATATATACTCTACCCGTTCTGCAAATTCATCACAAAAAAGGTATGTAATAAATATATAATTATATAAAATAAATAATTATTAGAAAAGTATATAAATTATATTATAATATTAAGGCATTCGGTCGGTTTTGATTTTTAAATCAACCAAACCGAAACCGATCGATTTAGTTTCGGTTTTTCAGTTTTATAAGTTTCGATTTTATGATTTTCAGTTTGGTTTATTAACAGTTCAGTTTGGTACGATCGGTTTTTCAGTTATTTTCGATTTTGTTTACACCCCTAATTTGACTATATAAAAACCTCAAATATTTTATATCGTCAATTTTGTCATAAAAATCAATGAAGGACTTGTCAAAATAGAAAACTTAATTTAGAAGAATCACTTTAGACTTCAAATTATCTTAAATTATCCTTGCAAATGACAAAAATATATTAGTTAAATATTGAAGATTGACACGATTTCTCCTCAAAAACTTTAGTACTCTAAATTTGTGATGTACTTCTGCATTGCTTGTGAAATATAATTAACCCTTTTCAATGTTAGATCTTTTGAAGAATAAACTTGAGGGGGAAATTCCAATAGCTTTATTTTAAACTTTTAATTTGCATGGCAATTCATTGAAATGAAATTAAAAACTCCTAAGTTATTTTGTACATTTTGTTAGAAATTGCACCTTATTCGATATTTTTGAGAGTTAATTATTGTCAAGTTTGGGTTTAAATAAAACCTCTTAGTTGACATAATTTAAGTAAATATAAAGGTATAATTCACTTCCCTAATTGTGGATAATAAGAGAAAATTTCATTTAATTTGTGTAGAAATCATTTGATTTGTGCCTATAATGAGACATTTAATTATAAGGTGCAAAGTTATTTGATAAAACTAATCTTTCTTGTTTCATTTAATATAAAAGACTACTAGTTACTTTATAAATATAAGTGGTTTAGTCTTATTTTATTTTGGAACAAAAGAAAAATAGTGAAAACTATTCAAATTCTATTTAACTATTAATTATTACTAATGTGTAATTTACATAATTAGTACTAATAAGTATAGTTAAATATAATTCAATAGTTGTAATGTATAACTTATAATATATATGCATGAATATATGTGTATATGTATATGTTGATATATATACAAGATATATGCATATGATATATAAGTTTACATAAAAGAAATTTACTATTTTGCACATGTATTTTCCCTTTTTCTATCTTCTCCATTTTTATCTTCTACAAATATCAAACTATCACAAAGAAGTGTTCATTTGGAACAAATATGAATTGCTATCACAAGTTTGTTTAATTTTGGAGCTTGACATATATCCTGGAGATATATTGGTTGCAACATATAGCAAACCGATCGTGGTGAGGGTGATAAAGACCTTAAAGATAGGGATCACCCGTGTCATGTCTTCTACTATGATTTTAATTCTATGAAGCTACAATTCTAACACGTTTAAATACATAGAAGTTCTTGATGTCGAAAACAATAAGATAGAGGATATATTCTCACAATGTAAGGAAGCAATTCTGAATCTCAAGTTCTTATTCTAAAATCTAATAGATTGTTTTTTGTAATATAAACAACACTAAGTATTAAACACCATGTTGGAGTTATTGGGAAAATTCTTCGAAAAGTAGTTTTAAAAATTTAATACAACAGGATTATCTTTATGATTTTATACAAAAACAACAACCATATATATACCATGTATCTATAGTATGAATTGTTACCTAGTGCTTGGTCGGATTTGTTAGTTCCCAGAGGCACACAAGTGATCTAGAAGGGGGGGGGGGGGGTTGAATAGATCTCTTAAAAACTTTTTCCTTTGAGATTAAGTTCAAAGATTTATTACCAATTAATAAACTTAATTGAGATTTGTTTACACAGCGGAATATTAGTTTGAAAAACTCCCCTTGAAGATTTCTAAAGCAACTTCAATTAGTTAAGATGATATTGAAGAAAATCACTTGTTAGGTAAACCAATTAACAGTCATATGTATATATATATATATATATAAGACAAAATGTAAATGACTAAAAGTAAATGACACCAGAGAGTTTATAGTGGTTCGGAGACTGAATAACTTCTACTCCACTCTTCTACTACACCGAGTAGGAAATCCACTAAGAATGGTTCATACGGAACCCTTCAAGCTCATTAGCCTGGAAGTTCTGGTTCACTAAGAACCCTTCAAACCCAGCAGGTTTGGTTAGTTTAGTCACAAAGACAAGGACATTACTGCCCTCTTCAAGTCTAGCAGACTTGGCTCCTTTAGTCACTATGACAAGGACAACTGCCCTCTTCAAGTCCAATAGACTTGGCTCCCTGATCGTTTGAAAGAGGTTGGAGTTATGCTGCTAAGTAGAACATTTGCTCTTCTTCATCTTTAGGTACTTAGCAGCTGCTTGTGATCAATCTTTGAATGCTGCTGATATTTTCCGTTGATGTTCTTATTCTTTCTGTATTCAGCAACTACTCATGATCACCCATTGTGCTGGTAGGCTTTTGTACTTCAGCTCCTTTAGTACTTGATAACTTCTCGAGATGAACTCCTGAGATGACTATTATGCTCCTTTCTTTTGGTACTCAGTTGATTCTTCTTATCATAGACAGATTATTACTTCTCGAGATGGGCTTCTGAGATGACTGTGAAGCTCCTTCCTTTAGGTACTCAGTTGCTACCATGTATGTATTAAGTTGGCGTTTAAGCTTCTCTCTTCCATGTGCCTAGCAGCTCTAAACACTTCTCTTGTAATAGAGTTATTTATCTCTATGTCTCTCTCAATTCAATGTTAGTGTTCTGATGGATCGTAGAGTCCTTCAGCATATTTATTTTCTGTTCCACTCTACGATCGGTTGTTATCTACCATCATCTCTCTCGTATATTTTTCAACAACTCCTTTTCTGTTTGTTATGTAAGCCTTTATATCTCAGAGCAAATTTTACCGTTGAAAGAAATCCCGTTGGTTTCCTTTGGCTTTGTGCAGATCTTTAATATCTTCAATGTTGACTTTCTTGCCGCTTGTGTCAGTGCTTTTCCCTTTTCTGACAGGCTCTGATATATTAATCTGTAGCTCAACTTTCTCTGAATTTATAGCCGTTGCACACCCAAATTTGTTCAGCAAGGATTATTATTTCCTTTGTTAATTAATCTTCTGATTCATCAATAAATACCTTCCTTGACTTTTAGAACCAACTGTTCTGATGCATTCAGAGATGTCCCATTTCTGACTGTATTCACCATCTTCCTGAGCAGTGGGTCCTGACTTATAGTCGTTTAGGCACAAAGTCTTCTGTGACTCTGACATGCATCTTATCTCTCAAGAGCACTTACTCTTCCTTGAATCTGGGTGGGGAGTTTTCTCTTTTCTCTCATTCTATATTGCAGTTATGATTCTTTGCTTCTTATTGATATCGTAGAGTGATAGTCTGCTTATTTGGACTCTACGAATTCATCTCCACTCGTCATTTGAAGTATGTCGAGTAAATGGTGGAGATGGAGCGTACTTCTCTTTTACTCTGCGATCTTGCTTTTGTGATCAGATCGTAGAGTTTGTCTGCAGTGCTTTGCTTTATGATTTCGTTCTACGATCTTGTCCTTTTGTTCAAATCGTAGAGTTTGTGAACTGCCATGCTTCTTAGTGAAATCATTGAGTTGTAGTCTTTGTTGCTTCATCCTTTAATTCTACTCAACGATTGTTCCATGTGTATGGTAATCTTCTGCATTGCCTTGTCATTCTGTTCCACTCTACAACTTCTTCTATGTGTGCAAAATTTAGTTGTATGTAGTTGCTCTTCAAGTTTTACTCTACGAGCTTGCAAGAGCGTGTGTATCGTAGAGTACATTTCTTCTCTGGTTCAGCGTTATCTGCAGGCTAGCTTGGTTGTCTGTTCGACGATCGTAGAGTTCAGCTCTACGATTAGTACATGATCAGTTATTTGATTTTGTATGAATATTCTGTAGACTTCTTGCACGTCTGACTTTCTTTGATGATCGTAGAGTTGTCCGGGCTGAGAGTCGTACCTTTCACTCTACGAACATGCCGAATCGTTGAGTCTCCTTTGCTTGAAATCGTAGAGTCCATTCTACGATTCTATAGACTGATCAACCTAACATATTTGATCTTTTCTAACTAAGTCCTTTCTTACATTATTACATCATTACATATTGAAAGGACTTTTACAGACTCTTACATGCACAAATTCAACACTGATTCATTCTTATGCAACTCTGCTTATATCATACAACGTTTATACAGAGTGACTTCTATTGAAAGATCAACCTAACATTTCTTATCTTTAAAATCTAAGTCCTTTGAACACATGTATCTAAAAAAGGACTTTACAACAATCTAATCAGATAACTTTCATTCTCTTTAATAAGCAGCAGCTAGTTTATAACAAGATCATATTCGTGCTATACAAGTGTGCACATCACAGTATTTGAAATAGGTAATATATATCATACACCCACAACAATGTAAGCACATAATTAGATTAACATATAATCACTTTGTCAAGTAACCACATACACACTTTTAGACAAACTGTGCACATAAACAAGTAAGCACATAATTACATTTAGAACATCTACGCACTTTTTCAGATACATATTATATATCAATCATGACAATCAACCATGTAAGCACATAAACACTTTCAGAGTATGTAAGCACATAATCAATTAAGCACATAAACACATTAACACATATGCACTTTGTCATATACACATTGACAATCAACCAAGTAAGCACATTTACCACAATCCTTTTTGCACAACAGTCATCATCATCAAATCAAACAACCTTCAACAGGATTAACACATTTCAATCTTTGAGTATCTTCAAGATCTTTCTTCCTATAACCTTATGCTAAATCTGGAATGTGGTTTCCAAAGCACCATTTTGAAAAAATACTTTATGTGTTTTTCCTAAGAGAAGAGAGAGAGTATACGCTATTTAGTCTTACCTCTGATTTGGAATAATAACATTCTTTACGTATCTGATCAATGATATATTTATATCCTTATTGATCATTATCTCTCTTATGAAACTGATTCATATTAGCCTAGGATGGGGATCCTAAGGTATTCCTATTCTGACTCCAATATTTATTCATATATTATTATCTAATAATAATATACTAAATAAATATTAATTACAATTAATTCTACTAAATAATTGTAATTGCACTTTAGTCCAGGAAATAAATAAAATAAACCATTTACTAATTAACTATAAATATTTCCTCTATAGATGTACATAAATATTTCAGAATTAAATATAATCTCAATATATTTAAACTAATTTCGTAAGTCCATAATTTATCTTTATTTGATCATAAATTAATTTAACAATCAAATCAATTCTTTTAATAATAAATATTAAAAGACTTGGCCAAGATTCTATTATCAATAATAAATTATCTTATAAAAAATCTTATAGATGTTTGGACAATAATAATATTCCTAGTATTAATTAAATATATTAATTAACATTCTGAGGTATTAATTAATACAATGTAATTTCACTTGTTGGAATACTAAATTAATATATTTAACAATATTAATTCCATTATTATTTCAAAATTAAGAAACATTAACAAATTAGTATTTATGTGAAAATATTTTATAAATAAAATATTATCACATGATCCGTTTAATGCACAATGCACTAATACTTTAATTAGAAGTCCAACTTCAATGATCAAGATAAATCATCTATATTAAAGTACTATAACTTACATGATAATATCTTTAAATTATCATATGTTATAAACTATTATATCTTTATTTATATATATATATATTATATGATTTATATCTTCTGTGTATAATATTTATTTATACACATAAATCATAATATATATAAATTTGGAGATTTATATTAATCATAATAAATGACCATTTAATAAATGACAAATGATGTACTTTTATTAATCATAAATGTCCAATATTAATAAATATTAAATAAATAGATAAATAGATTTTTTATAGAAAAAATTCAACAGGAGTCTCATGTATTAACTTATCCGACTAAGTATATTTTAAAAGTATGTCTATTATATAATGACTAAGACAAACTCTTAGATTTTCCCAAATCAAGCATATATGCATATAAAGATGTCAAGCTTTCAAATTCAAAATTATTTGTCATTTAAAAAATTCAAATATTTTACATCCTCAAATTTACCGGGCTGCGGGCGTTGCCCTGGATGCCGCCACCAGAGGACTCCTGCTGGGATTTGTGTTGCGAGAGGATTTCTCCTCCGGTACATCTTCCACGTCCACTAAGCTCATTCATGGAGGCATTCTTATGTGTAGAATATGAATTTCTGTATTTAGATAGCTTTTTAATAATTGTACCTTATCGATTTTTTCACTAGTTCAAAAATATGTCATTTAATCTAGTTTTCTAAAAAAGTTCTGCCTATGTCTGTTTAATTTCTACCTAGATGTTACTCTAACACCTAAATTTGATTGGTGCCTAGACTTTTGTCTAGTTGGAATTAGACCTCTAACACATCAATTTAGTACTACTACCGAGTCAACTTGATTAGATAATATGAATTACTAACAAGCTAACTTGGTTGCTTTTTCAATTAATTGAAAACTAATCTCAAGTCAAGTCTTTTAAATATATGTATTGATTGTAGTCGTTTTATTTTTCCAGTATTCTTAAATAACTATCTCATGATCTCATGTGAAGTACAAATTTTATTATAAAATTATTGTATTGTTTATAAATTTGGCATTATACTATACTAATATATTAACTATAGTAATATTGATTAATATTGTGTACGATAATTCTTATATAAAAAAATTATTATTATTCTAAAATATATTAATTAACTAATAAAAAATTAATAATAATTCATTTATTCATATAATATAATTAATAGTATTTGATGATTCATTTGTTTATATATTCATTTATCCATGTAATTATGTAATAGTAAATTATATTTAAATTCAAATAGTTATACTTATAGAATTTAATAATAAAAGTTATTAATATAATTAATAGGAATATGAATTTTACAGAACACTAACTAAATTAAAAATTATATGAAAATAAGAGATAATGATAAGTACATAAGTACGATAATAAGAATATAGATAGAAAATTTTTATTATTGAATAAATGATGAAAAAAATACTAGAGTGAATATTTTTTCTAGAAAAACATGATCTTTTTTATTTTAAATATGCGATGTATTATTTTCCTAAATTTTAACCCAAAAGAATATAAAACATTTTGATTCCTTATGAATTTTAAATACAGCCGAAACTTATCACTAATGAAATAAAAAATGTTGATGTTAGACTGAAACTGCTTGAAACTACTAATGTTACACTGTTGAAATACAAAGATAAATAATCCTCACGACATACTTAGCAATTAAATTACTATAGTATGTAACCTACATCATTTACCAATAAAAAAAAGACACAGTTATTGAACTATAATTTTTAAGGAATTGTGTGAAATAATTATCAAACAAATCATTATACATCCAAAATTTTGGTAATTAAATATTCCTAATTGATAGCGACTGAGCTAGAGATTTTTATTTTTATTTTTAACGGTAGTGGTCTAAGAAAAATTTTAAGGTAGGATTTTTTTTTGGAATTAGAATTTTATCATTTATTTATATGTAGGGTTTTAGGGTATTCTCTAAAATTTTGAGTTGAAAGACCATTCCTAAATTTTAGAATTGAAAGATGATTTTGTCATATTTATTATAAATATATATATAGATTTTAGGGTTGAAGGGTCACTTCTAAAATTTAGGATTGAATAATTTTTTTAGACTATAATATGTTGAAAGGTTGGATGTGATGAAATTGGTGAAATACAAATTTTTGTTAGGGTTAAATAGAATTTCACTTATAGTTATGATTTATTATTAAATTTTAGGGGGCTACTCCTAAAAGTAGAGCTGGACGACTACTGCTAAAAAGTAGGATTGAACTACGATTTTTTGTCTTATTATATCTATCTATCTATCTATATATATATATATATATATATATATATAGAGAGAGAGAGAGAGAGAGAGAGAGAGAGAGAGAGAGATTATTAATTGGGTGCCCTTTTATTAGGGACATCACGTAGTGTAAAAAATGATACTCCCACAGTTTCACAAAGTTAGCTTTTTTAATGTCAATTTTCTGTGAGATTCCAAAGCTAACAATGATGCAAATATATTTGATTGTAGTCCATACATTTATAATTTTTTAAATTATTCAGAAAGTGTTACTAATTCAAAATTTATTGTTTCAAAAAGTTATATAAACTATTAATTTAAAAGTTTAGAATTTCGTGAATTGATTTAAAAGTGTCAAAATGAGATTTTAGTTAGAATGAGGAGTATACATGATCTCACTACATGAAAAGAAGTTCATTCCGATGGACTTAATTATGATGGAATTTTTTGTTGGCAATAATTCCATCGAATTTATTGTATTTTCGACGGAATTCCATCGAAAATATTGTTTACCAAGCATGGAAAATATCTCGCCAGTGCCAAACATAAATTCGGGAATAGGTATAATGTCGGCAGAACATCCATCAAAATGATGATATTTTCGACAGACTTATGTCCGATGTAATTTCGTCGAAAATATTCTTAAAAAAAACCCTGACTCCCTTTTTCTTCCCCCCTCCCGCCCGCCGCATCTCCTTTTCATTTTCTTATTTCACCCTCCCTCTCTCTTCCGCAACCAAAGTTCTTTAGTTTTGGGTAAAAAAAAAATAGTTCAGTTCATCGCACATGAGCATGTGTTGGCACAACACAAGGGTAACGTATAATCAGCTGACTCACCCTGTAGATGGTGATGAGTGGAAGACATTTGATGCAAATTTTTCACAATTTGCTGAGGAGGTTTAGAATGCCAGGCTTGGCATGACTACAAATAGCTTTTGCCCTACTCTACTTGGCCAATGACCATAGTAGTTTACAATCTGCCACCCTCAATGTGCATGAAGGATCTGTATTTATTTTTGACTTTACTCATACCGGGATACGAGTCTTACGAAAGACATAAACGTGTACCTCAAGCTGTTAGTCGATGAACTTAAGATATTGTGGGAGATAGGGGTCAAGACTTATGATAAATTGGTCAAGAAATTTTTTGTGATGAAGGTAACTTTGTTATGGGCTATCATTGACATTCCGACACTTAGGATAATCAGTGGATGGTTAACTTGAAAGTAGTATGCCTTCAAGCCAATCACATTTGATGTGAAAAATTATTTACTTTATAATCTTATTTGTTTATTTATAAAAAATTTATTGAAAGACATTTCTTTATTCATGATTAATTAAATGGATAAACCCATAGTTTTGAGTTATGTTTTTAGAATCATAATGTTGATTATGCAAATGAAATCTAAATTCAAGATAGCTCAAAACTAAAATATTCCTAATTGTGAGATCACTAAAATGGGGATTAGTGAATCTAGATAGATTAGTACATATAATGCTTGCTCTTTCGAAGATGATTGATCTCATAATTACTTGTGTGGAAACACTAAAGCAAGTATGTAGGTGCTTATTAAAGAATAAGTTCACTGAACGTGACTCGCTTAAGGAACACCTAATAGAGTTTTACTTGTTTGTCAATAGGAGTTCCTAATGTGATAGTAGTACAAATGATCATTGGACTTGAGATTGTCATAGTACCTTGTGTATGATGAGCTATACTTTGTTATATTCTTTAAGACTATTTGGGTATAACAAATGCTATGTTCGGGTATAATAAGTTGTACATGGAAGTAGGTAAATAATTAACAAAGGATCTACCACTTTTAGTAAAAGGAGAGAATGTCCTATGTAATTCAATAAATGACAACTCAAAAATAATTGGCCAAGGTGGAATGAAAATTAGAAATGAGTTTATAATTTACATTAGAGTTGTGCATTTGAGAATTAAAATGCATATGATCAAATAAAATAAGACTTAATAAAAATTTCATGTTTTATATTTGATTAAGACATTGTATAATAGAATGATTGATTTGTACGGTAACTATTTGCGAAATAGGTTCTTTATGATTAAATGTTGAAATTTATATTATTTAAAAAGTTATGAATTGCTAAAGGGGCATACCCCTATTATAGAATAAATATATTTATTTATTTTGAATTAAAGGAGTTTAATTCATAATAAATAATATTAGAATGATACTAATTTATTTTTTCTACAACCTGTTTAATATGAAGAATCCTAAATGGTTACACCGCAAAAGAGCAATATTTATTTTAGAAGTAGATGACATAATGATAATAATAGATTAAGTATATTTAATTTATACTATAGTGATAGAATAAATTAAATAACTTAATATTTATAATTAAGTATTTTAGTAATACTAATTATGAATTAATAAGACGAGTCTTATTATTATTATTATTATTATTATTATTATTATTATTATTATTATTATTATTATTATTATTATTTAGTTCCTAAATGGTTTAGGAATTATAATTATTATAATAAATTAATTTAGTTCTTAATTAGATTATGAGTTAAATTAAAACCCTACTCCTAAAGAGTTTAGGAGGGTTGGACAAATCTATAAATAAGATGAGTCTTATTATAGATTGAGGTTACTCACTTTGTTGGAATATTGGAGAGTACTTTATATTTTCTTTACAATCTAAAGAACTAGAAGAGAATGAAAATTAGGGCTAGCCACCCAAGATTTGGAGAAACCTAAATCTATTTCTTCAATCTATATTATCTCTTGGTGGATCACCTTTAGTGGTTACACGCTTGGGTAGCTAGCGTTGATTATTAGATTCTAATTGGTGGATTTAATAAAGAACGCGAAGGAATAAAGAGAGGTGAACTCGTAGCTATTCAAGAGTTGAATCTATAAAAGTATAATTTTTTATCCTTCCTCAATTAATAAGTATCGCATAAGAAAGATCCTGGAATTTGATTTGTAATTTTTTTTTTACATATGATTTATTGCATGTTTTTGCTGCGTTCTACGTACAATTTGATTGTATGTATACCTTCTTTTTTTTATTTTTTTTTTGTTGTAAACCAACAGTGATATCAAGAGCCAAACTTATACGAATTATATATGGGTATGTCTTTAGAACAAATTATTTGGGCATAATTATTAGTACAAAATCATGTTTTATCAAAAGAACACAAAAATCGCGATTTGAAAAATCAAGTAGAACCAAATCAGCGTGTCGCACTACAGCTGTTTTTCGCAGTTTTTGATAAATTAAAATAAATAGTTATTTTAGATAATTTTATAATTAAAAGAAAAGGTTTATTTTAAACTTGAAATTGGATTTCATACTAATTAGATTGCCCATTAAATGATATCGATATATATATATATATATATATGGAATGATTTTAATTCATGAGATGAATGATGCATATGATGATTTGTATGATAATACAAGGGATTGATTATTGACTATTGACCAATGTGATTGGATTTATTTTAGTTGGATGCTTGAATAAATGTGTTTTAATAAATGGGGTCTGCGTACCTCGTCTTTCTAATTTTTCTGTTGTAAATTCTATCTCACTCCTATGTACTTTTCTTTGACTACTGATCAAGAATTTTATTTTATGAAAATAGATTGTAATAGGATTATATAAAATTATTTGAAGAATTGGAGCCGAAAAGCAAGGAGCGTTGAATACCTGTTTGTATTGGAGCCCGGGTTTAAATGTAATAGTTACATTTAATTTTATTCTCGCACCCTAGGTTTGGCATTTTGGTTTACTTGGTGGCTCGAGTGAACCAAACTAGAATTAAGTCTATATTCAATCCAAGTAGAATTTAGTTTTCTATATGTGCATGCTTATTATGTATATATTATATATTATCAAACATGATTCGTATGTTAAATAATATGACGCGTATTTTATATATATATATATATATATATGTGTGTGTGTGTGTGTGTGTGTGTGTGTGTGTGTGTGTGTGTGTGTGTGTGTGGGTGTGAGTGTGTGCGCGCGCGCGCGCGTGCATGCATGCAAAATTAGATGAGACAATTAATAGCAAAACCCTCAAGGTAAAATATATTAAGTTGTAACATTCAAAGATATTAAGAATATTGAATGTTGCCTTCTAGCATGATCAAGCAATAGAGTAATAAATGTTTAATATGAGTTTATTGTGCGCACACAAGGTTTGTATTAAATATTTAAGATGTTGACTTTATTATATTGGATGTTTATAAGGAATTGAATGATACTGTTTTGTTGTGCACACATAAGGACGATATTTTTCTCTTCACTTATATGGAATGCTAGATCGGACTTAACTTAGACAATTTTGATTGGGATGTGCACACACTTGATCATAATAATCTAAGAGGAAAAATTAAAATGAGTTACATGGTGATATAGATGACAATGAGTTGTCTACCTATTGAATAAATTATAGTTTGTTGTGCACACACAAAGCTATACTTATGTCGATAGGATTCTTATCTTACTAGCGGTTCTTTAATTAGATTTGTCAAACTATATAAGGAAGGTAATATAATTTAACGAAAATAGTGGAAGACACCATTTTAAATAAAGACCTAATTAACTTGGTGATTAATAAAATGAATACATGTTAATGTTGTTATTAATATTCACTTAAAAAAATTTGCTATGCCTAATTCACTAACACTGCATAACATATTGGATGCTAATAAGTTAATTGAACCAAATTCTTTAGATTGATAAAAGAAATTTGAGAATAGTTCTCAATACTAAAAAGCTAGCATATGTCCTTAATTTTCCTGTCCCTGCAATGGTTACAGATAGTGCCTCTGAGACAGAGATTTCTACTTTAAGAAGTGGCAAGATGATACACAGGTGGCTCATTCCATCATGCTCATATTTATGAGTACCGAGTTACACAGTCAACACGAGAAAATGGATGCGCCTACTATATTGCTTTACCTTTATGAGTTGTATGGTGAGCAAAGTAAGTCAGTTAGATATAAGATATCTAAGGAGCTTTTCTGATCCAAAATAACCAATGACACTACAGTACAGACATATGTTCTAAAAATGATCAATTAGGACAACTGAGTTTTGTCATGGATGGAGAGTTGAATCAAGATTTAATCTTGCAGTCACTTATTGACTTTTTTTCATAAATTGTTATGAACTTTAACATTAATAAGCTAGACATCAGTTTAACTGATTTTCATAACATGTTGAAGACTGTAGAGAGTTACTTTCCTTCCAAGAAAGACCAAGTATTATTGGTAGATGAATCTTCCAAACAGAGGAAGATGGTCAAAGGTGTTTATGAGGGGTCAGAAAAAGATAGAAGGCAAAAGAAAGGTACTAAACAAATGACATAAATAAAAGTGATCCCAAGGGCAAAGGAGTTTTCTTTCATTGTGATAAGCTGAGAAATTAAAAAAGGAACTGCAAGGAGTATCTTGCAGTGGTTAAGCAAAAAAAGCTTGGTGAATCTTCTACTGCAGATATAGATTTGTTCATAATAAAATTGAACTTTCTGTAAAGTCGAAGTAGGTGTTTGTTGAAACACATTACCTTCTTGGAAAATGAGTTTATTCTTGAAAGGGTTAGTGGGAGTAAGATAGATCTTGAAGAAGTTCAAGAATCACAAAATACTACAGATCAAGTGAAGGAACATGTTCAAGTAGAAGAACCTAAAGTACCACAACTGAATTGTAAATATGGAAGAGTACCGAAGATAACTGAGAGGTATGGATTCATTATAGATGATGATGATGAGGTACGTATCATAATGGATGATGATCTAGTTACATACGATGAAGTATAAATAGTAGACATTCAAGAGAAATGGTCGATGAACATGAAATCCGAAATGGACTCCACATACGAGAACCAAGTGTGAACATGTGTTACTCCACTATAAGGCATAATGCCTATAAGGTATAAATGGGTATTTAAGAGAAAGACTTGAGTAGATGGCAAGGTGAAGACCTATAAGATCTGACTATTTTAAGCAAGGTCTAGGAGTTAACTATGATAAAAAATTTCACTGGTAAAAATGCTTAAGTCTATTTGAATTTTACTAGCAGTTGCAGTTTACTATACGAGATCTGGCAAATGGATGTGAAGACACCCCTTCTCAATAGAGGATGTATGGATAATACAACCAGAGGGATTTTTCTCCAAATATAAAGCAAATCAAGTATGTAAGCTACAACGATCCATTTATGGATTGAAGCAAGCTTCTTGAATATGGAACATCCGTTTTGATAAGAGAATTAAAGGAGTTTGATTTATCAAAAATGAGGATGAACCAAGTGTGTACAAAAGGTTAGTGGGAGCGCTGTTACATTCCTAGTGCTATATGATGATATAATTCTAATAAGGAATGACATATTGATGCTACAATTTGTAAAGATACAGTTTTCTAAACACTTTTCCATGAAGGATTTGGGAGAAGTATTCTACTATTGGGGATAAAGGTCTATTGAGATAGATTGTAAAGGATGTTCGGTTTGACCCAAGGAACGTACATTGATTCAATGCTAAAGATATTTAGTATGGTCAAACTCCAAGAGGTCTGATGTTGATGAGCCAGCGAGTAAATCTCTCCTAAAAATTATCCCCAAAGACATCGAAAAAGAGAGATTGTATGAGTAAGATACTTTATGCTTCGATAATAGGATCTATCATGTATGGGATAATATGTACTAGACCTAATGTTGCTTATGAATGATAAACTGATATCAGTTCAATCCTGGAGAAGAACATTAGAAAGGTGTTTCTAATTTAATGGTGGTTCTAATTTGAAACTAGAGAGCTTTACATACTCAAGTTTTTCAGATTGACCAAGATAATGTCAAATCCGTTTCAGGTTGTATGATTTTCTTGAACGGTGGTGCAGTGAGTTGAAAAAGTTTCAAGCAGTAAAGAGTTGTTGATTTAGTGACAAATATATAGTATATAGCTATAAGTGAAGCTACAAATGAGATTGTTTGGATAAACAAATTCATCACAGAACTTGGTATGATTCTTAGCAGTAAAGGAGTTTAATTCACCAAGGAACCTAGGTCTTATCTAAAATCCAAATATGTGTTGCAGTACTTTCATTTAATTAATGGAATCATTAAAAGCGGAGATGTCACCATAGAGATGGTAGACTCTCAGAACATCATTATAAATCCATTAACTAAAGTATTTGCTCAACAATTCGTACGATCGTCACTTAGAGAAGATGAGTATGGGATACCAAGGGCGATTGTCTTTAGTGCAAGTGGGAGATTGAAAGTAGTATGACCTCAAGCTAATCACATTCAATGTGATAAAAAATTTACTTTGTACTATTTTTCGTTTATTAATAAAATTTTTATTTAAAGGCATTTCGTTATCCATGATTAATTGGTTGAATTAATTAAATGGATAAACCTAGAGTTTTGAGTAATGCTTTTAGAATCATAATGTTGATTATGTAAATGAGATCAAAATTTAAGATATCTCAAAACTAAAATGTTCCTAATCGTGGGATCACTAAAATGGGGATTAATGAATCTGGATAGATTAATACATACTATGCTTGCTTTTTCGAAGAGAATAATTGATCTCATAATCATTTGTGTTGAGACACTAAAGAAAGTATATAGGTGCTTATTAGAGAATAAGTTTACTGAATGTGACTTGCTTAAGGAACATTTAATGGAGTTTTACTTGCCTATCAATAGGAGTTCCTAATGTGATAGTAGTATAAGTGATCCTTAGACTTGAGATCATCATAGTACATTGTGTATGATGAGTTATACTTTGTCATATTCCTTAAGACTATTTGGGTATAACAAATGATATGTTTTGGTATAAGAAATTGTACATGGAGGTAGATGAATGATCAATAAATGATCTACCACTTCTAGAAAATGGAGAGAATGATCAATGTAATTCAATAAATGAAAACTCAGGAATCCTTGGCTAAGGTGGAATGAAAATTAGAAAGGAGTTTCTAATTTACATTAGAGTTATGCATTTGAGAATTATAATGCATACAATCAAATAAAATATGACTTGACAGAAATTCTATATCTTATTTTGATTGGGACATTGTACGGTAAAATGATTGAATTGTACGGTAACTATTCACGGAATAGGTTATTTATGATCAATGTTGAAATTCATATTATCTGAAAAGTCATGAATTGTTAAGGGCACATACCCTTATTGTAGAATAAATATATTTATTTATTTTAAATTAAAGGAGTTTAATTCATAATAAATAATATTAGAATGGTTCTAATTTATTTATTCTACATCTGGTTTAATATGAAGAACCTAAAGGGTCACATCGCAAAAGAGAAATATTTATTTTAGAACTAGATGACAAAATGGTAATAATAAATTAAGTATATTTAATTTATACTATGGTGATAGAATAAATTAAATAGCTTAATATTTATAATTAAGTATTTTAGAAATACTAATTATAAATTTAAAAACACTATGTTGTTATTATTTAGTTCCTAAATCATTTAGGAATTAATTAATAAGTAGTAGAATTATTATAAATAATTAAGTTTCTAAATAGTTTAGGAATTATAATAAATTAATTTAGTTCCTAATTAGATTAGGAGTTAAATTAAAATTATACTCCTAAAGAGTTTATGAGAGTTGAGCAAATCTATAAATAAGAGGGTCTTAGTATAAATTGGAGTTACTCACTTTGTTAGAGTATTAGAGAATACTTCATATTTTCTCTACAATCTTAAAAACTAGAATATAGAGAAAATTTGGGTTAGCCACCCAAGGTTTGGAGAAATCTAAATCTACTTCTTCAATTTATATTATCTCTTGGTGAATCACCTTTAGAGGCTACACGTTTGGGTAGCTAATGTTAATCCATAAATTTTAATCGGTGGATTTGAAAAGAATGCGAATGATTATATAGATGTGAACTCGTAGCTATTCAAGAGTTGAATTTACAAAGGTATAATCTTTTATCCTTCCTTAATTAAAAATTATCACATAAGAAAGATCCTAGAATTTTTTTGTTGAAAATTTTAAAATATTATTTGTTGCATGTTTTCTTTGCGTTATATAATTTGATTGTATCTATGACTTGTTTTTTTTTGTAAAGTAACACAACTTACGAGAAGCTATCACGTCTAGTTTGTATGGGGATGTTCAAGGCACACAATTGAAGCATGGTAGGAACACTAATTTTTTTTGGCACTGTTTACAGATTCTTGCATGTTGATCATAATTACAGAAAGATGTTTGCACAGTTCAATAGAAAGATTGAGAAGAAAGGGGTTGCTGGTCAATTGTTCGGCAGCGAGGTCTTAGACTGGCCTAACGATCTAAAATTTTCACTGCCAGAAAAGGAGCATGGTAATTTGAATGGTTGATGTTGATGGAAAAAAAGAATTTCAGGATGGTTATATGATTCTTTTAGGAAAACAAGATTACAAAAATTATGAAGTTTTATAGGTAATAGTTTACGTGACACGCACTACTTATGCTAAAAGTGAGAATATTTGACCCTAAAAAATAGGAGATTAGATACCGGGAGAGAGAAATGTAAAAAAGTGAATAAGAGACCAGTGTAAGGAAAGACTGTAAAAACAAGTAATTTTTCCAGCAAAATGTTTTTGTCCAAAGTAGTGTTATAAAAATGGAGAATTATTTTTTCAAAATCATATATTGAAAAATTAAAAATTGCAAAGAAGTAAGTATACCTCTCAATAAGCAAGTATTGAATAATTGAAAAGTAAAACAATGTAATTTTGTTTGAGAATACTGAAACTACTGCTACTGAAGGTAGGGTGTTTCTTATAGAATTCTCTCCATCTATATATCAAGTTCATGCAAGGAAATTTCTGAGGATCGAGTATTTTTAAAATTTTCTAGGTAGATACGTTTATAGTAAATGCTTCATCTCACTTCAGTCTCCGTCAGAGACATTTTATTTATATCAAATTAACTGTCATTTTTCTCTCTCACTTTATAATATAGAAAGATATAGCATGGATACAACTAGAACAAGACTTCGTCATTGGTGGTAAGTAAATGAAGACTACTTCATTGAAGGTAAAGTTTTATACGTATATGTGCGGATCTCGTTTTGTGGATAGTAATCAAGCGAAGACTTCAATTGCTAAAAAGAGATGGGTCAACTCTTTAGTTAGTCATTATATGTAAATGAGGAAATAATTAATGTAAAATTAAAACTAGAAAACATTAAACAAATGGGTAAAAATTGGATCCATATGATACCTATATAGAACCTTGTAGTATAGAGGTCTAGTGCGAAATATGAGATTATCAGCATTAAAATATATAAGTAATTGAAAATAAAGTTTATAATATCTTAATTATGGATTGGTAGCTTTAGCTTAATATATCTTAAATAATTTATTTTATGACATTCTGAAAATAGAAAAGATTGATAATTGAGACGGATCGATGGATATGTAATAAATTATATAAGAAATTAAAAAAAAAGGGTAAAATAAATGAAAAACATGTAATAAAAAGTTAAGGCAAACATGTATAAGTAGCATCAACATACCACCTTCGATTTCAATAACTCTTCAACTTAAAAAAGAGAGCAAAAAATGGGGCAATTTATGTGGCTTTTTACAATCCTGATATTCTTTTTGCAATATCATGTTACTTATTCATCATTAGTGAAATCTTGAAAAATGTTTAGGAAAACAGTAATCGTGATTCTAAGAAATTAGGGAGTTCGTAACATCTTCCCCCTCTTAAGTAAGCCCTTAAACGCCAAGAATCTTAGTTTCAGGACAATTTAATGGAGTTGTTTTTTAATGGGCCTTTTAAAATCAAAACATAAAAATTGGGTGATTTGGTACATACAATTAAAATCATACCCATTGGTGACTCTGTTTTATTGACCTACCTTAAAATCAACTGTTGTGATATAATTATTTAGGGCCTGGATCCAATGTCGGCTCATATTTGTTCACGACTTGATGTAGGTGCTAGCCTATTTTTAACATACTATGGTGGGCCTAGTATAGGGGTAGACCTATTATAGTGTTCTTTGACAATTTGACATGTCAGGAGGATCAAAGTCCAAACTGACTTATAATTCCTTATTAGACTATATTTTCGGTATTGGAGGGATAAGGATTCATCCGATTATGTATTATAGTCACAATGGAACTCTGGTCAGGACTTTTAATGTTAATTGGTCACGGGTAAGCGATAACAGGACTATTGAGAAAGGTATAAATACAGCTACGAGATCAACACGTTACATAACAATAAATATCAGTACTTTTTTGGTTTTTCCAGCAGTTTACATCTCTCTATTGTTTACGGTTTTGACCTGTACTTATTCTCACACCAGAGCTATCACTCGGCGGCCCAAGCTATCAAGCTTTTTAGTGTGATCACTGTTTGTTCACTGTGCAGGTAGTTCGTTATTTGGTAATTACAAAATCAGGCGTTAGCATTAGCGCTAGAAGGAGGGCTTGAGATTGATATTTGATTTAATCACCAAGTTAATTCTGAATTACCGTTATGGTGAGTAAGGGAGATTTAATTCAGGACTAAGAGGGGTCCTCGACAATACCAGGATTGCATCAACTAAGGGGATCAGTAAAAGACAGACTTGGTTCCATCAATTCAAAGTCTAAGCCTGTCATAACATATTCTGTACCAGTTCTGGGATTAGTGACAGATAGACTTGTTCTACTATTGAAAACATGCTGGTTAACTTCTAAATTCTAAAGTAAAACTTAAGCGGTTTGACATATATGACTATTAATTTATTACCCTGTGAACCCAAGTACCAATTAGGGTTCACATTTAACTTAAAGAATTAAATGAACCAAGTCAGAAATAAATGAATAAAAATGAACAATTAAAGAACGAAAAAGGGGAAAACCCTATGGTTTTACCCCTAGGTGGGCCCACCTTGATGAAAATGCTTGATGGCGTTTTCCTGATTAAACTTGATTTGAATTATAGAAACGAAAGATGGAAAATGCAAGAAAAATGAACAAAGAAGGAACAAAAACCTAAAGGACCCCTAGGTCACCCTAGGGTTTGGTCACCCTAGGTGGTGGCCACCTAGGGGTCGCACTATTTGATTTTCCCAGAAGTCGATTTCGAATAAGTTCTGATCGGTGCAATGAAAGAATAACGAACCTGAAAGTAAGAAAACTTTATGAGGGCCTGGAAGTGTCTTACCTTGAACCCTTCATGACAAGATAAGCTTCATATAGAACCAAGAATCAAAAGAAAAGGACAAAAATTAATCAACAAAAGATAAAATAAACGAAAGAGACCGAAAGAGAAGCAAAAGCCTAGGGTTCGGCCCCCTAGGGCTGGCCTCCTAAGGTTGGCCCTTTCCTTTTCCGTGGCTAGTTTCTTCAAGATTTTTTGACTATAAATTGATTGGCACGATTTTTTGGATTGAAAGAACTTTGAAAAACGAGATCCGAGAGGGGCCTCCCCGAGTCCCTAGGCAGAAGGCTCATAGAGGCAACTCGTTTTGAAAATTGGTTGAGGGATTAGACTGGTAGTTAGAAGAACGGAACAATTTGGACATTTTTTAGGTAACCAAGGGTATTTCAAAAATTTCTCATAACTAGAGGTATTTCTGGAATTCCCTTAGAGTCATATGCCTGACACATGACCCTTAGCCAGAAAATCCTATAAATACCTTCCTCATTTTATGAAGAAGGGATTATTGGAAGCTTGGATTCTCTTTAGACCCTAACACATGAAAGGCTTTTAAACATTAGAGATTACTTTGGGACCCTAAGAGTTATGCCTTGTATTACTCAAGTAATCGCTCACCCGCTCTTTGTGAATTTCTAGCCTCCTCAATTGACACGAAAACCTTAAACTTAGAAAGGTACAAATTTTGTGAGGATCCGAATTTCGAGGATTTCTTTAATAATATTAAATGAGAATTTAATTGATAAAATTATCAAGGTTGTTTAAATTAATTATTATATTATGTGATTTAAGGTATGTGAAGGGATTTAATTGATAAAATTAAATCAGTATAGAGATGGTGATAATTGATGTTGATTTAAATTAATTGAAAAGTAAATAAATTGTTTAAAAACAATTTATGAAAAATAAAAGAAATTATATGTAAAGGTACAATAAATTGTACAATAAAATTATTGTGAAGGTGCAGGAATTATTATTTAAATAATGTTATTAGATATGAATATATATACATTTGTATATATATGTCTTATGTTTAATTGTGGTATTATAAATGTTACTAATTATGGAAGTAAAAGGATTAATAATTAAATTAATCCAATTTTAAAAGAAAAGCGAATGAAGAAGTTAATAAAATTGTAATTATTGATTTTTGATTTAAGTAAGAATTATGGTGAAAATTTAGAAATTTATTGAGAAGAAATGTAATTATATAAATTATATAATAATAAATTATATAATTTATATAAGAAAAATTAAAGTGATGTTTAAAGGAAATTATAATTATATAAATTATATAAGGATATATTATATAATTTATATAAGAGAATTAAAATAATGAGAGAGTTAATAAATGTGAAATTATTGATTAATTGATAATTATGGAGGAATTTAAGAAATTTTTAAGAAAGGAGAATGTATATATATAAATTATATAATATTAAATTATATAATTTTTATATATAAAGAAATTATTTTAAATATTAAAGGCATTGAATAATAAATAAGAAAAAAGAATGTTTTAAGTTATTAAAAATTATATTTATGTATAATGGAATTATTATGACCTTTATGAAAAATAATATTTCGGAAACGTGAACATGTTAATGTAACATGTTGTCCAAGTAACGGAGTGAAAAATTATGAAAAATAATTTTTATATGTCCTATGAATTATTTTATGATTTTTGGAGGTATAAATTACCTCATATAACTACATGCACGGCGTTATGTGTGTACAAAATTTGTCAAGAAAAGTACCCAAAAGAGGTGTTAATATTATTTATAAATCATAATATGAATTTTAGTGAATTAAAATAAATATTTTATATTTATTATATAAAATATTTATTACATGATATAATGACGTAATGTATTTAAAATAATTAAATTTACATGTTAATTGTGATAACCGGTTGGAATTTTCGAGAAAAGGCAAGTCGGTGGACGTGGGAGAGGGAATTAAAATTTATTCATATAATTATTATATATATATAAGAGAAAAGAAGAAAAGAAAGGAAGAGAAAGAAGAGGAAAAGAAAGAAAGAAAAAAACACAACACTCTCTACTCCTTCTCTTCCACCGTGCACCACCACCCGAACCACCATGACTATAAGAGGGAGAAGAAGATAATTGGTGCCATCAAGAGGAAGTTTTTGGGCTTAAGAAAGGTATAAAAATTAATTTATATGAATTATTTTGTATATTTTTGGTGATAAATTATTGTGATGAAAAATTAGAAAATAATTAGTATAATTATTCTAAATAATTTATAGATATATATCTATGAATTATGTTATTTTTGGAGTTATTTTGTGGTAGAAAATTTGAGCAAATTTGGATTAAAATTGGTTAAGTTATGCAAAGTTGGTATACTGTGCTGGAACGAAAGAGAAGAAAGGAACAGTGCGCCGCGCATTGCGCGCAGCGAATTCTTCAGAAACGCGGCAATAAAACGACGCCGTTTTGGGGCAGTAAAGGGGGGTCGCGCCATGCGCGGCGGAAGTTTCCCGAATCAGGGCCAAACGACGTCGTTTTGGACGACCGGGGTCGGTCCGTGCAATGCGCGACCGACGAAATGCGGTTAAATGACGATTGTGCCCCTGGACTTTCTGGAAAATTCCGGTTATGTCCCAAAGCCGCGGAAATTACTAATTTGCCCCCAGAAGTGATTTTAATTGAAATAAATGTTTAAAAATTGTTTAAAAATCATAGAAAATTATAGAAAAATACTTAAAATATAGAAATGATGTTTGGGCATTAAATTAATATTTTTGTAAAAATATTAAATATTGGGGATTAATATTTAAATGTTTAAATATTAATCTAATGAGGTTATAATTTAGAAAATGGTTAAATAAAATTTTCGGACAACCAAAAATGCTAAATTTTATCCGGTGAGCCAGGTTGTCCGTAGGGAATGTATTTAATATCAAGTTAAATTAATTTATTAAGGAACGAGGTTAATATAATTAACCATATAAATTAATAATTGGCCCATAGATGATATTAATTAAGTAAATTAATATCATAAAGAGATAAATAATTATTATTTGATTATTTTATGATCATAGGTTGATCGAGTTAAGGGTTTGAACTATTCATTTAAATAACTGGACGACAGGCAAGTTCTTCAGTCCCTTTTATGTTAAATGTTGAACTGTTATGATATGTAATTCTTGTTTTAATTGCATAAAAATTATGTGCTATGTGATACGTGATTAATATGACCACAATGTGTAATTTGTGCAACGATATGAACATATATGAGATATATTATTATGGTAGAAGCACAAGCACATGATGTATGACACACACCGAACATGTTAAGGTATGTGCTATGTGAAGCATGAACTGTTGAACTTGCTGAGCCGCTGTGCTCATTACCTGCTCAATAACATTTTTGCAGGAAAGAAATGACATTCAAGAATATTGGATTTTTTTAAAGATGAATTGCCTAGAAGGTAGAAAACGTGATTGTTATATTATAATGCAATGTGGATAATTTGCCAAGGTTACCTTGATGCTTTGTATGAGTCTATAAATGGGATCCGGATAGGACGAGCAAAGTTAAATTATGAGCTGTAATTGTACAAGATAAATGTTATGACAGAGATTATTATAAGTCTAATTATGAATGATGATACAAAGAACATTTGTATGGATATGAATTATATTAAATTTGAATGTAGAGTATTATGATAATTGTAAGAGAAAGAAAAGTAAAGGTTGCGATCCGGGGACTAGGATCGAAATGTAAGGATTTTAAATATTCAATTATTTTAATACAATGATTGAAGTGAGAAAATGAATGATAAAAAGAAAAAATTATACGAGAATTTTGATAATTGATGATTTTAAATCAATTAATGGATCAATTATAGTGTTTAAAGATTTATTAACGGACCGAAATTTGGACGTTAGGAAAATAATGTATAATAATTATGAAATTTAAGGTAATAAAGTTTGTCGAATTTCGGGGTCGTTACAAATTTCCTTGCCTATATTTCTTTGGTGACTCCACTAGGGAGGTGTGAATACATGAAGGGTATGCCCACAACTCGAAGTGGGAGAGCTATGGGAATAATTTCACTAACAACAAGTATCATATCATTAGATTTCGTCGCAAGACAAGCAAACTAAACTTTTCAAAGCTTGAGCCTAGAACTAAACAGACCAATTCTTTAAGACACTTCAGAAAGTAGTTTTACTTCACCATGGCTGAACAACAACAAACCAACAACATGTAAGGAAACACCAAGATGCGAGGTGGTGAAGCAATAGGAGAGCAGTCAACCATGAATGATGTGAAAAAGGAAATATTGTAGGCGTTAAAGGAGGCACACAAGGGCCAAGGGATGATGATGGAGATGTAGAGGCAATGGGAGGAGATGGTTAGTTTTTGCCAGCAGTTGATGCAAATCTCAACCTTCAAGGCTATGTTTCCCATAAGTTCACAACAATAGCAGGTAGAAGGGGATGATAGCAACAAGAACAATCAAATCGTGCCTCTAATGACAGAAGCCCAATAGATTCTGATCATTAATCTCGAACCCCAGAATAATGGTGACAGGCGACAACCCATAACAGAAGTAAACCACCCCCAACAAATAGTCGTTCCCCTCAATCTTTCACCATTCCTGCAAGCACAGATTCTACCCGTGCCAACTCACAATTAACAACCAAGCCAACAAAAAATCTCATATGATGCAAGTGTCCACCAATAAGTATCCCCACCACACATACTATAAATGAATCTATATGTTATGACACCCCAAAAGCTTTATACATGAAGTTAGTATGTAACCAAGGATGATATGATTAATGTGATCAATCAGCTTCGCAGATAGAGAACCAAGCCAGTAGAACTAGACTTTACCTCACCATACCTGACACACATTACAAGGCAACTATATCTGGCTGGGTATATTGAACACTATCCGCAGTTCCCTAAGTATAATGTAGAGAAAGGGAATGCTAGCTAGGGAGCATATTGCCCAATTTGTAGAATTTATGTTTTCGTGGTTGGGTCATGACGAATTGAGCAACCACAACATCTTGTTGATAGAGATCAATAAAATGCTCACAGATAGTGTCTTCAGTTGGTATTATAATCTTGAAAAGGGGTCAGTATAACACTGGGACAACATGAAGTTGCAGTTCTTCAAGATTTTTTTTTATGTTTAAAAATAGTTGAAAATTATAGAGCTAATGAGAATAAACAAAAATCGAACGAAGAGTAGTTTGACTATGTTGACAGATTTAGGGCTCAGGCACAGAAGTGTGTAGAGCCAATTAAAGAAAAGAACCCGGTCATCATATGCAACAATGGTGCTTTGGATACCTTTAAGCCCCACCTCATCACCAAAGCCTGTGATTCCTTCTAACATTGTCATCATTTGCACAGGAATTGGGTGGAACCGTATCAGTGTCCGCACAACATCAAACCGTCACATGGAAGGGCAAGAGGACAACAATTGTGGCTTTGACAGACTCTTAGCAAAAGCCCAGGGGCAAGAGCGAGAAAAATGAGAACAATGAAAGAAGGGCAAGACGGGAGACAAGTATATGAGGCTGCTAATTCCAGAGGCCATTACATATAGTGAAAGGGCCTTCAAGGACCTGTACGAGCAATGGGTAGAACATGGAGTAGTGAAGCCTCCAAGACCCAGTTACTATAACATAAGAGATAAAGAGGAGACCAGACTTCTGCGTGTATCACCATTATGCAGGACATTCCACTATGGATTATTATAGTTTGAGGAGAATTTATTATGAGAAGCTGACAATAGGAGAGATTGAGTTGGGGGTAGAGAAGTAGTAGTGTGCATGATAAGCCACTGCCCAACCACAAAGGCAAGGAGACACGAAACACTATAGTTCATAGTGAAGCATCGGAGGGAAGAGAGGTAAAAATGGCAGAAAGTAGAGAAGTGCCAGAGAAATGAGAGAACAACATTGTTAAGCCTGATTCATTGAAGCTATCAAGTTGGGAGGAAGTGCAGGCAAACAAGTTCATGCCTGAGAAGAAAGAAAAAATGAAATCAACCACGGAACAGTGTTGAAGTTCCAAGGGAAAACAATCGATGGTGGTGGATCTAGAAGGAAAAGAAAAAGAACACGGAAAGTGGGCAGTATGCCCTAGAGATGCCATGAACGTGATCAACACCAAGTGGATAGAGATGACAGAGGGATTAAAAGAAAAAAAATAATAGAAAATGAAATGGGAAAGGGTTGTTAAATCCAATGGCAAGGTGGTGTTTCAATTATGACAGTGCGATGGGGAAGAGTCTGAGGGCGCAATCAAGTCAGAAGGGTCAGTAGGTGTCTCCCACTCCAGTAGTAACGAAGAGGAAGAGACTGTGCAACAGAAGGTAGAGCCAACTTCAAAATACTTTGAGGATTGGCCTAGACCTTAACAGAATGAATGAGAGGAAGTTAATCTAGCAACAGAGGAAGGAGCATCAAAATCGATCTACATTAATAAAGAGTTAGATGCCGACCGGAAGGAAGAACTAATCAAGCTACTGCGAAAGTGCAGGGATGTTTGCGTGGAATTATAGCGAGATGCTCGAGATTGACAAGGAGTTAGTGGAACATAAACTAAACATAAATTTGAAAGCCAAGCTAGTGAAGGTAGCACCTCGTACCTATTCACCAGAAGTCAAAACACAAATTAAATATAAAATAAAGAAGTTGCTAGAAATAGGGTTCATCAAGCCAATTAAGCACCCCATTTGGCTATTCGACATCATACCGGTAAAAACGTCCAATGGGCAGTTACGAATATATGTAGATTTCAGATATTTGAACAAGACATGCTCGAAGGACATGTACTCGCTACCCAACATAGACACTTTGGTTGATGTAACGATAAATCATGAGATGGTGTCATTTGTGGATGGGTTTATAGGGTACAATCAAATAAATATGTTCGTAAAAGATGCGAAAATGATAGCCTTTCGTACACCGTTTGGAAATTTTTACTATGTAGTGATGCCATTTGGGTTTAAGAATGCAGGAGCAATTTACTAGCAGGTAATGCATGCTATCTTTCATAACATGATTCATGATATAGTAGAGGATTATATAGATGACATAGTGGTAAAGTCAAAGAAGGAGGAAACCCACGTGAAATATCTGAGAAAGTGTTCAAACGGTGTCGATGGTACAAGCTAAAGATGAATTCGAAAAAATGTGCTTTTAGGATGACAGCTGGAAAGTTTTTGGGCTTCTTGGTGCACAATAGAGGATTGGAGGTAGACCTCTGTAATGCGAAAGATATTACAGAGATACCCCTGCACTGATGCAGAAATAATTAAAAAGCTTTCTGGGAAAGGTTTCTTACTTGAGGAGATTCATGCCAGCACTAACGGAGGTCACAGAACCTTTCGGGAAGCTACTAAAAGGAAATGTAGAATGGGACTGGGGCAAAGAACAACAACAGGCCTTCGAGAACATAAATGAGATATTGTCATCGGTGAAAACTATGGTAGTACCACATAGAGGAATACCATTGCAATTGTACATCACATATATCGCAAAGTTTGTAGTAGAAGTGATAACACAAGAGATAGATGGGGAAAAAAAGCCAGTGTACTACATCAGCTAAATTATCAAAGGACTAGAGACTAGATATTTGCAGTTAGAGAGACACTACATAACACTAGTTTTTATTGTGCATAAAATACGACATTATTTTTTGGCTCATGAAACGAGGCTTGCTACAAAGACTGATCCGATCAAGTACTTGCTAACTAGGCCTACATTAGTTGGAAGACCCATAAAATGGATGATGATTCTTTCAGAATAAGACATCAAGTGTGTAACACTGAAAACAATCAGATGTTAAGCCTTGGTGGATTTGCTCGCTCAATTTCTAAATGGAGAATATGAACTCCCATATGAAGATCTTATAGGAGAAGAAGTGGATGTAATGTTCCGAACTTTGAAGAATATTATAATCCAACTTTATATGATTAAATAAAGATTTAATTACATTTTATGTGCTATGTAATTTTTGTGGTTTGTTTCAAGAATCCAACTTAAACAATTATTGAAAAAATAAAAGTTATTTTTTATAAAACCTAGAATCAGGGTTTGGAGAAAACCTTAAGGGTTAAACCCTAAACCCTAAAAAGATACTATTTATAAATACGCGTATAAATACAAAAATTATACGTATAGAATACAAAAATAATACGAAAATTATATGAATAGAATACGGAAATAATACGATAATAATACAAAAATTATACAGTATAATAGTGAAAAGACTAAACTACCCTTCATTAAGTAAGAGAAATGACCAAAATAGTCCCGTGTACTATTCCTTTGGTAGGCTAAGTTGTGGACCAATCAAAGGAGACTTGATGATATAATAAAATGTGATGATTACTGTAGACACCCAAATTTTGCACTTTTGGACTAACCCTGGCAGGAGGGTAAAATCGTCATTTGACCCGACACGCGGAAAAGAAGGTGGACCCCAACACCATGCCACCCCAGCGATTTACGGTCAAAGCCGCCACCACGGACAACGAGCATCCGGTCACTTGAGGCAAGGCGAACAGTTGACCCAGAAAAGCCTGAGCCGACCACAAAAGACGACTAATGGCCACTCCGCTTACAATGTTCGGGGGTCTCGCTCACCGAAGACAGGCACAATTGTCAAAAGCTACATCAAGTCGCAACCCTCCGAACTAGCCTCCCAGAACAATATGGCACGTTTCCCAGGGAGTTCCGGACTGCAAAAATACAGCCTCCCAAAATAATACCGCAGAAATTGGCGAATTAGGACCGCGTGGCACGAAAACCGAGAAAAGCCAGCCAGACAGCCGCGGATGCATCTGCGGCCAAAACGAGTTTCGAGGTTCGCACGGCTCGAGGAGACGGCACACGGCAGCCGAGGAAGCGGCGTGCCGCCCAGCCGCAGATGGATCTGCGGCCAGCCGCAGATGCATCTGCGGCTGCCTGGAAATGGCTATAGATCGCCATTTCCACCCGAGAGCTGAGAAAGAGAGGAAATTTGGAAGGTTTTAGAGAGAGAAAATGGCGGAAATAGAGAGAGAAAGCCTTCGGGTTAGCAAAAAAATGTGAGGATTCATCTCCTTTCGTTCAATCTTCATGCTATACATTGTATTCTACATTGAATTTGAGTGCTAGTGCGTGATTTCTATCAATATCAAGGCAAAATTTCGATATCTTTCTTAGTGTGGTGCTCGTTTTGTAGATCTATTAGATGTAATATTTCATCTTGCTTTAGTAGTGTAATCGATAAATATTTGTGTATTTGTGCATTTGTTGGGTGGATCTACTGTTAGATCCGAAAATATTTGGTGCATTGCTATTTAAGTATTTTGATTCGGTGTATTTTGAAGTTAGATCCAATGTAGTCAATATATTGTAGATCTATGGATTAGGGACGGTTAGAGAGGATTTATGGCGGATGGAATCTCCTCCTAACCTCCCGATGATATCCCTTTAGTTTATTTTATATTTTTTACGCATGTAGCGATGACGATGCATTTGTATTGTAAATATGTAATTTTCGGGCCTTAAAGCGATGTCGGATCGAAAATCGGGTTTAAGGCCCCGTAATAATGAAATGTGCGATTGTGGGCGTTTGGGGTTATTCGGATGGCTTACATGCCCGTGAATAGCCGCAACGTTATTTTGATGCTTGGTTTTCCCTTTTGACACGAGAAAAACGATTTTGGAATGAAATGATAAAGATTTTTATAAAATCAAGCAAATTAGGATATTAGATCCACGAGGATTAAAATTAAGAGTTTTGGCGAACTTAAATCCATGTTTGACGAAAATGCTCCATTTGGGTTTTTTTTTAAAAATGTCATAAAAGATGTTTGCGTAAAAAATAAATAAACGTTTTCATTAAACTTTGTGCATAGGGTTAAAGAGTTCTAGAAGTTGCCCTCATTTTATTTATATTAACTGTTAGAAGGCAATGTATAGTCTCGATTCCTATTTGACAAAAGTTTAAAACTATTGTTTTCTAAAATGACATCTAAATAAAAAACCCTCAACGCTTTCGAAATTAAAATCAATCTTTCTTATAAAAAGCGAAGCCTCGTCATTTGGGTCAAAGAACGTCCAAAACACTTTCCAGATAACACTTTTGCCATATAAAAATAAAAGCGAACTTTTATGCAAAACGCACCACAAACATTCATCTAGGCACGCACGCACACATACGCAAACCACACATTTTAGGATTAAAAAAGGATAGGAAAACATCGAGATTGCGGTAACCGTGTTTCACGGAAGTCGGGGGGTGCCTAACACCTTCCCCTCGCTTAAGCAAGCCCCCGAACTCCATGAATCTCGGTTTGCGGACCAATTAACTCGGAGTCACATGAGCCAGCGATTACGAAAAAACTAAATTCGGATGAGTTGGTACATCCATTTCAAATATACCAACTGGCGACTCTGGTCAATTGGCTCATAAAATATCGATCTTTCAAAACCCGTCGACATTAAGCCGACCCTTTCCAAAATCACATTTAAATCAAAAGGCTAAAATTGGAAAGGGACATTTTTAATAAATAAAAAAACGAGACGAACGAAAATCCCGGCGTCGACAGCTGGCGACTCTGCTGGGGATATTAGAGGGCTTAAGCCGCGTTCAAATCTTGATGTTTTTCTATCCTCTAAAAATCTAAAAAATGTGTGTGTGTGCATTACTTGCGATTAATCTACCTTTTGTACGTGTATGAATGAATGTGCGAGTTTTGTGATTGCTTTACGAATGTTTTACGTTAATGTCATCATTTGCATACGGTGAGGTACGATGAATGTATGATGAATGTATGTTGAGCGGTTCCTCCTCCTGAGGCAAACCCGTCGGATGTGGATTACTGGACTCAAAGGGGCGCTCCCCGGCGAGGCTCAGGAAAAGCATCCACTCAGATCCAATCCAATTGAGAGACCGGATTTATTCCCGTCTAGTATGTTGCGAAGATCTGGGAACCTTCATGCCAAAAAGCCCGCGAGAGTAACTTAGGGTAGGTCAGCCTCAGATAAACCCGATGCGTGGAAAGTCTCTTCATACCCTTTTACACTTTACGCACATGATCTCATACTTTGGTCAAACATTTTTGTACCTCCCGTTTTGTCAAAATAAAAATACTAACCTCTGTTTTACAGGGACAGCTTGGAGAGCATCATAAATTGCACAATGTCATTACTTTGGTTAAAATAAAAGGATACTGACCCTATTTTACAGGAAAAGATTACAAAACCCAAAAAAATACAAAAATATTGGCTTAGCATGCATTTGCCAATGTCGTTTCCCGGAACTAAACCTTGGCGTGTTTTATTTGCAGGATTGCTCCCCAAACTCGTCTCCGATCCAAGAAAGCCAGAGAATCAACAGTCGAAATGGCTGAGAATCCCAATCCGAACCTGGCTCTTATATCTCGGGAAGAGTTTGATGCGTTAAAGAATCAGTTGACGGAATTGACTGTGATGCTAAAAGATCACTTCAAATTGAAATCGAAGTCACAAACCGAGGACCCACCGGGGCCATCATCTCAAGGGAACGAGCTGACCCCAGAAACCCCGAAGGTGGAACAGCCAAAACAAATTATTGTCATTCCAGAAGAGGAAATTGCCAGTAATGTCAACAAGAAGATAAAGCAGATGGAAGAGGCCATCCAAACTATGAAGGGGATCGGGTCGTATGGCAGTGTTAACTACTCCGACTTATGCATCTTTCCGGGAACCAAATACCCCAAGAAGTTCAAAATTCCAGAATTTGAAAAATACAACGGGTCGGGGGATCCTTACATGCATCTAAAAGTCTATATCGGAGAACTTGGGGCATATGCTGAGGACGAGTCGTTGAGAATGCAGTTATTTCAGAAAAGCCTGATGGGGGAGGCTAGGACCTGGTACGCGAGGCTGGATAACGCTAAAATTCACAATTGGGAGGAGCTGGCCCACGCCTTTCTGACGCAATACAGCTTTCAATCCCAAATGGCCCCGGACCGATACCAGATGACCAAGAGTAGGAAGCAAACCAATGAATCCTTCAGAGATTACGCTCAACGATGGAGAAGGATGGCGGCCCAAGTAAACCCACCCATGAACGAGGCGGAGATGGTTATGACATTCATTGATATCCAAGAGGCCCCTTACTATGAAAGGGTGATGGCTGGAATAGGGAAGCCTTTTGCTGAGATGATCAAACACGGGGAAATGGCAGAGATGGGGTTGAAGTCAGGAAAGATCCGAGACCTCACGGCTCTTGAAGCTGTTGCTGAACAGATACAAAGCGGAAACTATGGTAGTACTTCCTGGAGACCACATGAGAGAGAAGAGGGAGATGTGTCCCTGGTCTTGCAAGGGCTATCTGGGAAAACAATGAGTAACCCTCATGTCCGCATGCCAAGAAGCGAGCCCCCGCGTCAGCCAACTTTTAACAATCAAAGATTTGAGGGGAGGAGGAGATTTGAAAATGCCCGAGATAGGGAATTCACCCCGTTGGGAGATCCATTAGAGCAAATTTTGGCTGTGTTAATCACCCAAAAGAAGATTACGGAGCTGGCACCGCCAACGGACCCAAAGGGGAAGAAGTACGACCCAAGCAAGAAATGTGCCTATCATTCCGGGTCCCCGGGGCATGACACTCAGGAATGTTGGGCGTTGAAACATAAGATTCAGAACTTGATCGATAGGGGGGACATCGTAGTTGAACGACCAGATGTCAACGCCAGCCATTTGCCGCAATGCGAAACAGATGAGGTAAGCATGATTGGGGCAGGAAATATCGGGGTGGACCCCAATCGCAAATCCATACGAAAGGTCGAAGAATACCCCCCAATGAGCGAAACAATTGTCCTTGAAGGGGAATGTTTGGGGGAGGTTAAGGTCATTAGGCAAGAATTGAAGTTGGTCAGGCATCAAATGAAGCAATTAGCAGACCTGGTGGTACACCAACATAATCTGACAAGGCAACTCTTCACCCAATTACTGAGAGACCAAACGGAAGAAGAGGACAAACAAATTTCAAACCAGGATCCCTCCCAGGAAAACCAGCTGACTCAAGGAGATCAAAACAGAATGAATGGGCAGGGAAATGAAAATAATAAAGATGCCAGACGATCCCACCAGTGGAGCCTTGATAACCGCTCGGACAGAGGTGAACCCTCAAAGGGGAAAGATCGAGCAGCATTCCCAAGAGATCGAAAGTTCACCCCTTTGAGCAAATCAAATGCAGAAATATTGCACCTTCTGATCAGCCGGGGAAAGATTACGGAGTTGCTGCCACAAACCGACCCCAAGTCTAAAAGATACGATCCTACACGAATATGCCTCTATCATTCCAACTCACCAGGGCATGATACTGAAGAGTGTTGGGCGTTGCGGCACAAGATCCAAAATCTTATCAAAAGAGGAGAGCTGAAAATGGCAAACGACCTTGAGATCACCGCAATGGGGAACCTGACCACCGACGAACGGATTGTCGAGCCTCAACGAACCATGAAATGGTAAATTCCCAGGGATACAATTGTGAGTTCCAAGAAAGGGGTGTGGGGATGTTATCGTCTACTTAATGTTATGTCCTGTTTTATTTTTTGTGCATTATTATATGTTAAAAAAAAAAAAAAAAAAAAAAAAAAAAAAAAAAGAAAAAAAAAGCAATCTTGTGTGCTATTGATGGCCTGAACTACGAAAGACCTGATCTCCTCTTCCTATAGGAGTACGTAGGCAGCCACTTTGGCGCGGTCTAATCCTTGTAAAAATGTATATAACCCTTCGATAGTTTTGCAATTAACGATCAATGACTCAGATGACCTGTTCTCCTGTCAACCCATCGGAGTACACTTCCAACCTAATTAAAGGCAAAGGATTCTTGGGTTCCCAGCATCGCATCAGCCCACCTGTCAAAGACACCACGAAGCGATGGCCTTGACGACAATCAAGGCTGGGGCAGTTTCGAAATCGATGACGACTCGACACTGGGGCATTCATCAACCATCCATTGGAAGGATAGTGCACGATTCGACATCTATGGTGCGATCCCCTCAGCATACGACAACATCATCAGAGCTGTACGATCAATTGGTCTTTTCCAGTCAGAGCTCTTTCAGAATACGATGACCCGCAGGTAAGGTACAACTTCTTCCATCTTTTTATTTTTTCCCAGTCTCCCTGTACATATATTAAGACTGCACATAGTTTAACTCTAACATTACTTTTGGAAAGAGAAAATTTTATTTGACTTGTTAGGAATCGAATTAATTCTGACAAACATCCGTGGAGCAGACTCATGAGTATGATTAGATGATTAAAACTGTTCAACAAAGACCTGATTTTGAAGTGTCGTTCGAAGCAGAATCCACCTCATAGGCAAGTCTGCACTTTGCGTTTGCGCCAACTTTCAGATGTGGGGTATAAAGCTATGACGATAATGATGACAGTTGATGCGGAATCGAAAAGTAAATAAAAGTGAATCAAATGCCTCGAATCGTGGCCTGAATTATTCGAGCAATTAAGCCTGAGGGGTGTCTTTACACCTGGCGCCCTAAAGTCGTCTGATTTGGGAGTCGCCGGCCCAACGCTCGTTACATGGGTAACTCAGAGCCTAAGAAAACGAGC
This sequence comes from Hedera helix, assembly GCA_947179155.2. Lineage (NCBI taxonomy): Eukaryota > Viridiplantae > Streptophyta > Magnoliopsida > Apiales > Araliaceae > Hedera > Hedera helix. The sequence goes on from OX359285.1 coordinate 16,494,461, forward strand.
ATTACAGCTGCCGAGACCTGAGCAGATTCGAATCGTGGCACGGGTTATTCGAGTAATTAAGCCTGAAGGGTGTCTCTACACCTGGTGCCCTAAAGTCGTCTGATGTGGGAGTCACCGGCCCAACGCTCGCTACATGGGTAACTCAAGCCTAAGAAAACGAATCTTGCGCAGAGTCAGACGAGGAATGAATGTGGTAAACCACCTAACTTGTATCGAAGCGTGGCCTCTGTTACTCGAGCAAGTAAACCCGAAGGGGTGTCTTTACACCTAATGCCCCAAAGTCGCCTGGTTTGGGAGTCATTGGTCCAAAGCTCGTTAAATGGGTAACTCTGAATAGCCTAAGAAAACGAGACAAGTTAAATGGACACGAAAAGGGAAATGCGGAGTTGAAAAAAGAGGAAAAGAAAATTTTCGACCAGAGAAAAGAAGGAAGCTCATCTAAAGTCACGGAAAAGAGGCCCCTAAATGAAGGATGCATCGTACAGTGCACTTGCCATATGACGTAAATCCTGCGAAGAACGATGTCAAGAATGAAGACGGAATACCTTTGATAAAGGAAGGTAGTTTTTGAATTTAATCATACTCACGTATATTGACCATGAATGCTTAAAAGTTTTATTACGATTTCATAACTCGTCAAATGAAAAAAAAAAAAAAAAAAAAAAAAGAGAAGAAAAAAAAAAAATCAAGAGTGACTTAACACATTCACAATTCATTCAATGTCAAGTTAATCCACTCACGATTCACGAAAAAAGAGATCCATCTAGATGCTAAGTTTTTACGATAAGACGAAAACATCACAGACATGAGCTAAATTGCATAATCACGAGCATTCCATTTTTGTGCTCTACTGTTGAGATGTTTAGTAATATCGGATTAACCCCGCCGACCCGAACGGTCGAGCATTTAGCGTTTGTTACTTGTGCAGGATATGAATCGATGTGGGTAACTCGGCATGACCAACGAAATGACTTCCCATACGAATCCTCGACAAGAACATGAGTAAAGGCTGGGGCATCTTAAAGATCATGGAAATGAAAGGAGCATCGGTCTATATCAGACTCCTCATCAACGAAACTTTCCCCGCGACCATCAATGGATTTTGACGAACTCAGCCTGATGCATGCTGACATTACCTCGATACTCAGGCGAGCATATGCAAGAGCGATATAATTCCTGACGTCAGAGCTGATCGATTAAAAGGCGAGGAAGGGCAGTATGGCCGTCGGTCATCGGAAAAAAGAGAGGCCAAGTGGACTGCCCCAATCAGATGAAAGTCAAGAGCTATCAAAGCATACGACCAACGGACCAGGGGATCACCTAGATATCAGCCCAAAATCTAGGCATAATCCTCCAGCATCAGAAGAAGTCCCTGCACCCCAAATTCAAAGACATGACAATCTGGGAACCAGCAGGACGAGGAACCCGGGATAGGTCGATTGGGCATTCAAAACGACAGATACAATTCCCCAACAGAGAAATGATCAGGGGCATGCGATTCAACGGACCAACCTTGATGTCCAGAAACTGTACTCCCAAATAAGGCGTGGCACAACTGAGTAGTCAAAAAGAACGACACGTGAAAAATTGTATCATTTGACTAAACAGGGGTCATTTCCATTCCAAGCATATCTATTGATCCATGCATAACATCTGCGCATTCATGTATATAAAATGCATAAGAAAGGAAAATCACAGGTACGAGACTGTCGGCGTCGCGAATGCCATTGGCATTGATCAGAAAGACGTGACAGCGGGAAACTTCTACGATCCGATGCACCTAGAATCTATGGAACATCAAGGAATTGCAAAGCGACTGTCTGAAGCACCTTCAGCTAATCAACAAGGATGACAGCTCAAAAGCAATGGCTGTCAAGAGCGATCGACGAGGACGAACCCCGAGAATGACAAGTCAAATCAAAGAAGTGGCTGGCAAAAGCGATTTACGAGGACGAATCCCAAGGAGGCCCCACAAACTAATCAGGTACGCTTTCTTTTTAAATTTCCTCAAGAATTATTGCATTTTTTATGATGTACGATACGATGCGAGTCCATTTGGGACAATACACAGCGATTCCGGAGACGAGACCCGGCAATTCAAAACCGACCCGTCAGATATGAGACCTGACCAATTCAAAACCGACCCGTCAGATACGAGACCTGACCAATTCAAAACAGACCCGTCAGATACGAGACCTGACCAATTCAAAACCAACCCGTCAGATACGATACCTGACCAATTCAAAAAAGACCCATCAGATACGAGACCTGACCAATTCAAAACCGACCCGTCAGATACGATACCTGACCAACCCAAAAGCGACCCGTCAGATACGATACCTGACCAATTAAAAAAAGACCCGTCAGATACGAGACCTGACCAATTCAAAACCGACCCGTCAGATACGATACCTGACCAAACCAAAAACGACCAGTCAGATACGATACCTGACCAAACAAAAAAAAAAAAAAAAATGACCCGTCAGTGAAAACCCCTGACCGTCCAAAATGACCCGTCAGAAACAATACCTGACCGTCCAAAATGACCCGTCAGAAACAAGAACTGACCGTCCAACACGACCCGTCAGAAACAAGAACTGACCGTCCAAAATGACCCGTCAGTGAAAACCCCTGACCGTCCAAACATGACCCGTCAGTGAAAATACCTGACCGTCCAACATGACCCGTCAGTGAAAACCCCTGACCGTCCAAAACGACCCGTCAGAAACAAGAACTGACCGTCCAACACGACCCGTCAGAAACAATACCTGACCGTCCAAAATGACCCGTCAGAAACAAGAACTGACCGTCCAACACGACCCGTCAGAAGCAAGAACTGACCGTCCAAAATGACCCGTCAGTGAAAACTCCTGACCGTCCAAACATGACCCGTCAGTGAAAACCCCTGACCGTCCAAACATGACCCGTCAGTGAAAACTCCTGACCGTCCAAACATGACCCGTCAGTGAAAACCCCTGACCGTCCAAAATGACCCGTCAGAAACAATACCTGACCGTCCAAAATGACCCGTCAGAAACAAGAACTGACCGTCCAACACGACCCGTCAGAAACAAGAACTGACCGTCCAACACGACCCGTCAGTCAAAAGAACTGACCGTCCAAACATGACCCGTCAGTCAAAAGAACTGACCGTCCAAAATGACCAGTCAGTGAAAACCCCTGACCGTCCAAACATGACCCGTCAGTAAAAACCCTGACCGTCCAACATGACCCGTCAGTGAAAATCCCTGACCGTCCAAAATGACCCGTCAGTGAAAACTCCTGACCGTCCAAAAACGACCCGTTGGAGAAAGATCCGACGATGACAATGCGATAACCGTTGGAGAAAGATCCGACGATGAAAATGCGATAACCGTTGGGAAAAGATCCGACGATGACGATGCGATGACCGTTGAAGAAAGATCTGACGATGACTAAAACGATGCGATGCGATATGCGATATGCGATACATCATATGAGAAGCAGTGCGATATGTGATTTCATATGCGATGTAATGCGATTTTGATTTAGTATGATAAGCGATTTGATATTTAAATATGCAATATGCGTTAAGCAAGAGAAAATAGTTTTGGCGAATATGCGACGCGAGTCAATTTGAGGCGATAACCGGCGATAGTAATGTTGCATCCTTAATATATGTATGTTGCACAAATGGGTATATGTTGCATCATTAAACACCTGTTGCCATCATCATGCATTGAGTGTCTACTTCTTTATCCATAAACATGATAAAGAGGGGCAGCTGTAGACACCCAAATTTTGCACTTTTGGACTAACCCTGGCAGGAGGGTAAAATCGTCATTTGACCCGACACGCGGAAAAGAAGGTGGACCCCAACACCATGCCACCCCAGCGATTTACGGTCAAAGCCGCCACCACGGACAACGAGCATCCGGTCACTTGAGGCAAGGCGAACAGTTGACCCAGAAAAGCCTGAGCCGACCACAAAAGACAACTAATGGCCACTCCGCTTACAATGTTCGGGGGTCTCGCTCCCCGGTGAGCGAGCGGCTGCCCAGTGAAAGCTACATCAAGTCGCAACCCTCCGAACTAGCCTCCCAGAACAATATGGCACGTTTCCCAGGGAGTTCCGGACTGCAAAAATACAGCCTCCCAAAATAATACCGCAGAAATTGGCGAATTAGGACCGCGTGGCACGAAAACCGAGAAAAGCCAGCCAGACAGCCGCGGATGCATCTGCGGCCAAAACGAGTTTCGAGGTTCGCACGGCTCGAGGAGACGGCACACGGCAGCCGAGGAAGCGGCGTGCCGCCCAGCCGCAGATGGATCTGCGGCCAGCCGCAGATGCATCTGCGGCTGCCTGGAAATGGCTATAGATCGCCATTTCCACCCGAGAGCTGAGAAAGAGAGGAAATTTGGAAGGTTTTAGAGAGAGAAAATGGCGGAAATAGAGAGAGAAAGCCTTCGGGTTAGCAAAAAAATGTGAGGATTCATCTCCTTTCGTTCAATCTTCATGCTATACATTGTATTCTACATTGAATTTGAGTGCTAGTGCGTGATTTCTATCAATATCAAGGCAAAATTTCGATATCTTTCTTAGTGTGGTGCTCGTTTTGTAGATCTATTAGATGTAATATTTCATCTTGCTTTAGTAGTGTAATCGATAAATATTTGTGTATTTGTGCATTTGTTGGGTGGATCTACTGTTAGATCCGAAAATATTTGGTGCATTGCTATTTAAGTATTTTGATTCGGTGTATTTTGAAGTTAGATCCAATGTAGTCAATATATTGTATATCTATGGATTAGGGACGGTTAGAGAGGATTTATGGCGGATGGAATCTCCTCCTAACCTCCCGATGATATCCCTTTAGTTTATTTTATATTTTTTACGCATGTAGCGATGACGATGCATTTGTATTGTAAATATGTAATTTTCGGGCCTTAAAGCGATGTCGGATCGAAAATCGGGTTTAAGGCCCCGTAATAATGAAATGTGCGATTGTGGGCGTTTGGGGTTATTCGGATGGCTTACATGCCCGTGAATAGCCGCAACGTTATTTTGATGCTTGGTTTTCCCTTTTGACACGAGAAAAACGATTTTGGAATGAAATGATAAAGATTTTTATAAAATCAAGCAAATTAGGATATTAGATCCACGAGGATTAAAATTAAGAGTTTTGGCGAACTTAAATCCATGTTTGACGAAAATGCTCCATTTGGGTTTTTTTTTAAAAATGTCATAAAAGATGTTTGCGTAAAAAATAAATAAACGTTTTCATTAAACTTTGTGCATAGGGTTAAAGAGTTCTAGAAGTTGCCCTCATTTTATTTATATTAACTGTTAGAAGGCAATGTATAGTCTCGATTCCTATTTGACAAAAGTTTAAAACTATTGTTTTCTAAAATGACATCTAAATAAAAAACCCTCAACGCTTTCGAAATTAAAATCAATCTTTCTTATAAAAAGCGAAGCCTCGTCATTTGGGTCAAAGAACGTCCAAAACACTTTCCAGATAACACTTTTGCCATATAAAAATAAAAGCGAACTTTTATGCAAAACGCACCACAAACATTCATCTAGGCACGCACGCACACATACGCAAACCACACATTTTAGGATTAAAAAAGGATAGGAAAACATCGAGATTGCGGTAACCGTGTTTCACGGAAGTCGGGGGGTGCCTAACACCTTCCCCTCGCTTAAGCAAGCCCCCGAACTCCATGAATCTCGGTTTGCGGACCAATTAACTCGGAGTCACATGAGCCAGCGATTACGAAAAAAACTAAATTCAGATGAGTTGGTACATCCATTTCAAATATACCAACTGGCGACTCTGGTCAATTGGCTCATAAAATATCGATCTTTCAAAACCCGTCGACATTAAGCCGACCCTTTCCAAAATCACATTTAAATCAAAAGGCTAAAATTGGAAAGGGACATTTTTAATAAATAAAAAAACGAGACGAACGAAAATCCCGGCGTCGACAATTACAAACATTAAATGGCATTAAAAGCCATCATACACCTGGCCATTCAAGGAGCAAATGGGTAGATCTTTTCTCTTTTACTTAGCTTAGAAGTAATGCAAAAATGACTATAATACGCTAGGTTTGCAAAGTCTATAAATACTAACCTAAATATTCATTAATTTCCATCATTTTGCAAAGCTAATTTTAAGCACTAAGTCATAATCAAAGTTTTATATTGAGAGAGTTTGTGAGTTTAATATTTGAAGTCTTGCAAAAATATTGTCAAGCTAGCATTTAAAAAGGGATATCTTTAGTTTTTATTCTTTCCAATTTATAGTTAGTTAATTCAAGTAAATTATAAGTAGTTATAATGTTTAAATTTCTTCATGTATATAGTCGTAAAGCTGAAGAGCATAAGTCGTAGCCATATAGGATTTTTCGTTCTCCGTGTTATTCATAAGTTCTTGAGCAAGACGTTATTATGTTCAATTTCATTTCATAGTTTAAAGCTCAAGAACATATGTCGTAGCCATGTACGATTGTCGTTCTCCGTGTGTTCTTGAGCAATAATTATAAATTGTTATAATCAATATAAGTGTCATAATCACATAAGTAATCAGTTATAATGCTCAAATTATTTCAAGTATGAAATACAAAAGCTCAAGAACATAAGTCGTTATCATGTACGGTTTTTCATTCTTTGCATTCCTTGTATGTTCTTTAGCAAAAGTCATAAATCTTTATATAAAAAAGTTTATGATTTTATGATTTTTATGTTATAAAGTGTTATTGATTGTTAGAACATGTTATCTTAGCAATTTAATGCCTGGGTACCGTGTTTCATTAATTCAGTCAAAGAAATAATGAAACAGTTTTGTGCAGTCCCCTTACTATCAAAATCTGTGTAAATCAGTAAGGAATTTCAAACTTTGGTCTATATATAAATTATAGATACGGAAGTTACGAACGCGTGAAATTTTGAATGACTCAAAAATATTTTAAAACGAAGAAGTTATGGCCGTTTAACTAAGTCAGGGTTTGAAAGTAAACATGTTGTCCACTTTTTAACAAGTGCCTTAAAATGAGTTTTTGAGTTAGCAATTTTTTTAACTAAAACCACCTATAAAAATAGTCTAAAAAAGTTGTAAAAACACTTATTAAGAAATAAAATTCGATAAACTAACATTCGGGTACGCGTAAACAATTATGTAGGTATTTAATGCTTTACCGAAAAAATCCTAAATTGCTTCGAGGCAAGTTTTCGATCCTTAACCTTCGTTTACTTGCTTTTTATGTGATTTATACATCTTATACAAATAATGTGTTATAAATCTTTGATATGAGAGTTATTACTTCTTGTTTCAGCATAACTTAAAAAATAAAATGCTCATTTGTGATATATTTCAAACTAAGCTTTATTTTATCAAACCAAGTTGCCTTAGTGAGATCCTGACATGTGAAGTAAACTGAGATGAACGAATATGTATCACTATTCATAATTTGTCCAGTGTAGTGTATGTTATGCATAACATAGGATGTCATTAGGTTGATCCCCTTTTTATATCCACTACCAATGGTTCTAAGTCAAAAAACAAAGACTAATTCAATGTCTAACCACCACTCAGTCTTGCTATGCTAAAACATTTTTAATATCAATTGTTGTGCCATGAATCCTTACAATCCATATCGGCGTGTGTTCATTTATATGCTATGTGTTTAAGACTTGTTGAGTATCTTAGCTTACCCTTGTAAATAAACCCACTTTGTAGACAAACCTGAGAACTTCGGCTCAATGAAGAAAGAAAAGAAGAAATGCGTAGACTAGTTTACCGCTTTTCTTACTTGTTCTTAAGAACTGTAGTCATAATAACATTTTGTAATAAGAACAAGTTTCGCACATGTAATCAAATATTTTATTAATATTATCAAGTTTTATTATATTTTCTTGTTACGTCTTTACTTTGATAAAAACTTAGACTTGTTAAACTTAACATAGTATTGATAATGATATATTTATCTAGATGAAGATTGGTAAATGACTTGTAAGTGTTGTTGTAATATTCCAAACTTCCGAGATAGTTGTAGTCCGAATTTATATGCATAAATAAAGATTGAATTACATCTTATATGTGTTATGGAATTTTCATATATGTTTATTTTTTTGTTTCGCTTCAATAATTCAACTTAAACAATTATTAGAAAAATAAAAGTAATTTTTTTAAAAAACCTAAAATTAGGATTTGGAGAAAACCTAAACCCTAATTTTAGAAACTCTAAGGTTTAATCCTAGGGTTCAAACCCTAAATCTTAGAAAAGTACTATTCATAAATATGCGTATAAATACAAAAATTATACGGATAAAATACGGAAATAATACGATAATAATATGAAAATTATATGGTATAAATACAAAAAGTCAACTATACACATTAGTATATTTAATCAAAATTAATGCTAAAGTAAGTAAGTTTGATTAGTTAAATGAATCATTAATCAACCAATCAAATGCTAGCATATAAAGGACTAAACTACTCTTGAACCAAGCTTGGTAAAAGACCATCAATGCCCCTTAAATAATTGGTTATTTAAGCAACCAAACAAGGCCTAGTACTATTCCTTTGGTAGGCTTGATCTTGGCCATTGAAAGGTGAGATGATGATGTCACCAAGCACAATATATGATGGACTAACATTAATGGCAATTAAAGCCTCATTTGACCGGGCAAAGCAAGGGAGAAAGTGGGAAACATTTTATTTTCACTTAGCTTGAAAGTTTTGTAACAATGACCTTAATACCCTAGCTTTGGTTTTCATATAAATAGCAAACATATTTCACTTGTTCTATCATCCATTTTCAAAGAAAAATCAAGAGCAAAATCACTCTCTATATATATTATTCATAGTTATAATTCAATTATTGAAAATTGCAAAGAAATAGTTAAAACTTGTAATTTCAAAAGGTACGATCCTTAGTCGTTGTTATGTTTAATTTTTCTTTCAATTTATACTCGATAAAGCTCAAGAACGTGAGTTGTAGCCATATACGATTGTCGTTCTCCGTGTTTTTCACATGTTCTTGAGATTCTCTTCATTTTATAGTAGTTATAATGCTCAATTGTCTTTTATTAACAAGCTCAAGAACATAAGTCGTAGCCATATATGATTTTTCATTCTCCATGTTCCTTATGACTTGAGCAAGTTATTGTTATGTCAATTTTCATTTCATAGTTTAGAACTAAAGCTCATTGAACGCAAGTTATAGCCATGTACGATTTTTCGTTCTCCGTGTTCTTCGTGTGTTCTTGAGCAATAATTATAAATTGTTATAATCAATTTTACAAGCCATTATAATGACCAAATTATTTCAAATATAAGTTTCATAATCACATATGTAAGAAGTTATAATGCTCAAATTATTTCATGTATGAAATCCAAAAGCTCAAGAACATAAGTCGTTACCATATACGGTTTTCCGTTCTTCGCGTTCCTCGTGTGTTCTTCAACAAAAGTCATAAATCTCTATATAAGAAGGTTTACAATTATCTTATTTTTATGTTATGAAGTGTTATTGATTATTAGAACATATTTTCTTAACAAATTAATGTTTGGGGTATCGTGTTTTATCAATTCAGTCAAAGAAATAATGAAACAGTTTTGTGTAGTCCCTTACTATTAAAATATATGAAAATCAGTAAGGAATTTCGAACTTTGGTCTTAACATAAATTGTAGATACGGAAGTTACGAACGTGTGAAATTTTGAACAACTCAAAAATGTTTTAAAACGAAGAAGTTATGACCATTTAACTGACCCGAAGTCTGACAGCAAACATGCTGTCCACTTTTTTAAAAGTGTCTTAAAAATGAGTTTTTGAGTTAGAAATTTTTTTGAATAAACCACCTATGAAAATATTCTAAACAAGTTATAAAAACATTTATTAGGAAATAAAATTCAACAAACTAGCATTTGGGTACGCGTAAACAATTATGTAGGTATTTAACGCTTTACCTGAAAAACCCTAAATTGTTTCAAGGCAAGTTTTCTATCATTAGCTTTTGTTTACTTGATTTTTTCTATGATTTATACATCTTATACAAATAACGTGTTATAAATATTTGATATGAGAGTTATTGCTTCTTGTTTCAGCATAATATTTCGAACCATGATTTATTTTATCAAACTAAGTTGTTTTGAGGCGATCTTGACATGTGAAGTAAACTGAGATGAACGAATATATAACACTATTCATGATTAGTTCAGTGTAGTGTATGTTATGCATAACATATGATGTCATTAGGTTGATTCCCTTTCTATATCTACTGTAAATGGTTTTAAGTCAAAAGACAAAGAACAGTTCAAGGTCTAACCACCACTCAGTCTTACTATGTTAAAACATTTGTAATATCAATTGTTATGTTGTGAATCCTTACAATTCATATCGGTGTGAGTTCACTTATATGCTATGTGTTAGACTTGCTGAGCTTTTGTATGCTCACCCTTGTAAATAAACCTAAATTGCAGACAAACCCGAGAGCTCCGGCTCTAAGAAGAAGAAAGAAAAGAAGAAATGCATAGATTAGTTTACATGCTTTATTAAATTGCTTGTCTTTTTGTTTTAAAGTCTTGATGACTTATGTAATATGAACAATCAAATCATATAACCAACTCTATATTAATATATATCAAGTTTCATCACATATTCTTGTTACATCTTTACTTTGATTAAACTTAGAATTGTTAAAACTTAATATAGTATTGATAATGATCTATTTATCTGGATGAGGATCGGTAAATAACTTATGAGTGTTGTACATCCAATATAGGACTAAGCGATGTTGACTGGTCAAATCCATCGTTAAGGTTCCTCGGACCCAGGTATAACTCGTTATTACTATTTTGAATGTCAGATAAGTAGGATTACCAAATATGTTTTGATTGAGGGTGTTAACTGGTTGGGTAATGTTCTGTACAGAAAGAGAATTTTGCACCGGACAAACATACAACCATTTGTCACGGATAAAGATGCAAACATTTATCACGGGTGAAGATACAAACATTCACCGCGAGATTCTTTGTTCCCAAGAGCCGTCCTAATGATTTAATGACGTGGATATTGGAACATGTGAAGTTATAGAATATCTAAATCTTAAGGATAAAATGTCATGATTGAGTATTAAGTCCCTTGTATCGATTACAAGGACTTAGTATGAAATAATGAAAGATCTTTGGGAATTAAGATGAGAACTTTGTTTATGAATAAAGAAAATCCTCTATAAACCTAATAATTTAACATTTATGGTGAGCACCAAGTCAGCTATACTAAGTATAATGATTTGGGGGCGTCATAGTGGAATTGATTAGCATAGAGGATAAAGACTCAAAATTGTGGAATTTAGCCTTTGATGCCCACAGATGGAAAAGGTGGAGTAATATCAATTGTTATGTAATGAATCCTTACAATCCATATTGGTGTGAGTTCACTTCTATGCTATGTGTTAGACTTGCTGAGCTTTTGTATGCTCACCCTTGCAAATAAACCTAAATTATAGAGAAACCCAAGAGCTTCGGCTCTAAGAATAAGAAATGAAAGAAGAAATGTGTAAATTAGTTTACATGCTTTATTAAATTGCTTGTCTTTTTGTATTAAAGTCTTGATTACTTATGTAATATGAACAAGCAAACCGTGTAACATACTTTATATTAATATATATCAAGTTTCATCACATATTTTTGTCATGTCTTTATTTTGATAAAAACTTAGAATTGTTTAACTTAACATAGTATTGATAATGATCTATTTATCTGGATGAGGATGGGTAAATGACTTATGAGTACTACTTATAAGTACTATAAGCATCCAAGACAAGACTAATCGATTTTAACTGATCAAATTCATCGTTAGGTTCCTCGGACCTAAGTACAAGCTTATTATTACTAGTCTGAATGTCAGATAAGTAGGATTATTGATATGAAGAGATATCACTATAACCAAATGTGTTTTGAGTGACGGTTTTAACTAGTTGGGTATGTTCTGTACGGAAAGAGAATTTTGCACTAGACAAAGATACAAATATTTGTCACGGATAAAGATGTAAACATTTATCACGGATGAAGGTACAAACATTCATCGTGAGATTCTCTATTCCCAAGAACCATCCTAATGATTTAATGTCGTGAATCTTGGAATATGTAAAGCTATAGAATATCTGAATCTTAAGATTAAAATATTAGAGATGAGTATTAAGTCCCTTACATTGATTACAATGACTTAGTATGAAATATTAAAAGATCTTTAGGAATTAAGATGAGAACTTTGTTTATGAATAAAAGGGAATCATCTATAGACCTAATAATTTAACATTTGTAGTGAGCATCAAATCAGCTATAGTAAGTATACTGATTTGGGGTGTTACAATTGTAAGCATCCGAGACAGGACTAATTGATGTTAACCGGTCAAATTCATTGTTAGGTTCCTTGGACCCAAGTACAAACTTGTTATTACTATTCTGAATGTAAGATAAGTAGGATTATTGATATGAAGAGATATCACTATAACCAAATATGTTTTGAGTGAGGGTTTTAACTAGTTGGGTATGTTTTGTACGGAAAGAGAATTTTGCATCGGATAAAGATACAAATATTTATCACGTATAAAGATGCAAACATTTATAACGGGTGAAGATACAAACATTCACCACGAGATTCTCTGTTCCCAAGAACCATCCTAATGATTTAATGTCGTGAATCTTGGAATGAGTATTAAGTCCCTTGCATCGATTACAAGGACTTGGTATGAAATAATGAAAGATCTTTGAGAATTAAGATGAGAACTTTGTTTATGAATAAAGAAAATCATCTATAAACCTAATGATTTAGCATTTATGGTGAGCACCAAGTCAGCTTAGTAAGTATAATGATTTGGGAGCGTCATAGTGGAATTAATTAGCGTAGAGGATAAAGACTCAAAATTGTGGAATTTAGCCTCTGATGCCCACAAATGGAAAATGTGGAGTAGAAGAAGCACTAACTACTGGAAAAGGGAAGGAGGTGGCCTTATCATACAAATTAGATTTCCATTTCACAAACAATGAGGCAGAATATGAGACATTCATACTGGGATTACTGGCGGCTCGATAACTAAGAACAAAATGTCTCAAAGTAAAGGAAGATTCTAATTTGATAGTACAATAAGTGAGAGGACAATTCGTAGTTAAGGAACCCATCTTAGCACCCTACCTAACTGTGGCACAAAAGGTAATAGAGGCCTTTAGAAAGATGGCGATTGAGTATGTGCCAAGAGAATAGAATAAATAACCCGATACATTAGCTACAGTAACATCCATAGTGTATATCATAGGGGAAAACATAGACGTGAATGTAATCAAGAGAACCCTCCCAACCACGGAGCTAGAATCATTTCCCAAAGAAATGACAGATGATTGGAGATATGTTATCTCTCATTAATTACAGACAAAAGATGTGAAAATATCACCAGTGGAGCTTCAAAAATACCACATCATTAAAGGAGTCTTGTACTTTAAAGAAATGGATGAAGTATTCACGAGATGCTTGGGGAGGTAGGAGTCAAATAGAGTTTTGCATTAGGTGCATGAAGAAAATTGTGGGTTGACAGAGATCGAATTATATCGGCGATTGCAGCGCCTAGGGTATTATTGGCCCAAAATGAAGAGAGAAGTAGATGGATTGCAATGATAATGCCTTTTATTCCAAGAATACCTTAGAGAGGAGGAATGCACCTTCATCGATGACATAACGAATTGACGAATCCCATATGTGGAGTTTTTATAAAGTGGCATCCTCCTTTTCGAAAAGAAGGACACAATTGTAGTACAAAGGAAGGCACATAGATTTTACCAGGAAAATAGAGAGCTATTTAAAATAGGGTTCAGTGGCAAACCTTTATGTTGTCTAGAATTAGGCGAGGCCAATGATTTGGTCTATCAAATGCATAAAGATGAACACCAAGGGGGAGCCAAGTTATACAAATAGCTGATTGATCATGGTTACTACTGGCCTAAGATGGAAGGCGATAGCCTAGAGTTTGTCAAGAAGTTTCATGTTTGTCAAATTCATGGGAACCTAGTTCATGGTCCCGTTGTGGATTTACGAACTGTAGCAATGCTAAGGCCTTTTCACACATGAGGAATGGATCTCATAGGTCATATTCATCCTAACTCCAAGGGGAATATCTAGATCCTGACTACAACTAAATTGTTCACAAAGTAGGTGGAAGCAATCCTTTTGAAGAAGGCTACAAGACCGGTAGTGGCAAACTTCATAAAAGAACTGACAATTTCACGATTGAACTTGATTTAAATTACCAAAATGAAACAAGGACAAAAAAAGAAAAATGAACAAAGAAGGAACAAAAACCTAAAGGACCCCTAGGTCACCCTAGGGTTCGGCCACCCTAGGTTGTGGCCTCCTAGGGGTCGCACTATTTGATTTTCTCAAAATTTAATTCCGAACAAGTTCTAATGGGTGCAATGATAGAGTAATGAACCCGAAAGGAAGAGAATTTGTGAAGGCCTAAAAAGGTTTTCCTTGAACCTTCCATGACAAGATAAGCTACTTATAGAACCAAAAATTAAGAGAAAAGGACGAAAACTAATCAAGAAAAGATAAATCGAATGAAATGGACCAAAGGAGGAGAAAAACCCTAGGGTTTGACCCCCTAGGGTTAGCCTTCTCCTGCTTCGTGCCAAGTTTCTTCGAGGTTTTTTGATAATGAAATTGATCGGTGCGATTTTCTAGATTGAACAACAAGAATCTTAAAAAATGAGACCCGAGAGGGTCCTCCACAAGTCTCAAGGCAGAAGGCTCGTGGAGGCTTCTCTTTTGGTAAAAAGAGTAAATGTTGGGTTCGTATAATACCTATGTAATACTTAGTAGTATATAGGTCTTGTGTAAAATATGAGATTGTCAGTATTAAAATATATAAGTAATTGAAAATGAATGGTTTATTCTTAATTATGGATTGGTAGCCGTAGCTTAATATATCTTAAATAATTTATTTTAGGACATTCTGAAAATAAACAATATTGATAATTGAGATAGATCGATAAATATTTAAAATAGGCTAATTTGAGATATTTTTAAACTTAAAATCATAAGACAATTATTGACTTTCGAAAGTCAATTTGAGATATTTTTAAACTCGAGATAATTCATTAAAAATTATGAAATAATAGAGTTTACAACGTTTAATACTTCTTTTAGATAGTTTACAATATTAATTATTATATTGAATTAAATTAAAGAAATCTATGTCAATTTGAAGTTAAAAATATTTTAAATCGACTTTAAAAAGTCAATAATAACCTTATAGTATGGAACTGGAGGGAGTATTTATTACGTTTATCAGAGACACAATTTTAGTTTTTCTTTAAGTAGATCAAAACTAAATTTTAGGACTACATTAGATATTAAATAGAAAATGAGTATAGTACATGTGAATTGGTGGCTAGCTTATTGAACACTTGTATGTACAACAACAGTTGTACAGTACTAATTGTGCACTAACAAAAAAAATAAAAATAAAATAGTACGATCGTGTAATTCAAAAAGTAAGACCGATATAGTCTTTTATCTATATTAGTGCACTACTGTTAGTACCATAGAATTATTCTAAATTAATATTTTAAAAAAAAATATTCAACGATATACTGAAAATATAAAAGATTGAACCTTGAGACGGATCAATGACCGAACGTTTATCTCCTTGGCCTTTTGTAGGAAAAAAATATTTAATTCGTTAACTACAACTTCGGGGTTGATCGAAAATGAAATGCTTGCTTTTATATATAATAGCTTCATATTTGTAAAATATTTAAGTACAAAAAGACAACGAAAAATACTATAATAAACGAGGCACATTTAATAGATTAAGGCAAAAATATTTTAGGAAATGAGGGTTCATAAGATCATGCTCCATCCATATTTTTCGGATTAAAATTCTCTCCATTACACTTTTCCCTCAAATTTTTAATATACATTTCACAAATATTATAACTAATCGCAAACATTTGTCGTATGCACGTATTAGAAAAAATTAAATAATAAGTATAATGGAGTGAATCTTACTCCCCATTATTTCAATACATGTTTAGCATAAATTTACTCTCTAAAAAGCTAAAATTAGTTACAATACAATATTTCTAAATATTAAAATCTAAGAATATTGGTAAAAGAATTCAAACTAATAATGCATTTTCCATTTAAATTTCAAACTGGGTCATGTTTTTTTTTTGTTGCTAATTTAGATTGAAATTTAAACAACTCACACATCCTTAGCTTGGCATGTCAAGGTTCAATCCTACGTCATGTGCTTTGCAAAGAGATTGTGCTACCATCCGGCCATAGGCTACGGTGGTCTGGGTCATGGTTGATGTTGATGAAAATAAAGAAATTAAATTTAGTACAGTCATGATTCTTTTAGAGGAAGAAAAAAAAACAAGATTACAAAAATCATGAAGTTTTATAGGTACTACTTTACGTGGCACACAGTACTTATGCTAAAAGTACGAATATTGGATCTTAAAAATAGGATATCAGATAATTAGAGAAACAAAGGTGAAAAAGTGAATAAGAGACCGGTGTAAAGAAAGTGTAAAAGGTATAAACAATTAATTTATCCAATTAATTATTTTTGTCCAAAGCAGTGTTCTAAAAATGGAGAATTATTTTTTCAAAATCATATATTAAAAAATTAAATGTAACACCCCCAAATCCGTATACTTGCTACAACAAATCTGGTGCATCACGATACACATCTACCAAAAAAATCAGTGGTTTAACTAATATTATTATATACATTAGATCATAATCTACATTCCTGAATCATAACCTTACATTACAACCTTATATTAATCATCAAATATTACATATAACCCATAACTTTGTTACTCTTCTTTCGTCAACAGTTCTTTCACTTTAAATCTTGAACTTAGACTTGCCTCAGTTTATCTTTCCCATGCCACTAGCCTTGTTCTTCACCTTTATCCTTTAACTCCGGATCTTTCTACCTTATTTGAAAATATAAATAGAGTGCAAGGGTGAGCATCAAATACGCTCAGCAAGTTTAGAAGATTTAGAACATATGCACAAATATAAAATTTTTAGCTACTTAATATCACAGTCAACTATCAAAAGTGATGAATCAAAAAGAATATCATCACAAAATATCCAGCTATGGACTTCAGAATTTATGAAATTCATATCATCACTATTCAGAAGGACTTTAATGTTCTTAGAGAAATAACTAAGTGGTCACTAGGATCATGAACTTTAATTTTTTCAAAACACTTAGTTTAACAGTCACATAAACTGCAAACTCTTCCGTAGGGTATTATTAGGTGGTCAAGTTAATAACATCTCTATGTTATGACTTCATCATTTACATACCGTATTTAAATAGTGTGTTGAAGATTCCATCATCATTTTACATGTTGAAGCGTAAACAGTCACACAGACTGCACATTCTTCACATGAAGTTTGACAGTCACACAAGACTACAATGTCGGTTACCCGACAATAACATTAACGTTTGACAGACACATAGACTGTAAACTCTTACATGCCAAAGCGTAAAACCCCTTATAACATAGGGTTGTACATCATCTGTCTTAACATTAGAATCTGCACTAAAATAATTTGGATTGGATAATTTTTTTTTAAACATAATCAATGATTTCAAATTAGAGTAGCTGAAACAACTGGCATCCTCTTTATTTTTAATAAATTCATGACTATGAATAACTTTAAAGGTCAACAAAAATGCAATGTGAACAATAAAATACATTCAATTTAAGTACTTTCACCCATTAGAAAACTTTCACAGATATAAGAATTTGCACATGGTGCATAATACTTGCACAGTAAAATACATTTGAAAATTTGCACAAATTGAAAGAAACTAGCATAGGCTAGGGAACTTGTCTGCTAAATCAGTCATTCGTCATTTAAATCCAACATTTCTCTTCTCCAAGTGGACTATAACATTTATGAAAGTTTCACATCAAATCTTAGTCATTCATCATTTCTTTCTTGTCGATAATTATCCGAAATCTATTTTAGTATTTTTCAGGTATCATAACTATAAATCAACTATAATTTTATACCATCTTTAATCGTTAACTTGTAAAAATTAAATTTTTACCCTTAACCCAATTTTATAAGTATTATTTAACTTATTTATCCAAAAAAAAATTTGTATTTTACAATTTTTGGCTTCTCTTAAATCAACTTTTCACACCAATCTCAAAATTTCTTTTCACCTTAACCTTACTTAAACATCTTAATGATTTTTTTTAATCTTAACCTGGTACTCCAATACCCTTACCAACTTTTTTTTTAAAAAAAATATCAGATTTTTCCAAATAATTTTAATATTTCTTTTATAGCCATTTTTGTCAAAAAAAAAAAAAAAAATTCTAAAATCCTTTAAAATTGAAATTAACTCCAAAAATTCTAAAACTTGGATAGAACCTTAATATCATCTCAGAGATTGTCCCATAATTTTCAAGAATTTTATCACTTACAAAAATCAAGTTATTCCCATTTTAGTGTTTTAAATTCCAAAAATGTTTTATTTTTCATTAATTCCCTTCAATTCTCTTTTTGCTCAAATTTTTACGTGATGTACAATCTATCCTCATACACATCATGTAAATTGGTTAGATTTTTCTGAGCTATCCTCATACACATAATGTAAATTTATTAGATTTTTTTGAGCTATTTAACATGCCTAAACATTTTTTTCCAAAAATTTGGGCAGAATGTTTTCAGTTTAGATCAGCTTGCTTTGAAAAATCACCAGAAATAATTTACAACAAATTTTGACTTCATTTTTTTTCCGACTTTTAGAGGACGTACAAAGCTATCTTTCCCACTAAAATTTCGAATCTTAACTCTGAATATACCAAGAGTTAAGTCTTTTACAAAAATAGAGCAGAAACTAGTGCTTTTAGTTCTTTTTCTTTTCTTGTTTTCTTGATTTCTCTTGCTTGATTCTTGTTCATACAAATTTAAACCGTTGATTATAGGCTTAACCATAACCTCTCATCATAAAATTTATAAAATTTACATTTACACATAAATATCACAAGATTATACAAAGGTTTTAGATATACCTTCTTGTTTTGCCTTCTTTCTTTCCTTCTCTTCTTCTTTCTTGGCTTGATCCCTTTTTCTCTCATCTCTTCCTTCCCTTGCTCTATATGTCATGGCAGCCTTCTCTCCCTCTCAATATGCTGCTTTTTCCTCTTTTGCTAAGTGTTGGATAGTTCTCTATTTGTAGATCAAAATGCTTGGAATATTCCTCCCTAAAGCTTCTTAATAAGCTTCACATTTTTCATGTGCTTCCTTGCTTGGCTTCTCTTGGAAGCCTTTCACAAGCCTTATCCCTCTAGCCACATGTGTAAAATGTGCTGGAACTTTACTGCTCTTTTTTCTTCTTCTTTGACTTTTGACTTTTGACTAAAGTCAACTTTTTGACTGCATCATGTTTACAGTCCTCTTCTACTAAAGTTGACATCCCAATCATCACGGTGATATTCGTTTCATCAAATTCACCTTCGAATTCAAAGTTTGATGGTGTGATGTTGCAAGCACCCAAAAATAAAATCTTACTTTGGAAAAATAAATATGTAGTAGTGTAAGTAAGAGTCGATCCCACAGAGAATGATTATTTAATTTTATGTTTTTGTAAACAAAAATTGGGGGGTTTTTGAATCAAAAAAATAATTTAAATAAAACTAACTAAAATAATTATGCAAATAATTTAATGAAATAAATGAGAAAAAAAAAGCCTTGGTTTAAGTCAATATCTACCATCAAGAATTTACAACTGATCACTGATGCAAGAATAAATCAATTCATATTTTAAATATTCAACGTGGAATAATTACTCCCATTCGAATAATATTCCTATCCCTCCTTAATTTTAGTTAAGTAGAAACAAGCGATCTAAATAACCCTTACTACTAAATAATCTCAGACAAGCACTAAAGATTTAACCTAGTAGCAGCATAAAGAAATAGAGAGATCGTTGAACTAAACAACACAATCCAAGCGTCTGTATTTAATTTAGATGAATATTTTTCCTAAGATATAACAATATTTTGATAAGCAAAATAATTATTACCCTTAGTTGCTTCGCAAATTAAAGTGACCAAACAATTACGGATTTGATATTTAATTTAGCAGTAGATTTCAACGAATAATAAACTAGTGTGCACCCTAGCAATTAAACGAATTAATCATAAAATTAAACACAGAAAAATATTCAATACTCAAAATATAAATTGAACAATTAAAATAAATTAGATCTCACAGTGTATAAATCTTGATGGCTTCAATCATTTAAACTAAGAAAAAGAATTTAGCTACTCATAATTGTAGAGCTTATCAAAGAATAGAAGAAAGAATTTTTATTCTAATAGAAAAGTTGTATGTTACATTGTGTCAAACCCTCTCTTTATAGGCTCCAAAATCCTCCTAACCCTAGTAGGATTTATTATTTCCAAACCCTAATAGGATTTAAAATACAAATAAAAGTAAAAATAAAATAAAATAATTATTATCCTAACCCTAATTGGAATTAAAATTCAATTTAGAATCAAAAAGTAGCAAAATCCCGAAATAATCTGTTCTGCAGCAATTATGCGTAAGCCAAACAGCCCCTAACGCGCATTTGATCGGTCAACACGCTCGCTGCCGCATGGATGACGTCAGCATGACCGCCGAGCGCATTGCGCGGCTGCTTCTACTCCTCAGCCCGGACCTCCAAACGACGTCGCTTAGACTGCTACATCTGCTATCCGCGCATTGCGCGGAACCAGTTTTTGCCGCGTAGACCAAAACGGCGTCGTTTGATCTGTTGCTAAAATCCTTTTCCGCGCATTACGCGGACAGCCAAGCTCCCAAAATTACCAAAATGCCACCGGTTCCAACTTCAACTTAATTACGAAATTGCCATCATCAGCTTTAATTACCATTTTGCCACTAGATCTTTGCAGAATTTACGAAATTGCCCTCAAAGCTTATTTTTCCTAAAAAAAAATATAAATTAATTAAAAATAAATAAAAATAATATAAAAATAATAAAAATAATAAAAACACATAATAATAAATGAAACACCTAAAACACTAAAGATAATTAAAAACACAAAAATAAAAAGAAATATAAAAATACTATAAAATTACCTAAATTAACATAAATTAACTAAAACCCTATAAAACCTATTAAAGCCAAAGTGAGCTAAATAATTAAACATTTAAGCACACAATAAATATAAAAACTAAGTATTAGGGAATAAAAATAGCATATAATTTAACCCTATCAAATACCCCACACTTAGCTTTTGCTCGTCCTCGGGCAAAACAAGAACAAAAATTATAAAATTAAAACTAATAACCAAACAACTTACTCGAGCAACAAATCAATATAAATTTTAACATCAGCCTCAAAGATTTTTTAAATGATAACTCAAAGAAAATTTCAAAATCATGCAAAATCTAGAACTTTAATATATTTATTAATCTTACTTTACTCAAGACCTTTTGTGTGTGTGTGAATCCATATGTATTAAACTAATCAAAACTCAGATAAGTTTCGGTCATTAATTACCTTATAAAAGACATACAACAAAACTAAATATACTTATTTTTCTCATCACTTTCAGCTAATACAGACAAATATAAATCAGAAGATCAAAAGGTTTTTAATCAATGAAACACATTAGGATTATTAATATCATTTTTTCAAAAAAAATTCCAATTTTTTTTGACTTTTAGTGGGTGCATTTTATACTCCATCCCATTTTTTTTTCCTTTTCTTCTTTAGTGAGTGCATTTTATGCTCCATCTAACCATCGAGTGCGTTTTACGCTCCATCTCGCTTTTTCATGTGTTATGAGTGAGTGCGTTTTACGCTCCATCTCAACCCAACACATAATTTTTTTTCTTCAATAATAATCCTAGAAAAATTACCTAAATCATCTCCTTCAAATTATATTTTGTCTTATATTTCACTTCAAATAATGATCAAATAAGATATAGAGTTCAAAAATTATCTTTCATAAGCATTTAACTATATAAACTTTCTCTTCATTAAAACTAGCTCAAACAAATGGGTATAAGTGCATAAAATTTAAAGGATCTCAAACAAAGTAATAATCAACAATAAGTCAAAAATCCGAGCTAAGCAAAAATTTATTATTTTTCCAAGAGTTATTATATAAAAATAAAAATTTTATTATTGGCTAAAAATTTAAAATTCAATTAACTCATTGCTCAAACGACTCATCCTAAAAATAAAATAAAAAACTACCCCATTTTCGTAGGAAACACGGTTACACTTAGCATGTGCAACAAGCCTTTAAACCCCAAGGTTACCCCAAGTGGACGAGTTGTGTCTCGTGAGAGTTTGCAGTGAATTTACCCACAAAATTCAAAATTTCAAAATTTTCTTTTTTTTAAAAAAAAAAGACAATTTCCTAAAATTTTCACAATATGACCTAAAAATAACAAAAATCCTAAATCCCTTCCCCCACACTTAAAATTTACATTGTCCCTAATGTAAATTAAAATGCAAAGAAACAGTCACAAATAACTATAAAAAGAAAAAGGAAAAGAAATGCAAATATGATTTCCTGGGTTACCTCCCAAGCAGCGCCTTTATTTATTATCATTGGCTTGACAACCTGCTTTCCCCTTTTTTTTCAAGTAATATACATTGGATCCTTAAGATCCACTTTTTTCGAGTCTTCTTCTCGGAATCCCTCATAAAAATGCTTGAGTCTATGACCATTCACCTTGAATACTTTAGAAGTTTCCAAACTTTGAATTTCAACTGCACCATAAGGAAAAACATTAGTCACAACAAAAGGTCCATCCCAACGAGAACACAACTTACCTGAAAACAATCGAAGTCGAGACTGGTAGAGAAGAACTTTTTCACCAATTGTAAATTATTTTCTAGAAATCATCTTGTCATGAAAAGCCTTTGTCTTCTCCTTATAAATTCTTGCACTCTCATAAGCATCATTGCGAATTTCCTCCAACTCTTGTATTTGTAACTTCCTATGCTCTCCACTATCACTCATTTTCATATTGAAACTCTTAATAGCCCAATAAGCTTTGTGTTCTAGCTCCAAAGGTAAGTGACATGGTTTTCCAAATACTAATCTATAAGGTGACATACCAATAGACATTTTATAAGCCGTCCTATACGCCCATAAAGCATCATCCAAGCGCAAACTCCAATCTTTTCTGTTTGGATTGAATATCTTTGCAAGAATGGATTTAATTTCTCTGTTTGACACTTCCGCTTGTCCATTGGTTTACGGATGATATGCAGTCGACACCTTATGAGTGACATGGTATTTTTTCAACAAAGCTTCCACAGTTCGATTGCAAAAATGAGTGCCTCTATCACTTATTAGAGCTCTAGGAATTCCAAACCTGGAAAATATGTTAGTACGGATAAAATCTGCAACAACTTTGGAATCATTAGTCCTTGTGGCCTTAGCTTCCACCCATTTTGAAACATAATCGACAACAAGTAAAATATAAACATTACCAAAAGATACAGAAAACGGTCCCATAAAATCAATGCCCCAAACGTCAAAAATTTCACAAAAGAGTATGGGAGTTTGCAACATCTTATTTCGTTGGGATATATTACTTGTCTTTTGACAATTACAACATGACTTGCAAAACAAATATGAATCTTGGAATAAAGATGGCCAATAAAAATCACAGTCAAGCACTTTTCTCGCTGTCCTCTTAGATCCAAAGTGACCTCCACAAGCAAACGAATGACAAAAAGTGAGAATAAGATCAATTTCAGTTTCAGGGATGCACCTTCTAATTACTTGGTCCGCACAATGCTTCCATAAGTAGGGGTCATTCCACACATAGTACTTTGCATCACTTTTGATTTTATCCCTTTGAGCTTTAGATAAATCGGGAGGCAAAGTGTTAGTAACCAAATAATTGACAATATTTGCACACCAAGGTGATTTTTTATATGCAGAGAATAATTGTTCATCAGGAAATGTCTCTTCGAGAGGAAGCTTATTCTTAATATTCTCCAAACGACTTAAGTGACCTACAACACTATTTTCTGTCCCTTTTTTGTCCTTGATCTCCAAATCGAATTCACTTAAGAGAAGTATCCATCTTATCAACCTTAGTTTTGCCTCTTTCTTTGTCATCAAATAACGAAAAGCTGCATGATCAGAATAAATAATAACTTTAGTACCAAGTAAATATGATCAAAATTTTTCTAAAGCAAAAACGACAGCTAAGAGTTCTTTTTCAGTAGTCGAATAATTTCTCTGGGCATCGTTCAAGGTCCTCGAAGCATAATAAATAATATGATATGCTTTCCCAACTTTCTGACCCAAAACAGCTCCTACTGCATAATCACTCGCGTCGCACATAATCTCGAAAGGTATGTCCCAATTTGGAGGATGAATAACTGAAGTAGAGGTCAACAATTCCTTCAATTTATCAAACGCTGTCTTACACTCATTGTTAAAATTGAAATCCGCATCCTTTTGTAGCAAGTTGCATAGGGGTGATGCTATTTTGGAAAAGTCCTTTATGAATCTCCGGTAAAAACCTGCATGTTCAAGAAAAAGAATGCACTTCCTGCATACTAGTGGGATAAGGTAGAGACTGAATAATATCAATTTTTGCTTTATCTACTTCAATTCCCTTAGATGAAACAACACGACCCAAAACTATACCTTGTTCAACCATAAAATGATATTTTTCAGAATTTAGTACAAGGTTAGTTTCTATGCATCTTTGAATAACAAGTGTAAGGTTGTGCAAACAATGATCAAAAGAGTCCCCGTGGACTGTGAAATTGTCCATAAAAACATCCATGATATGCTCAATATAATCTGAAAATATGCTAACCATACACCTTTGAAAAGTAGCGAGGGCGTTGTAAAGTCCAAACGGCATGCGACGATATGCAAAAGTTCCAAATGGGCATGTAAATGTCGTCTTTTCTTGATCCTCTGGAGCAATTGCAATTTGGAAATAACCTGAATAACCATCAAGAAAACAATAGTAAGAATGACCAGCTAATCGTTCAAGCATTTGATCAATAAAAGGTAAAGGAAAGTGGTCTTTTCGGGTTACAGTATTTAATTTTCTATAATCTATACAAACCCGCCACCCATTTTGAACACGGGTGGGATTTAACTCATCATTCTGATTTTTGACCACAGTTATTCCCGTCTTTTTAGGAACTACTTGAACTGGGCTAACCCAACTGCTATCCAAAATAGGGTAAATCATGCCAACTTCAAGAAGCTTTTGAATTTCTTTTTTCACAACATCCATCATGGGCGGATTGAGTCTTCTTTGCGGTTGCCAAGTGGGTTTCGCTCCTTCTTCAAGTAATATACGATGCATGCATGTTGACAGGCTTATTCCCTTGATATCAGCAATTGTCCAACCGATGACCTTCTTATGCTCCTTTAGAACTCGCACGAGTTGTTCTTCTTGTGAGGTACTAAGTTTATTGGAGATGATCACTGGCGATGTCTTTTCTTCTCCAAGAAAAATATACTTGAGATGATCAGGAAGGGGCTTTAAGTCTGGAGTGGGTGACTGCAAAACAGATGGTAGAGATTTTTTGTTAGGAACTGGCAGATCAATATAAGGAATGTTACCTGCGTTTGGAGAATCATTTAGTGTTGCAATAACATCCTTCAATTCATCGGTCAAGGCGAACTCTTCTTCTTCCTCAAGATTCTGACTGATTGTCGTTTCTACTGCAACCTTTCCATCAAGTTCAAAAATTTCCTGTGCTAATGAGTCAATCACATCAATAGAATAAACAGGATTATCATCATTGGGATATTTTATGGCATCATAAATATTAAACTGCACAACCTCGTCATCAAATTCCATTGTAAGTGTACCACTATGAACATCTATCTTGGTTTTGGATGTCTTTAAGAATGGTCTTCCTAACAAAATAGGAGCATTTTGATCACTATTCTCCATGTCAAGCACATAAAAATCAGTAGGAAAAATCAAATTATTTACCTGCACAAGAACATCCTCTATTATACCTTTAGGATAGACATTAGATCTGTCAGCCAACTGAATCACCGTACCGGTTTTATTTAAAGGTTCAAGTTTCAAAGAAGCATATATAGAATATGACATGACATTAATAGATGCTCCTAGATCTAACATGGTTTGTTCAAATCTAGTGTCACTTATCTTACAAGGGATAGTAAACATTCCTGGATCTTGACACTTTGTAGGAAGTTTTCTTTGAATCACGGCAGACACATTTTTTCCTACTTTTACCTTTTCATACCTTTTGAGTGCTTGTTTTCTCTTGTGTGTACACAATTCTTTTAGAAATCTAGCAAAGCGAGGTACTTGTTTAATTGCATCTAACAATGGAATATTTATCTCGCATTGATGAAAAGTTTCATATAAATCTGAATCTTTCTCATATTTCCGTTTTTCTGTTAAAGCTAGAGGAAAAGGGGGTACCGGTGTATAATCAGAGAGAGGTGGAAATTTATGCTTAGGGGTACCATTGTCGCCTAGAACATTGTCTTCAGCTTTACTGTCGCCTTCGTCCGTGTGGTCTGCTTCTGTTTTGCCTTGCTCTGGTGGTGCATACTCTGTCGTTTCTAGAGTTTGTATCTCTTTACCACTTCTCAAAGTGATTGCGCTAGCGTTCTCTTTTGGATTCACCACCGTTTGAGATGATAATTTTCCAGAACCTTGAGCCTCCAATCGACTGATTGCAGTCGCCATTTGTCCCATTTGCATTTCCAAATTCTGCATATTGGCCTTCGTGCCCTGCTGAAATTGCAAAGTGTTAGTGGTAAGTTGTTTAACCAAATCCTCTAAAGATATATTAGAATTAAATGGTTAGGCCTGTTGTTTGTTTGGATATGGCTGCTTGTATTGTTGGTAGCTTACAAAGTTTAGATTTGTGGGTTGATTCCCTTGTGGATTTCCATAGCTGAAATTAGGATGATCTCTCCAACCTGAGTTGTATGTGTTCGAGTAAGGATCATATCTCCTTTGTAGTTGACCAGGAAAACCACCTGCTGCATTTACTTGTTCATAGGACTCTTCTTGAAGAGTGGGGCACATATCTGTTGGATGTCCTACTACCGCACAAATCCCACAAGCTTTTACTTGTTGTGTATTACCTACAGCCACTTGACGAACAAGAGAGGTTAGACTATCGATTCGTTGCTCAAGGGAAGAAATATTTACCTCATTAACATTTTTGGACGAAAAATCAAGCCTAGTGCCAAATTGTTGGGAATTAGCCGCCATGTTTGCAATTAAGTTCCTTACAGCTTCGGGCGTTTTGTCCACCAAAGCTCCGCCACTGGTAGCATCAATCATGCTTCTCTCCGTAGACATGAGCCCTTCATAGAAATATTGGATGAGAAGTTGCTCGCTAATTTGATGGCGGGGACAGCTTGCACACAATTTCTTGAACCGTTCCCAATATTCGTATAGGGATTCTCCCTGGTTCTGTCTCATACCACAAATTTCTTTTCTTATGCTAGCTGCCCTTGAAGCTGGGAAATATTTTTCCAAGAATAATCTCTTAACTTCTTCCCATGTGGTTATACTTCCGGAGGGGAGATAGTAGAGCCAAATCTTTCAAAGAGAATGGAAAAGCTTGTAATTTGATCTGCTCCTCAGTCACTCCGGGTAGTTTCATGCTCGTGCATACCACATGAAATTCTTTTAAGTGTTTATGCGGGTCTTCACCTGCGCAAAAGATGTATTAGACCAGACTTTAACTCAAAGGAAGTGTTAGCATCTAGATTGGGAAAAGTTATGCATAAAGGTTGTTGGTGCAAATCAGGGGCCGCGAGTTCCTTCAAAGTTCGATTTCCAGCCATGTTGTCTTTTGCTTCAAGATTTGTTTGTCCTTCTTTCTTTAATCCGCGCAAAGTTCTTTCGATTTCTGGATCAAACCTTAAATCACTTTGATTAGTAGAACGAGTTATGGTCATAAACAAGCAAGGAAATAAAAATAAAAATAACTACAAAAAATTCTAAAATAAAATAAAAAAACACGAAAATAAATAAATTAATTCCCCGGCAACGACGCCAAAATTTGGTGTGATGTCGCAAGCACCCAAAAATAAAATCTTACTTTGGAAAAATAAATATGTAGTAGTGTAAGTAATAGTCGATCCCACAGAGAATGATTATTTAATTTTATGTTTTTGCAAATAAAAATTGGGGGGTTTTTGAATCAAAGAAATAATTTAAATAAAACTAACTAAAATAATTATGCAAGTAATTTAATGAAATAAATGAAAAGAAAAAGCCTTGGTTTAAGTCAATATCCACCATCAAGAATTTACAACTGATCACTGATGCAAGAATAAATCAATTCATATTTTAAATATTCAACGTGGAATAATTACTCACATTCGAATAATTTTCCTATCTCTCCTTAATTTTAGTTAAGCAGAAACAAGCGATCTAAATAACCCTTACTACTAAATAATCTCAGACAATCACTAAAAATTTAACCTAGTAGCAGCATAAAGAAATAGAGAGATCGTTGAACTAAACAACACAATCCAAGCGTCTGCATTTAATTTAGATGAATATTTTTCCTAAGATATAATAATATTTTGATAAGCAAAATAATTATTAACCTTAGTCGCTTCGCAAATTAAAGTGACCAAACAATTACGGATTTGATATTTAATTTAGCAGTAGATTTCAACGAATAATAAACTAGTGTGCACCCTAGCAATTAAACGAATTAATCATAAAATTAAACACAGAAAAATATTCAATACTCAAAATATAAATTGAACAATTAAAATAAATTAGATCTCACAGTGTATAAATCTTGATGGCTTCAATCACTTAAACCAAGAAAAAGAATTTAGCTACTCATAATTGTAGAGAGAATCAAATAATAGAAGAAAGAATTTTTATTCTAATAGAAAAGTTGTATGTTACATTGTGTGTCAAACCCTCTATTTATAGGCTCCAAAATCCTCCTAACCCTAGTAGGATTTATTATTTCCAAACCTTAATAGGATTTAAAATACAAATAAAAGTAAAAATAAAATAAAATAATTATTATCCTAACCCTAATTGGAATTAAAATTCAATTTAGAATCAAAAAGTAGCAAAATCCCGAAATAATCTGTTCTGCAGCAATTATGCGTAAGCCAAACAGCCCCTAACGCGTATTTGACCGGTCAACACGCTCGCTGCCGCATTCATGAAGTCAGCATGACAGCCGCGCGCATTGCGCGGCTGCTTCTACTCCTCAGCCCGGACCTCCAAACGACATCGCTTGGACTGCTACATCTGTTATCCGCGCATTGCGCGGAACCAGTTTCTGCCGCGTAGACCAAAACGGCGTCGTTTGTTCTGTTGCTGAAATCCTTTTCCGCGCATTGCGCGGACAGCCAAGCTTCCGAAATTACCAAAATGCCACTGGTTCCAACTTCAACTTAATTACGAAATTGCCATCATCAGCTTTAATTACCATTTTGCCACTAGATCTTTGCAGAAATTGCCCCCAAAGCTTATTTTTCCTACAAAAATAAATATAAATTAATTAAAAATAAATAAAAATAATATAAAAAAATACTAAAAATAATAAAAACACATAATAATAAATGAAACACCTAAAACACTAAAAATAATTAAAAACACATAAATAAAAAGAAATATAAAAATACTATAAAATTACCTAAATTAACATAAATTAACTAAAACCCTATAAAACTTATTAAAACCAAAATGAGCTAAATAATTAAACATTTAAGGACACAATAAATATAAAAACTAAGTATTTGGGAATAAAAATAGTATATAATTTAACCCTATCATTTGACTTTTAGAGGGTGTTTGTTTAGAACTTAATGCATCTGAATGGCTTAATGACTGAATTGGTCAACCATTCAGTGCACTTGTGTAGGACTGAATGGCTAAATCGGTTAGATTTTTGGACTGAATGACTAAGTCTATGTTTTTTGGCGGAATGGTTAAGTCCCAGCTGAATGAAGTAAAAAAAAAAAAGTAAAAATATGTTTTTCATATGTTTCAGACATGCCACTTATCAAACAACTTTTTTCATTCAGTATTCAGAAATCTACTTCATTCAGCTTATTTGGATTACTTAAGCATTCAGAACTATTTCATTCAGTTTTTATCAAACACCCCCTTAGTCCTAAAAGTAAACTATTGACTTTGACCAAAAAGTCAACTCTAACACCCTAAGGTGTTTACACTCTTTTTTTTATACCAAATTTAATGTTTCGGACTCAACAATGAAGTCCGTGTTTCAAAATTCCATCCCGAACTGAAATTTGAGTTTTAAACCAGCATAACTTTTCTTATTGAAATTCAAAATTCCTTTATCATGCTTTACTTTACTTTTATAATTCTTATTTCATTATTTGAAAAGTCTAAGATATTAATTCTCCCCTCCTTATAAGGATTCCGTCCCTGGAATCACTAGTATAATATTACTCAAATAAATTCGAGTAGTTTTGCTTCCTTTTATCTTTCAGCTACCATGCAGCTTCTTCTTGAAAATGATCTATTTACATTACCTTCACAAAAGGTATTACTGCGTTTCATAGTACTTACTCTTTCCTGTTAATTATTTAAACAAGAAACTTCTCATAATGCAAATCTTTATCATTCTACATAGATCCATAATCAAGTATATACATATCTACATTTATGTTCTTCGGTCGATCTTATTCCTTGTTTGTCCCGAGTCATCTTTATTCATTGTAAACTTATCATTACCATTCTTCATTTCTCATTCCCTACTCTTTCACACTTCTAGCATTGGCTTTTAAAATTCTTTTAACTTCGTTCAATAACAATAGTCTAAATTCCATCATAGACTATTCCTCTATCGAGTCACCTAAATACTTCACTTCAATGTCCGATTTTCTAACCTTTCTTCGTAACTTCTTTGGAACCCTTAATATTTCCTTGATTCCTACATATTTTTAACTACAACTATCTTTTTCCAAAATATCCCTAAATTATATCTTCATAGTCTTTTAATCATCCTAACCACTTCCTCTGTTTCCTATTTCACTCCTTCTGTAACCAAACATATTTCATTGCATACTTCTCACCATACTTCTTACCACGGAATTAATGTTTTCATATCCATTTACTTCCTTATGTCACACCAAAATATATTCTAATCTTTATGCAGTGTAACAATACATTACCAATCCACCATCATCATTTGGTAAAAAATTATTACCAATATTATACTCAATCCTTACTTCAATTCCTAAAATACTCTTTACACTCATCTATCTACACATACTTCACCAATTTCTGTATCAAATTTATCCATTGTAATAAATTCTTAAATAAACCATCAACAATATTTGCAACTTCACCAACTTCTTATTTTTGTTGAAATTTCTCATTATTGCTTACCATACTTTCCATTCTTTTTTTTTTCTTGCCACTTATCCTTCTTCTACTATCTTCTACGTTAGTAGCCATTCTACTATTTTCTATATTAGTAGCCACTCTACTATCTTCTACATTAGTAACCACTCTACTATCTGATAGACATTCTACTATCTGATAGCCACTCTAGCTACTATCTGATAGCAATTCTACTATTTTCTTACTCTTCTACAATCGTTTTACTCTATGATTGTATTACTTTATGATCTTCTAACAATCTACGATTTTTGCATTGCCGCATAAATACATACCCGAAAACTTCATCAATTATCTCTAGCTATGATTTTCTTCTTAGCGACATCCTTCTATAAAATATAACACAGTATTATTATTACTGAGTTATATATTCCAACCATAGTACAACATCTCAATATCTTTCCATAAAATACATCTTGCATCATTATGCATTATAATTAGCACATCACACTTTAACATCATTTATTTTCTACATAACATCTACTATTCACATAGTATTATCATCTCTTTTTATCTATATTTCTTAAATCAGTACCTCCTAATTCTTCTTCCTTTTATTTCTTTTCCATCTCTTCAAGATCCTTCTCCATATCTTCCTTTAACTTTTCTTCTGAATCTTCCTCTGAATCTTCTTGAGGTTCCACTATAAGATCCTCCTCACAACCACCTAAATATCTCTATCTCCCTCTTTTCTCAATCCATCCTTTATCATTTAAAACTCCATATGAGCTTATTTCTTACTATTTCCATCAATTCCCATAAGGTTATATCCTAAGGTACTCATACATAAAGTTTATAACCTACAACTCTAATACTATCCCGTAACGCCTCCAAATCCGTGTACTTGCTACAACAAATCTGGTGCGTCATAATTCACATCTTTCACACATCTACTAATAAAATATTTGGTTTAACTATTATTATTATATACATTACATCATAATCTACATTCCCAAATCGTAACCTTACATTAACCATCAAATATTACATATAAACCATAATTTTGATACTCTTATTTTGTCATCGGTTCTTTCTCTTTAAATCCTGAACTTAGACTTGTCTCAATCTATCTTTCTCACTTATCTTTCTCAATCTATCCCCCTAATACATAGGGTAGTTCATCCTCAGTCTTAATATTAGAATCCGCACCAAAATAATTTGGATTGGATAATTCTTTTAACATAATCAATCATTTCAAATTAGAGTAACTAAAACAATTGGTATCCTCTTTAATTACTTCCAATAAATTCATGAATATGAATAACTTTAAAGTTCAACGAAAATGCAATGTGAAGAATAAAATACGTTCAGTTTAAGAACTTGCACCGAATAGAAAACTTTCACAGATATAAGAATTTGCGCATGGTGCAGAATACTTGCACAGTAAAATACATTCGAAAACTTGCACAAGTTAAAGGAAACTAGCATAGACTAAGGAACTTGCTTGTTAAATCCGCTATTCGTTATTTAAATCCAACACTTCTCTTCTCCAAGTGACTTATAACATTTATGAAGGTCTCACATCAAATCTTACTCATTCCTCATTTCTTTATTGTCAATAATTACCCGAAACCTATTTAGGTATATTTCAGGTACCATAACTATAAATCAACTATCATTTTATACCATCTTTACTCATTAACTTGTAAAAATTATATTTTTACCCTTAACCCAACTTTATAAGTATTATTTAACTTATTTATCAGGAAAAATTGTATTTTACAATTTTTGGCTTCTTTTAAATCAGCTTTTCACACACGTCTCAAATTTTCTTTTCTCCTTAACCTTGCGTAAACATCTTAATAAATTTTTTCCTCTTAACCCTTACCATAGTTTATGGATTTTTTTAATGAATTTTCAAAATATTTTAAATATTTCTTTTATAGCCATTTCTCTCCAAAATTGATAAAATCCTTAAAAATCAAAATTAACTCGCCTTAACATCATCTCAGAGACTCTTCCAAAAATTTTCAAGAATTTTATCACTTATAGAAATTTCAAAAATGTTTTATTTTTCATTAATGCCCTTCAACTCTATTTTTGCTCAAAATTTTACGTAAGGTACAATCCATGCTCATACACATCATATAAATTTTCAGATTTTTCTATGTTCTTTAGCATTCCTAAACACCCTTTCGAAAATTTTGGGCAGAATGGTTTTAGTTTAGATCAGCTTGCTTTGAAAAATCACCATAAATAATTTAAGAGGAATTTTGACTTCATTCTTTTTTTTTTCCTGCTTTTAGAGGACTTCAGAGCTATCTTTGATGAGAATGAAAAATACTTTATTTTTATTCCTTATTACTTAATCTTTTATATTTATTTGATGCCTAAATGTACTTATTATTCTTATATTTTTATTTAGGATGCAAATAAAGGATTAAATGCAAAACAAAGCTAATTTTGGTGAGTTCAGACGCTGCTTCATAATCTGATCATAACTTTCTCATCCGAACTCTAATTGAGATGATTCAAGATGACATGGAAAGTTAAGGAAGAGTTCTGTAACCTTCATGTTTTGTGTTTTAAAAGCTGCTGGTGTATCAAGGTTGAATTTGGGCTTGAAGTTTCTGCGTCAGCATTAGCATTGTTACGTACACTACGTTTCTAGGAATGAATCTGCAATTATTTTGGGCAGCCCAGTTCGTTAACTCTTGGAAAAATAAAGCTCTAGTCCATAAAAGTTTAAGAAGATTATGTTTGGCAATATCAAGTCCCAATTCGGATTTTAGATGCTTCAGTTGTTCTGTAGCTTGGTAATTAGAAGCAAGAAAGGACTCTTGTTCCAACTCTTGAAAGGAAACGAAATCTACAGTAGAGGACTCAGCCTTAAGGAAGACTCTTTCTACCACTTTCCTAATAATATTAGAAATTTACTTTATTTTCTTTTATTAGGCAAATTTGGATATTAATATATAGATTATTTTTAGGAGATTTGATAGGCTTCTACTACTATAACTAAGGTGCAGGGGACGTGATATGGGGGGGGGGGGGTGCAGGAGACGCCATTCAGCAAAAGAATATTATTAGGTTTTATTTTTTAAATATATTATGCTAGGTTTTTCAATTCAATTCAATTCAAGGGGATTTTGAACTCAATTATAGTTTGATGGTTAAATCAATTCAGTAACATTATTTTTTTCTTTCTTATGAAATTATTCATGATAATCTATTTTAATTATTTTTTTGATATTTAGTTTGAATGGTTTGATTAGGGCCTGTTGAATTGATCAAATTATTATCAATTGCTATATTTAAAAATTATAGTACGTGTAATTGATATTATTCCTAATCGTTAATAGTTATAGTGATAGGTGATATTTTTTGCAGCAAGATTTTATTTTTGATTGCCTGCGATAGCACACCAATCTTTTCCCCCAAAATTTCAAGTCTTAACTCTTAATATACCAAGAGTTATGTATTTTACAAAAACAAAGCAGAAACTAGTGCGTTTTCCTGATTTTGGTTTTTAAGTTCTTTCTCTTTTCTTATTTTCTTGATTTCTCTTACTTGATTCTTATTCATACAATTTTAAACCATTGATTATAAGCTTAAACATAACCTCTCATCGTAAACTTTATAAAACTTTACATTTACACATAAATATCACAAGATTATATAAAGGTTTTAGAGATATAGCTTCTTTCTTTCCTTCTCTTCGATCTTCTTTCATGGCTTGATTCCTTTTTCTCTCCTCTCTTCCTCTACCTGTTGTGGCCAACTTTCTTTCCTTCTCAATATGCAGATTTTTCCTCTTTTGCTAAGTGTTAGAATAGTTCTCTATTTATAGACCAAAATGCTTGGAATATTCCTCCCCAAAGCTTGATCTCTAATAAGCCTCACATTTTTTTGTGTGCTTCCTTACTTGGCTTTCTTGGAAGCCTCTCCCAAGCCTTATGCCTCTGGCCACATGTGTAAAATGTGCTGGAACTTTGCTGTTTTTTTTTCTTCTTTGATTTTTGACTTTTGACCAAAAACTCAACCTTTTGACCTCGACATGTTTATAGTCCTCTCCTG
Organism: Hedera helix; assembly: GCA_947179155.2. Classification (NCBI taxonomy): domain Eukaryota; kingdom Viridiplantae; phylum Streptophyta; class Magnoliopsida; order Apiales; family Araliaceae; genus Hedera; species Hedera helix. Next base: position 16,529,938 of record OX359285.1, read on the forward strand.
CTAAAGTTGATGTCTCGATCATCATGGTGATATCTGTTTCATCAAATTCACCTTCGAATTCAAAGTTTGACTTTTAGTCCTCAAAGTCAACTGTTGACTTTAACCAAAAATTCAACCCCAACACCCTAAAGATGTTTATAGTCTTTTCCCACTAAATTCAACGTTCCGTACTTAACGGTGAAGTCTGTATTTCAAAATTTTATTCCAAACTCAAATTTGAGTTTTGAACTAGTATAACTTTTCCTATTGAAATTCAAATTTCCTTTCCCATGCTTTACTTTACTTTTATAACTTTTATTTCATTATTTGAAAAGTCTGGAATATTATATTAAAAATTGGAAGGAATGAGTTATGCCTCTCAATAAGTAAGTATTGAATAATTGAAAAGTAAAACAATGTAATTTTGTTTGAGAATACTGAAACTACCGATACTGAAGGTAGTGTGTTTCTCATAGACTTCTCTCCATCTATATACCAAGTTCAAACCAAGTTCAAGCAAGGAAATTTCTGAGGATCGAGTATTTTTTTAAAAAAAATTAGGCAAATATATTTATAGCAAATACTTCATCTCACTTCAATCTCCGTCAGAGATATTTTATTTACATCAAATTAATTGTCAATTTTCTCTCTCATTTTATAATATGGATAGATATAGCACGGGTAACACTAGAACAAGACTTCTTCATTTATGGTAAGTCAATGAACGGTGAAGTTTCATACGGCTTAAATTGCTAATAAGAGACGAGTCAACTTTTTAGTTAGTTGTTATATGTAGATGAGGAAATAATTAATGTAAAACTAAAACAAGAAAATATTAGGAAAACGGGTAAAGGTTGGGTTCATATGATACCTATATAGTACCTATATGGGTGTAGTGTAAAATATGAGATTATCAGTATTAAAATATATAAGTAATTGAAAATGCAGTTTATAATATCTTAGTTATGGATTGGTAGCTGTAGCTTAACATATCTTAAATAATTTATTTTAGGATATTTCGAAAATAAAAATAAAAAAAGATTGATAATTGAGACGGATCTATGGATCGATATGTAATATATTAAATAAGAAAAGGGGGGGGGGGGGGGGGGGGGGGTGGATGATAAATTAAAAACATGTAATAAAAATTTAAGGCAAACATGAATAAGTACCATGATCATACCATCTTTGATTTCAATACCTCTTCAGCTTCATAAAAAAACAAAAAATGGGGTAGTTTATGTGGCTTTTTATAATCCTGATATTTTTCTTGCAATATCATTTTACTTATTTATCATTAGTGAAATCTTGAAAAATGTTTAGGGAAGCAGTGATTCAAAGAAATCGGTGAGTGTGAACACCTTCTTCTCTTAAATAAACCCTTGAACACCAAGAATCATAGTTTTGGGCTAATTTAATGGGCCTTTTCAAATCAAAACATAAAAATTAATCGGGTGATTGATACATCCAATTAAAATCATACCAATTGGCGACTCTGTCTTATTGACTTACCTTACAATCAACATTTCTTAAATAAAGTCGATTTAAAAAGCTGCTTTTTACAAACATCACCTAAATAACTCAATTCTTTAAAAATTATGAAAAATCATGACATCGACAAACCACGCTAACTTTCATTAAAGTACCAATTAATAACCGCTATAAACTCTGTGGAAAAAAAATTGGAAAAAAAAACAACCATAATGGTTACAAACTCTGGCCTTGTGAATATATAAATTTAGCGTGCTTGACTATAATTTTTTTAGTTTAACTGTATAAAAATATTTAAATACTACTCAAAAATCACTCACGTTTATAATTTTTTTAGTTTAACTGTATAAAAATATTTAAACACTACTCAAAAACCACTCACATGTTATTATTCTGGTAATTAAAATTGGATAGATTACTATATAGAGTCCGTAGTGCTTACTTAGACTTACTTTGAGAAGCGAGCTGAGAAAATTTAAATTTCGTGATAATTTTAACTCGGTTTCTAATTTGATATGCTATTAATCGTTTTTTGATTATGATCTTTTTTGTAAGATTAGGAATAATTATACTTATTTTCGTTAGGCTATATTTTTCTCTAGATGTACTTTAATTGTTATTCTTTCGTTTCCCATCCCTAAGATTTTTCAAGTTCAAGCATTGCTTTAAAGCCATGCCCGCCATGAGAATCGATCACAAAAGTCAAGATAGATCCCTATGAATAATTTTCCACGGTCATGAATTCTTTAGAAAAATCATGATGTTTCCTTGTCAATATATAATTGCCGTCAGTTTCAGGAGTATAAGCGTAAGACTTCTTCATTGATGGTATGTGGTTGTAATCAGGCAAAGACTTCGATCTACTGCTGAATAGACGCCGGTCAACTTTAAATTGTAAAGCAGAACTTAAGCAGCAGGAAATTAAAAGGGTAAAAAGTTGGATTCATTCAACCTATATAACAACGGCTAGTCTCAGATTTTACTACTAATAATATAGTTTTAATGTAAGAGATGTTTTGATACCTAAAGTTATCGATCTAAAGGACTTGCTCAATCAAATGACAAGTATATATTCAATATTAACCTTTTAAAATTCATTAAAAAGACACTGGAAAGAAATACAACAATAATATATAATAAATAACATTAATTTGGCCAAATTGGGTTTTAAAATTAATTGAGTGTAATTTATTTTTGAGTATATTATACTTGTATAATTTGAATCCTATTAAAATTAAGAGAGGTGCTAAAATAAATAAATAATTAATTAAAATTCTTATAAAACACCTAATACGTAATTGGGAAAAAGAGAGAGGCTGAGAGAAGTAGCGGCTGCTGAGAAGAAAAATAAAATAATAACCATAAGATTTTCTTTTTTGGAAGAAGAAATTGGATTTATAAGGTAATTCTTTTATGTTTTTATCTATTCTTAAAATTTTCAATTAATTTTAGATTTCTTTTCTTAAGCGGCATCGAAACTATTCCGTTCATTACTTTGCATTCGAATTCATGTTATGTAGGCTGTAATCTGTAAGATGAGCATGAGCATTAGTGCAGAGACAAGTGTTTAATAATTGAATATTATAAACTAAATCAATAGAATTGTAAGTAATAAAAAAAGGGAGAATAATAGTTTGGCGATCAGAGTGGGAATCCGAGAACTGTAATTTATCAATTAATAAAAGTCAAATCGGGGATGGAGTCGGATCAACGCATTGAAGGCTCGGGACGAGCGGTGCATGTTAGCGTGAAGACAAGGAAGACTCCTATCATGAAGAAGGTGCTGAGTTTAGCCATATTTTGTTACTGTTCACCAAGTTGGTGTTAGAATATTTTATTTTCTCACGTGGCCTTTACTATTTATAAAATTATGGAGCTTACATGGTGTATTAATTTAATCACTCTAATTTATAGGTTTGGTCTCAATTATTGTCTCAAGAATTTTATACACACTCACACATCTACCCACACATTTATTATAAAATTGAGAGAATCAATTGAAGACTTTTACCCTTAAGTGCAGTAAAAAACATGATACATACAAAATGTCTTCTCTCAATTCATGTAAATATTTAATGTATGATTAATTTAATAAATATTTATTCTATGAAATAGTGCGATTCTATGAATAATTATTTAACATTTAGTATCAGAGCATGGTTATACTATCGCATAAAATAAATTAATTACGTTGTTAAGCTAGATGTTTTTAATTCATTACATCCTGACTAACCACGAAATTGCATAAACTGTGGAACATAAACTGTGTCAAAATTCATGCTTTAGTATTTGAAATTAATTCATACAATCAATCCTAAGCATGGTTATTGTAAGGTGGGCCAAGTCATTTGTTTGTTTGTTATGATAAGGATGAAGTTTATTCAGTATGTTTCATGAATATGAATAAGGATAAGAAAGTTTCTGCACTTCAATTCAATGAATAATTCGTATTTTTCATGAATAAGGATAATTACAGTGTTTCATAATAAACTTTCAATGGATAATTTTATAAACAAAATACTATAATAAGAAATTTTAAATTCGCATATGTTATCATGTATTCAATTCTGAATTCATGTGAAATGTTTATAATAAGTTATTGTATGTAAATTATAAATAATGTTAATTTTCAAACTTGATTAATATGTTGAGTTTGATCATAATAATTTACATGTATGCGTGACTCTTTTATTGTTAAAATTAATAATCAGCCCAACGGATGGTTATTAATTGAAACAATTAAAATTTTAAAAAAATCACATAATGTTACATTTAATAAATAAATATTTTAATTTTACCCAACAGAAAAATTAGAACTAGAATTTATTAAATGAAATTTTATTGCATAAGTAACATGTTTATTTCGTTTTTGTCCAACGAAGATGCGTGGATAAATGTGTTGTGTATTATTTTTTTATGAAGATGTTATTAACATATTATTAATTGGACCAACGAAAGATTAATAATTATGCATCAACATCTCATCCACTCATACAACCTATGTTGCATCTTGAACGTTATTTGCCACTCATCTCTAAGTCGAACCTTGATTTGATGGTACCCGCTCTTAAGGTCAATTTTTGAAAAGACCTTAGCTCCTGACAGCTGATCTAACATATCATCTAGACGAGGTTTCGGGAATCTGTACTTTAAGATAATCTTGTTGATTGCTCTGCTATCGATACACATTCTTCATGATCCATCCTTCTTCGACACTAACAAAGCAGACATTACATATGGGCTCATACTTTCCCAGATGTAATCCCTCTCCAACAACTCAACTACTTGTCTCTATAGCTCTTTGGACTCTTTATGACCGAGTCAGTATGCAGGTCTGTTTGGTAAACTCGATCCTAGCACAAGGTCATTTTGGTGTTGAATGTTTGTCATCGGCGGTAATCCAGGTGGGAGTTCTTCGGGCATCAAATCAGCAAATTTTGACAGTAACTCTTGTACATCGGCTAATAATTCCGTATTCTCATCGGGCGTGCTAGTCTCACAAGGAAGTAAGGCATATACCATCCCTTCATGCTTGACCTCAGTTAAGAATCTAGACATTGATAACATGTTGGTGTTTTTGATTACCCGAACCGAACTGGTTTCCTCCCGCTGAGGTGCTAACACAATCTTATTCCCTTTGACACTAAAGGAGTAGGTATTTCTTCGACCATCATGTATGACTCTTCAATCATATTACCAAGGTCTACCCAACAATATATGGCACACATCCATATACACCACATCACAGCACGTATTGTCATAATACTTCTTACCAATTGATAAGAATACAAAGCATTTCTTATCTACTTTTACCTCATTACCTTTATTTAACCATGACAGTTTGTATGGCTTGGGGTGTCGATATGTCTTCAACTGTAATTTCTTGACAGCCTCTTTCGACACTGCATTTTCACAACTTCCACTATTAATGATCATTTTGCAGGCCTTGTTGGCCACCATGGAAGTCGTATGGAATATGTTGGTTCTCAACTAATCATCCTTGAAATCATCTTTGGGAGTCAATAGACTCTTACGAATGACCAAAGTTTCCTGCCCATCTCTATACAACACATCTTCATCTTCGTAATTATCATACACAGGCTTTCCAAAGTCTTCGGCCTCATCTACCACATCTTCCTTAATCAAGATATTTTTACCCTTTTGACTAATAGGTTTCCTACACTCATTAGCCAGATGCCCTTGCTCACCACATCAAAAACATTTAATATTGGAATTGGAATTACCTTGTGGATGTGTTGGAGTAGGACGAGGTTGCAGAGGGTGTGTTGATCTATTGGGTTAACTGGTCCACAATGACCTTGACCACCAGCTATTGAAACTGATGAAGGATAACCCCAGGGAGATGCTTGATGCTTTGATAGCAACTAACCTAGGACATAGAGATAGCGATTATCCTATGGGCTAGTTTACCAGAAAAATTCATAGGCGAAGTAAACAAAAAATAGGCCCAAAAGAAACAAAGAGAAAATTCTCTAGTTCTTAGATTAAAATTTATCAAATATTCAACAACCCTTAATTAACCAACAAGTTGGGTTATATAGCTATATTATCTTGGGCAATAAGAAAGGAAAATATCCTAAAAAGTGCTACATAACAAACTTTGATAAATTCCTGAAACGAAGTCATGTGTAGCTGGTCCTAATACTCTTGCCATGTTCTCTCCATACGCCTCATAACCAACCCACACGAATATACCATATGACGTCATAACAAAATTATTTAAAAAATCATTATTATAAAATAAAATAAATAAAACAGAATAGCTAAGAACAACTTAAACCACTAAAAATAATAATGTCTTAATAATTGTACCCGAAGCCATAAGCCAAAAAGATGCTCGAATCCAATTCATGAAAATAACCCTAAGGCCATAACAATTCGAAGATCATTTCCAGACGAGATATGACTACCGAGAACAAAACTGACCTCATTTGAAGCCATCAACACTTACTATTCTTGCTCTGGCCCCTTTCCTCTATGTACTCTAGTTCCATTAATGCATTATCCAACAAGTGGACATAGTCGGTGTCATCGGTAACAGATCTTCTTGCATCATTAAGCCAATGTCGCGCAAGCTAAACAAGGATCCAAGGTAGGACGACCACCACATAACCCTTAGGGTCGGACCTTAGGTGGCACCACCCTAGGGTGGCTGAACCTTAGGGGCGAACCCTAGGGGGATTCTTTTCTCCCTCTTGGTTTTGTCTTTCCTTTTCCTTTTCGTGCTTACATAATTTTTTGAATTTACATCTTTCTTGATGGTTTTGTTTTCCTTATGTAGGTGTCCTCATTCTTCTCTTTTCTAAGTCACTTCACCTTAATGGGATCTTGGCTTTCTAAAGAAAGATTACCTTAAATGATTATCAAGATTAAACAACCAACACAATGGCAAGGATTAAAAAAGGATAATGTTGGATCACCCTCTTAGGGAGCCGAGCCCTAGGGTGAGGTCGAACCCTAGGGGGCTGAACCCTAGGGGGCTTTGGTTCATCCCTTCGTACTTTAGTGCTTTTTCATCCTTTTGTTCATGTAATTTCTCATACTCAAATTTTCTTTTCTTTTCAGGCTTCCTTGATCTCTTTACCGAGCTAAGTCTATTAATTGAGCATCAGACTTAGTTTTTATCCGTTATTATCAAAGAGAAGTTCAATTAAGACGCCTTATTACAATCAGGATGGATTCGCTATGGTATGCAAGTTAATTATTTTATATATTTTTTCCATTATAAAGTTCTTATGCCAATTGTTCATCTTTGCAGGCTAGTTCTGAAGCCCTAGGGGGCTGAACCCTAGGGGGCTTTGGCTAATCCCTTCATACTTTAGTGCTTTTTCATCCTTTCGTTCATGTAATTTCTCATACTTATTTTTTTTTCATTTCAGGCATCCTTGATCTCTTTACCGAGCTAAGTCTATTAATTGAGCATCAAACTTAGTTTTTGTTAGTTATTATCAAAGAGAAGTTCAATTAATACGCCTTATTACAATCAAGATGGATTTGCTATGGTATGCAAGTTAATTATTTTATATATTTTTCCACTATAAAGTTCTTATGCCAATTATTCATCTTTTGCAGGCCAATTCTGAAGATCACTCCATAGATCCCAAAGCCGCGAAACCACCACTACCTATTACTGATTAGGTAATAGTTCATTTCTTTGGGGATCATGACCTTTTTTAGGACTGTGTCAAGAATTATGATCGGCACACCTTCCTTTGTCTTGATAAGGAAGGCCTGTATCTCTTTGTTGCGGCTTATAAAAGCCAGGATAGCTATCCTAGTGCTAGTCATATTCCTCGCATGTGCATTGAGATGCAGAAATACCCATACAGTCCAATTCGCTTCCAACCTGATTCCTGCCATAGGCTTCAAGGATGATAACATTGAACCGTTGAGATTCTGAAAAACCACGACCACGTGAAAAGACTTGATAGTGCTAGCATCCTTCGGTGTATCCATCTGTGCAATGATCTTCGCATTTATCAGGACCACGATGCACTATGTGTATTGCTCTCCCATTGGTGTTCTTCCACTTCCATATTTGTCACAACTTGGGGAGAGTTTACTCTTACCTTGGAAGATGTTTATGCCTTCTATCAGTGAGCTTTTTTTTTCCCCATTTGTTTTATCAATTCCTATTTATTCTTTAAACTGTACTTACTTTGACTCATGTCTTCTTTTTAGTCATCCTTTCCAGGACTTATATCCTTGTGTTCTCTTCAGCTTATCCTATAGAGACCGCGAGTGTGTGGTATACTTGATAGAGGCCTCTAGGAGAGCCTTACGCTTAGGCTCACGGTACAAAGGAGATGAGCTGTTTCTAGACTTTGATACCCTTAACTGTTAAAAGACTTTCTGGCTTTCCTGGGTGTGGTACTTCTTTCGTGACTACAAGCCAACCAAATGGGATAGCACAGTCTACAGTGACTCAGTTTTGATCACTCTTGGGACCTATGCCCCTTTCCATTAGTCGTTTATCTGGTCATGTTGTTGTCCTGCTTCATCTTTCCCAGCTCACCGGTGGTCGATCCTTCATTGTGCATGTTATGTTTGGTTATTTTGCTAGCCCGCGATTTATTGGTCCCTCTTACTCCTTTATTCCTTGGGACATTATACCGCCATCTAGATGAGACTATTATGGGTATGAAAGAATCAGTCAGAAGATATATCTTGTTTATAATATTTGTTTCCTTTACATTTTGCATTTCTTTCATTTACCAGTTCTTTTCTTGATTTGTCTAAGTATGACATGAACTGTTTCGCTCTGGGCTACTTCTTTCAAAATTTTCTTTTTGAGCAGTTTTCCTATCATGTTGCCTCATTACCTCCCTCAAAGAAGAGAAAGACGCCGACTCTGTCCTTCATGTCACCCAACATTGTGCCTCGTACCACAAGGTGGATTGACTATAAGGGCACTTTTGATCTGCAACTATATATCAACTACTTTTTCTCCTTTATCTCCCATTCTTTTACCATTACTCAAAAGGATGGTGTGATTTCTCACTACTATAGGGATGAGTCCCGTCATATCACCAAAGTGAAGGATCTGTGAAGATTAACCTTTTCTTGATTCCCTTTCCTCTGAGCTACTGAGTAGCCTTACTTTGGGGAGGATGATAAGCTTGGGACCGTGCCTTATTCTCCTCAGTGAGTAATGAGATAATTTGGCTTCGACTAGCACCCATCCTTCGTCCTATCTCGATACTGAGGATGATACTAGAGATTATGAGGGGGCTCTGGAGAATTTTATTCCTTCATCTGATTCTTTTTCATGGGAGATTCCTAGACCGTCTACTTCCTGCAGTGATCCTCTGCCTTTCATTATTCTCAATGCCACATGCTAAGGAAACTATTCTACTAATGAAAGAAATCTTTGGGTTGCTGTTACGAAGTTATGGTAAGATGACACCATATTATCCTCACATCTAGTCTCTCCTCCTAAGTAGCTCGAATGGGCCAAGAAACTATGTGCCCCAAGTCAAATGCTCATTCAGAGAAATAGCCCCGTAGTACCCAACTCCTTGATCGTGATTCCTCCTTTACCACGTGCTTCATCTCATGCACCCCCTTAGGCTCCTCCCCAGGGACCTTTTACTGTCGATGAGACACGGATTACTCGTTCGAGAGCAAGGGTACCTACTTCCACTACTCCTTTTCTGGTGCCTCATGTGGAAATCAATACCAACCCTTCTGGTAATAGGGTCATCAGGCAGACAACAAATAGGACTACGATTATTTTGAGGCCTTTGTCTAAACGTCCACATGAAGAGGCAGATCCTAGTATACCTGTCCGTGATGATCCAGACTTGAAACACCAAAAATTTAGGGTACACTTCATATTATTTTGAGTTCACTTCCTTTCAATAATTGTATGGTCATCTTCTATTTTATTTTATTTTTCTCATGTCGTGTCTTACTTACTTTTGCAGGTCAACGAGGATGAGGATGATGAAGCTGATGTTCCCATTGGACTTTGTAGAGCTACTGAAAATAGGGCTGGTTCCATTAATAACAGGCCCTCTCAGCCCATCAGGACTACAGTCGAGACTTCTTTTCCAGAGGACCACCGCGTTAATCTCAATGCAAACGATTCCTTTTCTGATGCAGGTTCAGCTTTGGCCATCGGTAGCACAGTTCTTGATAATCCCGAGGGTATTGGTGCTAGTCATAATATAGATGTTATAGCTACGAGTCCCATTCCTCCAAGGGAGAATCATTTGAGCCCTGTTGCTGATTTTTATCCTCCGCTGAAAGATTCTTTCGAGAGAGCAATTGATAGGGAAGGCACAGATGTTAACGCACTGGGTGGGTCGACTTTTAACATTTTTTCCATAGAGTACTTGGTGATCATCTTTCTATTATTATTATTATTATTATATATCCACTCGATTTGATTATTCTCTATTTTCTGCATAATTCCTTACTCTATTTTTATTTCCTTTTTAGTCTAAACAGCTATAACACCTGCCTGTGCTTCATAAGGACCTTTTCGCCTTTGATTCTCTCCATCCTGATTATGTTGGTTTATTTTTGGATGACTTAGATCTTCCTCCCAACAACTTGGATCTAGTAGGCCAACTACCAATTTCAGAGCCTATAGACCTCGTTATTCTATATGTCGCAGTAGCTTCAGAGATAGCCCCTACCAGAGCCCCCTTTAATCCAATAGGAGGACTTATTACTTAGAGAGGTTTCCAAGTCACTCATTCTAGCCAAGAAGTCCTCGAGTGCCTCTTAGTCCAATTTCCACAAACTCTAGATTGTTTGTTTTTTCATGGGACCTCTTCGCTGACTTACTTGCTGGATCGACTTGCTAGCCTTCTTCTTGAGATGCAAATTCTCTCTCTCCCTACTTTACGAGTAGAAGACTTAGATAGGCTAAGCTAAGAGGTTAATGATCTTTCTACAATTGGTTTTGACCTATCTCTTTTTTTGCTCCAGGTTGGACCTCATTGTTCAGGATAATCGTACCGTTATGTTATGTTATAAGGTCACCTTGCAGCACTGAAAATACAATCAATTTATAGAAGAGTGTTCAAAACTTCATGAAACCATAGCCAAATTAAAGACCACACTCCAACAATATGAGTTCGCTATCGAAGATCTTGATGGAATAATGACAACTGTGGCTAATGCTTGTGATGCAGCAGTTAGATGCTTAGAGAATTTGGCTATGCCCATACTCCAATTAGATATTTCATGGTCTTTAACTCATGGCCTTTTGTAGTAGTGTTTTTTTTCCTGTTTTAAAAGACCTCACTTTTATATTATTTTTCATTTAGCAAATTTTTTTTATTTCATTCATTATGACTGTCATAAGTCGCTCTTAATTTGAATCTTTATGAATCAATATTTGGTCCTTGAATCATGAATCACTCAAATTAATATTTTAAAAACATGCATAATATAACATAGACAAGTATTTTCTAATCATTTTCAAAATAATCACTTTGTACGTGTAAAACAATTTGTTGAGACATAAGTGAACGCATGAAATATTTTATTAATAATCATCTTGCTTTTAACAAAAAGCGTAACATTTCAAATAAAAAAATTGATATTTCAATTTCAATCATGCTTTTGACAGATAAAGCATAACATTCTCCACTTTTAAAGATAAAGTGTAACTTGTTGGGTTAGAGAACTTGGTAAGGTTAGGGCGCCTCAATCACTTTTAGATATAAAAATGTAACTTGTCTAGTTTGATGACTATCTCATGTATAATATTTCTTGACCCATTTCAGGTTTAGGGGGCTAGAGAATGCATCAGATCCCACGCGAGATATTTTGCAATACCTATTTTTGGAGATCTTTTACACCCTATACGGGCCTTCCCATTTGGGAAAGAACTTAGTGGTTGGTGTTCCCATCATTACTTGATTTGTTATCTTGAGCACCAAGTCTCCCACCAAAATCTGTTGAGGCACCACTATAGTATTGTATTATCGCGACAGTCTTTCACGGTACCGTTCTATTTTTTCCTTACCTTTGTCTCAGAAGTCGGCTAGAGCAGTTGGTCGGTTCTCTTCCTTAACTAGGCTACAAAGACTCATCCTAACCGAAGGAATCTCTATCTCGGGGGGTAAAACATCTTATTCACCATATACTAGAGCATATGGGGTCTCTCCAATAGGTTTTCTTTTTGAGGTTCGATAAGCCCATATCGCCATTGGTAATTGTTCTGCCCACTCCTTTGGATGGTTATCTAGGGTTTTTGAGAGAATCTTGATTAGGGTTTTGTTGGTAACTTCTACCTGTCCATTGCCTTTTGGGTAGTATGACAATGACTTGTAATGCTTCACCTTGTATCTGTCCATTAATCTCTTGACATCCCTATTTATGAAGGGTATCCCATTATTTAACAAGATGATCTTTGGAATCCCAAAACTACAAATAATCTTTTCTTTTATAAAGTTCGGCACTGTTGCTCCTGTAGCCTTCTTCAAGGGAACTGCTTCCACCCATTTCGTATACATCTCTGTTGCTGTCAGAATCTAGATGTTCCCTTTTAAATTTTGATGATTAGGACATATAAGATCCATTCCCCAAGTATGAACCAGCCAAGGTGCTGCTACAGTCGTAAGTCTACAGGAGGGGCATGTACCAGGTTCCCATGGATTTGGTAAGCATGACACTTCTTGACAAACTATAGGCAGTCTCCTTCCATCTTTGGTCAGTAGTACCCATAGTCAATTAGCTGTTTGTACACTTTGGCTCCCCTTAGTGTTTATCCCTATGCATCTGGTAGACCAAGTCATTGGCCTCGCCTATCTCCAAACATCGTAAAAGCTTGTCATTGAATCCCCTTCTAAATAGCTCTCCATCCTCTATGTCACTAATGAAGGTGCACTCCTCCTCCCTAGGTTATTCTTGGCACGAAAGATAGTGTAGTTGTAATTCCTCTGCTTCTTTCTTTATTTTGGTCCAATAATACCCTTGTCTCTGAAACCACCGATATAACTCGATATCTGCCAATCTGCAGTTATCATCATGCATCTAATGCAGAACTCTCTTTGATTTGTTCCTCCCCAAGCATCTTGCCAGAACTCCATCTATTTCTCTATAGTATAGTATCCCTTTGATTATGCGGTATTTTTCAAGTTCTACCAACTGTATTGTCCCCTCTTTTATTTGTAATTGAAGAGAAATTGGATTCCTCCAATCATCTATCAGCACCTTGGGGAATGATTCTAATATCGTGGTTAGGAGAGTCCTCTTAATCACCTTCATATTCATGTCTTCACTAGTGATAAATACTCTGGATGCTACTGTTGCCAATGTATCGGGTTGCTTATTCTACTCTCTTAGCACATACTCGACCACTACCTTTTTGAAAGCTTCCATCACCTTTTGAGCCGTAGTTCAGTAAAATGCTAAGGTAGGTTCTTTAACTATGAATTGTTAACATACTTGTTATAGTATCAAGTTGGAATCTGTAATATCCCAGATATTTACAAGATTTTTAAATAAAATTTTAAATAATCAATTAAAGGTTATGGTTTAAAACCTAGAGTTTGAGAAGTGAGATGTGTAGGATTTGGGTGAACATTTTTTTTTAACATAATTTATTTGTTAGAAAATGTGGAATTATTGTAATGTGGAAATAAATTTATTTGAGAAGTGAAGACGATTATAAGGATATATATATATACCCAGTTATATATTCCTAGAGTTATGTTTGTTAGCCAAACAAGAAGATGAGTAAATTAACTACTCAATAAAACTAATAAATTAATTAGTTTAAATATGAAGTAAGAAGGAAAGTCATGAAATATAATTAATTAAATTAATTATATTAGTTAAGGTTTAAAGTTATTGAAAAACTAGAAGGATTGTCTTGGATGGCGATAATGAGAAGTAATTAATTAAGTAATTAACTTAATTATAAAGTTGATGTATAGAATTCAAAGGTGAGATTAAAAAAAGCCCAATATGTTAATTGTTGCAAGTCTTGTTGATAATTTATATAGAGGTCCAAATTAAATTTAATGGACTAACTTAGATATGGTGATATCAAATTTTTGATAAGTTAGCAAGTAAAGTGATAATTCAATAAACTTGACTAACATCAAGTCTAATTAAATTAAGAGAATTAATTAGTGGAGTTATGTAATTATGCGACGTGGTTGCATGTAAATTAAATATGTATTTATATGAATATATATATATGCGTGCATATTTAGTAACATAATTTAATGGTTAATTAAATTGTGATAAATAGATAGATTAATATTAAATTAATCCGAATTGAATTAAAAGATTTATTGTGGAATTAATTTATTCATTAATCAACAATTATGCAAATTGTTGATAAATTATTTGTGAGGAATAATTACGTAAATTATATAATTATAAATTATATAAAGTAGTTGAATTAATTAAGGGAGATTAGTAATTGTATATATGTACAACATTTAATTTCATATATATGTACATATATATAAAGGGATTAAATTAATTAAGTAATTTTAAATAGTAATTGAATATATTAAATGAATATATTCTATAATTAAATAAATCATTGTAAATGACTTATGAGAGTGAGAAATTTAATTATACAATTATTTGTGTAATATTAATTAAATAATTAAATAAATTATTTAAATAAGAAATTGAGAAAATATATTAGTATTTCAATGTATTTTCGGGTAAATGGAATTATTTCCATAATTGATGAGAAATGAATTATTTAATGTAAATATATTAAATAATTTAATTTATGGCCTAAATAATATATATTAAATTATATATTGTATTTATTTTAATTTCATAATTTATTGTGAAATTGTTTTTGAGGTAAAGTAATGTGTATAAATAATATATATAGATTATATATATTATTATTAGCGAATACACTATAAAGTTTTAATATCAAAATAATTGATAAGTTGTCATTAATTAAATATTCAATTAAATTGAATATAATGAGTGAATTAAATATAATAAATTAATTAATATGATTATTAATTAATGTAAATAATGTGAAATATTAATAATAATATTTATAAGTCCATTTAGTAATTTAATACTTATGGGTTAAAATATTTAATTATTTATTCAATTTAATTATTTATTTAATCATGGATTGAATAAATAATGTGTAAATTATTAAATTAGCCCAACATGGGTCAATTAGTAGCCCAAGTGGAGAATAATAAAATTTGATAATTTAGTAGCCCAAACAAATTAATAGAAGCCCAATTGGTATTTTAAATTAAAGCCCAATGTTTGGCCCACTTGGAAAATACTTAATTTAACTATTATTAATTAAAAAAGTGACTTGGGCAATGAATTTGGGACAAGAAAAGAAGAAGTCAGCCGACATGTTGATTGAGGGAGAGAAAATTTGATTTTTCTTGTTTTATTTTAGTTATTATTTATTTATTTAATTAATGGTTACTTGTATTGATTTTTAAAGTACTTGGCACCATCCCTCTTCCACCAACTAAGTTATGGGCTAGTTTTCTTGAGCAAGTATCCAAGTAAAGAGTATCATGAGTTATATATATAATCTTATATCTAATAATTTTACATGTATACTTGAAATGATAAACATTTCACTTCATTTATTTTCCAAGTTTCAAAAGAGAGAGTTTGAGAGAAATAGCTTGGGAGAGCATATTATTTGAGAGACTAAGGAGGAAGAAGGAGAAGTTAGCTTTGTTCATGTCATTCACCACCTATTTTGGAAGAAAAATGAAGATAGCCATTAAAATGAGGTAATGGTTATTTTAAATGTAGTTTGTGTTTTTTTATTTATAAACTAACATGTGAGTATAAACATATTAATATAGTTAATAATGTGTAGTAGTAATATTTATGTCATGCTTGAGTTTAATATGCTTGGTTTGTATTTTGGTATAATTTATATACTAAAAACATGTGTTTGGTGATGTTAAATCAAGTATCAAAATAATGTCCAAAAATAATTTTTTATAATATTTAGATTTAATGTTATAATATTATAGAACATTAAATCAGGAGAAAAACAAAGTTTGAATCACTCAAAATGGAGTTATACACAAAAAGTTATGATTTGTGGTAGTTTATGTGATATAAAAATTTTTATAAAAAATTTTAATATTAAATCATGAAAAATTAAAATTTTCATGTTATAAATTGATATCAAGTGATTGGTAATTTTTTTGGATTTTTATTGAGGAGTTAAAGCTTACTTGAATGTATAATTTTTATTAAGTGGAGTATATTACCGGCACTGTAGACAACCTGCTGGAGAAAAAAAAAAAAAAAAAATTAGGCTGGCCGCGCATTGCGCGCCAGCAATTTGCTGCCGAGGGCGAAATCAAACGACGCCGTTTAGGAAGCAAAATAGGTAACCCGCGCGTTACGCGCGGAAGTCAGCCATGATTCTACAAAACGGCACTGTTTTGGGGCCGGTACTTTTGGTATGCGCGCAATGCGCGGTAATAAAATTTTCGGCGAAATTACCAGATTGCCCCTCCGTCCGGTTTTTCAGTTTATTTACGATTTTGCCATTCTGGTTAATTTTAATGAATTTAAATGTTTAAAAATTAATTAAAAATTATGATAATACAAGAATGATATTTAGGTATTTAATATTATATTTTCCAAATATAATAAGTATTTAGGATTAATATTTAAATGTTGTAAATATTAATCTAGTTAGTTTAATATTATTTTTTCAAATATAATAAGTATTTAGGATTAATATTTAAATGTTAAATATTAATCTAGTTAGATTAATATTATATCTTCTGAATTTATGATTAAACTAATTGTTTATTATTTAATTAATATTAAATAATAAACAAGGATGATAAATAAATTAATTATTATTTAATTACTATTAAATAATAATTAAAGACAACTAAGATTGAGTATTTAATTATTTGTTATTTGATTAACTTTAAATAATAAATAAATTCAGTTAGTTATTATGTAATAATAACTAATGATATTTGAGTATTTACTATATAATTTTATTATTTATTATTTAATTAACTTTAAATAATAAATGAATCTAGTTAGTTAGTTATTATTTATTATTAAATAATAACTAAAGATATTTGATTATTTTTAATATAATATAATTATTTATTATTTGATTAACTTTAAATAATAAATAAATCTTGTAAGTTATTATTTATTATTAAATAATAACTAAAGGTATTTAATTACTTACTATTTAATTAATGTTAAATAGTAATTAAATGAAATAAAGAAAATGTCTTTTAACTCTTTTGTTTAAACAATTATAATAAATTGTTTAATAGTTTAATAAGTGTTTAACACTTGAGAAAATTATTTTCTAAATTATTAAATTATTAACCTAATTTGATTGAGGATTTATAAGGTTAATAATATCGTTTTGACTGATGTAAATTATGTGTTAATACTTATGTGTGGTAGATAAGTTCCTTAGTGAGCGTATAGTTGTACAAATACGCCGTACTAATTATTATACCAACTTTATTAATGTTAGGTCTTTCAAAGCCAGTTAGTTAAAGCTAGACATTTATTGTAGCTGAGCAGACAGGCAAGTTTCCTAAACCCTACTCAATTTATATTCGAGCAGGATATATTATTTTATTGTTCAAGTCCCTAACTCAAATTCAAGTTATTACGTTTCAAGCATGCTATGGTTTAATTCTGTATAATTATTCCACATCTTTAAATTGTTGATTCGCACATAGTGCTTGTTGCATGTGTTCATCAGGTATGAAAGGCTGATCACCTTCATTACCATAAGGTTCAGTTAAAATTGTTCATGGTCATTATTGACACTCAACATTACTTGATTCAGTCATTCAATTATTGAAATTATGATTCGTACTCTTTCACAATTATTATATTGTTGAAAATTCGAAAGCTTGTTCTTTCTTTCAATCATGATATATCGTTATTGTATTTAAACTTGCTGAGCAAAGTCGTTGCTCACTCTTGCTATATCATGATAACAAATTTCAGAATAATACGAATGTCCGAGGAGAGACGGAGATAGAAGCAAAAGACAAGATTATAGTGTTATTCATTATAACTAAATTGTTATATAATGTAAGTAATTTTGTAAACCTTTTTATGAATCTAAAGGTATATATGTAAGTTAAGGTTAGCAACCTTGGGAAATGTTGTAGAATAAACAATTTATGTTTATATATTCCGCATTAGTTATAGAACATGTATGAAGATGATGTATCGTGACGTACCAAGTCTTGGGTTTAAGGAACCCGGATTTGGGGTTGTTACAGAATCTCCCCTTACTTTGAGACAATTCGCTCCTAGTTCTCGGGTAGCCATCAAACCCAGTATGAATGCCTCATATTTTGCTTCATTATTTATGCAAGGAAAATCCAACTTGTAGGATAATGCCACCTCATTTCCTTTCCTAGTAGTTAGAACTACTCATGCTCCTCATTTTCTATCTACAAATAATCCGTCAAATGCCAAGTTCAAACATTCTGAGTCTTCCTTTCCCACATTGATCAACTCTACCTCTTCTACTAGAAGATCTTCAAATGAGGGTTCATATTCTCCATTTGAAAATTGAGCGAGCAGGTCCACCAAAGCCTGACATTTAATTCCCTTCAGCTTCACACATTTAATGGCATACTCTGAAAGGATCAACATCCACCTTGTAGCCCTTCCCACTAACGCATGCCTAGTCAACAAGTACCTAATTGAGTAGGTCTTCATCACTAGCTATACTTCATGCACTAAAAGATAATGTCGTATTTTTTACGCAATAAACACTAATGCCAACCAATGTCTGTTTAGCTTCGAGTATATGGTCTTCGACACTTTAACAATTCGACTAATGTAGTACACAGGTTTCTCATCCTCATCTACCTTTCGTGCAATCACTCTTCCTATAAATTTCGTGGTAAACATGATATACAATTACAACGAACTTCCTCTTTATGGTACTACCATTGTCTTTGTCGAAGCCAGTATCTCTTTCACCTTCTCGAAGGCTCTTTGCTATTCTTGCCATAGTCCCATTCCACCGTTCCTTTTAGTAGCTTCCCAACGGGTTCTGTAACTTTTGCTAATGCTGGAATAAATCTCCTTAAGTAAGAAACCCTTACTAGAAAGCTCTTCAACTGTTTTTGTGTTTTCAGTGGGGAAATCTCTGTGATCACTTTAGCCTTAACAGGATTTACTTTTAATCCTCTATTATGTATGAGGAAACCCAAAAACTTTCTAGTAGTCTTTCCAAAAGCACATTTCTTTGGGTTCATCTTCTACTTGTACTACTTACACAACTCGAACACCTTTTTCAAATCCTCTATATTGGTGTCTTCTTCTTTAACTTCACCACCTCATCATCCACGTAATCTTCCAGTATGTCATAGATCATATCATGGAAATAGCATGCATCGCTCGCTGGTAAGTCGCCCTGTCATTCTTCAACCCAAATGGCATCGCAACATAATAAAAGTTCCTAAAAGGTGTACAAACGGCCATCATCTCAGCATCTTCTATAAACATCTTTATCTGGTTGTACCCTATAAACCCACTCATAAACGACATCATCTCGTGATTAGCCGTTGCATCCATCAAAGTGTCTATGATAGGTAACGGATACATGTCTTTGAGGCATGCCTTATTCAGGTCCCTGAAATCCACATATATTCGCAATTGCCTATTAGACTTCTTGACTGGTACAATGCTGGATAACCAAATCAGGTGTTGAATAGGCTTAATGAACTCTACTTCTAATAGCTTTTGGATTTCCTCTTTGATATGTGTTTTCACTTTTGATACATAATTCCAAAGTGCCTGCTTTACTGGTTTTACCCCTGGACTTATGTTCAGTTTGTGCTTCATCAGCTCTTTATTGATCTCGGGCATCTCGTCGGAGCTCCAAGCAAACACATCTCTATAGTCCCACAGTAACTTTATCAGTTCTTCTCTTTGGGCAGCATCCAACTCTTTATTGATATGGATTGGCCTTGACGTCCCTTCTTCCGTTGACAGGTTTACTTCCATTAATTCTTTATGTTGGGGCCTACGTTGATCCTCAAATCAATTTGGAGTTGGCTCCACCTTTTGTGACACCACTTCTTTTCCTTTACTACTGTTGGAGTAGGGGACTCCTCCTGAGTCTTCACGCTTACGTGTGCCCTCAGACTCTTCCCCCTCACCATGTCACAACTAAAACACAACTTTCTTATCGGGTTTCATAACCCTTTGCGAACTTGTCTTTTCTTCATCTTTCCTTTTCATCCGTGCCAGCTTCTGATTTTCATTCTTCGCTTGCTTAGCATGAATCACATTCCTGGCATCATTAGAACCTAATTCCTTTTTTCTTTACTTTTTTTCTCCTTTCTCTAAGTCAACCACCATCGGTTGCTTCCCCACGGAGCTTTCCCCCTATTCTGTAGTGGATTTCTTCTTATTTTCCATCTTCTCAGGCACAAACTTGTCTGCTTACATTTCCCCCCAGCTTGCTAATTTCAACGAACCGGGCTTGGAAATATCATTCTTTCCTTCCTTAGTGACATCATCAAAGAAAGCCACTTTGATTATGTTTGCCTCTTTCGATGCAAAGGGATTCTTCGTGGTTGGCACCTGTACTACCTTTCCCTTCCAGATGGCCTTAATGCACTAATGGAAAACCTGTGGCACTAACCTGTAATCATTTTGCCATGCCCGTCCCAGCAACACATGATATGCCGACTTAATTTCTGCCGCATGAAAAGGCCCTGGTCCTCTGATCTTTCTGACCTGCATGTCTACCCTTATGTGGCCTAGAGTCCACTCGCACTAATTACTACAAGAAAATAGGGTTATGGTGAAGTTATTGTCCCATCAGCATAGATGTAAAACCCGTTGCCATAAGATATACCGACGGTACCCCACTGTAACCGATAGTGCCATGACCATAGACCTATGCCGATGTTTTGATATCCCTATGCCGACGGGTCTACCGTTGTCATAGAGTTTTTACGCTAGGCTTTAGAGGCCAAATGCCAACATTTTGATACCCCTATGCCAACGGTCACCACCATTGGTAAAAAGTACTATAACAATGGGTTTAGGGTGCCCTAAAGAGACAACACTCACCATCGGCATAGAAATAATATAAGCCTTAACAAAAGGCCTATAACGACGGTCATCAACCATCGCAATAGGCCTTCTAAATATTAAAAAAAAATATTAATAAAATTATTATTCAACACATAATACAATATCATGTAACAATCATAAATAAATTTATATCATTTAAAACATTTACATCACAATTCTTAAATATATCAACTTATAATTAACCAAAAATAAAATTAAAAAATATGAAAAAATAAAAAGATTTCTAATCACCTACAAACAAATATTTTCTACAGCATTAAAAAATATAATTCTAGAAATTGAAGCTAACTTCAAACTTCTTTCTCCACATGTAGAAATCCAATTTAAAGATGATCCATCCTGTAGTGTTCAGATACAAAATTATCAGCCAAGGATAAAATTGGACTTCTAAACTTGAAAAGAGTGACATTATTAACTTTGAAAAAATGAGTAACTAAGGATAAAATTGGAGAGTTAAAAATTATCCAAATGAAAGTTTCATTTCAAGCATTTGATCCTATATAAGCATTGGTTACTAAAAAAAACACATCAAATATTCAATAGAAACTTGATCAGTGATCATATCTAGAAGGAAGAAATTGTTAGTAGGACAATAACACAGAAGATTCATCTGAAGTAGGAAAAAGTTGAAAGCAGTTTGAAAATTCAAAACAGAATTGAAATTAATGGCTCAAGGAACATATAAGCTAGAAAATAAATGAGCATCTTACATACTTTTAATAGAATGCAAGGCATGATATATGTAAAAGTAACTCTTAACAACTTAAAATAAAAATAGTAACTAAAGACACAAATTTTTTATCCATTAGAATCCCCACAGGAAACAAAACTTGCCTACCTGTACAAGGAGGAGCGACTGAAATTACGTCTAAGAAATTAAGCAACATGTTCAAGGGCCCAGCATAATATAGGAAGCAGAGCAACTACAACAATATTTAACATCAACGCATCAGGTACAATAAAAGAGGACTGATATAAATTCAAGCACATTAAGAAAAGAAATGACATAGGAGAGCCAAGCAATGCTTACATTTGAGGCTGAGTTATGAAGTGACAAAAGTTAAGCAGTAAATGAAGTGAATAAAATCCTTGGTTGCAATTACTGACTGAAACCAGACTTGTACAGCCTGCAAATTCCATGCCCTTGGTTTCTACAAACAAAGTCTAGTTAGTAGAAGAAGAGTCACAATATCATAATCAATGTGTAAAAGAGAGTATAAGATAAATAATTTTAATACATCCTATATATCGGTCTGGACCTCTTTTCTGCCAGATAAAACTTCCTGTGGTAAAAGTTTAAATAACATGTATAACAGGTCACAGGGTAACATAATAAGGTAATGCTTATCAACTAATAATAACGAACCAACCTATTTTTTCATTCATCAACATAAATATATCATCAACAATAACATTCATTCAAATCTTATACCTAACGTTTATTCAAGAACCTTTGAGTTTCTGTTTCCTTCACTCTTTTTCACCATATATAAGATTTACCATAGTATTCAACACAACACAATTCTTCTCACCATAAGTCAAATAAATATTGTACTAAAAGTAGGCTACAACTCAACTAAATTAGAACTAGATTGCCTTTAATCGATCCAATCAAATATTTTTTACTTTTTTCACATTTGGTCACATAAAGGGGATGTGACACCCCCAAATTCAGGTACCACTACCTTGAATTTGGTGCTCACGCAATAATATAAACAAACTCTGCTAAACAACATTTAATACTAATGCGAAAAATAAATAAGCATATGTTGTCTATTACAATGACTTTCTAGTCCCAAGGTCTACCACCTTTACCAAAATAAACATCATAAACTACAAGATAATATCAGTGTTTGCGTTACAATCTTATAAGTCCTTAACAAAATATAAATAGACTAACAACTATCTAGATAATTAATATTTCGCTTTTCCTTTGCCTTTATCTTTACCCAATCATTTAGGTTTAGCTGTAAAATATTTTATGACATAGCAAGTAAGCAACTAGCTTGCTCAGCAATTTTAATGAATAACAATAATTATGTCATAAATGAATAGGAATATCAACTGAATGATTTAATAAAATGAGCTCAACAATGAACAATAGAATTAATGCACAAAATAAAGAAGTGACAATTGATTATTTAACTGCTGAGTGGTCAAATGAACCATGAACTACTATTGAGAAAATCAATCACCTGATTAACCCTTTTAGGTTACTTTGTCAGAATTGTACTTGAGGGGATCAACCTCTCGTACTACATGTATATGCATAACATTTATTCTGTTTGTATCGTTTGTTCAATACTTAGGTTATTCCCCATTATGGGTTGTTCTTCCCAGTCTAAGAATCCGTACCACTATGGTTTGGATAGTTTTCAAAATAAATTTCACATAGGTCTAGCCAAACAATGGCTTAGACTTCTTATTTAATCAATTCATAATTTAAGAATGGAATATAAATTCAAATAATATATACGATTATCAATAATATTATTGTGGAATAACTTTCGATATAATAGAAGCTTAAGATTTAAGAATTAACACAATAATATTAAGTAAAGTTAGGAAGTTTGCTCAATAAAAATTTGAGTAAGGTTAAAGAACTTGCCTGTCCGTTGACTTACGACTAATTCACTTAATATAAACTCCTCTTGATGACCTAACATTAATAACGTTGCCCTATCAATTAGTATAACATATAATCGTGCACTTTAAACACTTACCTATGCTAAATAATTAATCAGATAACACATATAATTTTTATATACTATCATTAATCGTATAAGACACTTAATTGATCTTATGTTAATGATTTAATTAATCAGTATTATTTTTCTCAAGTGTTAAACACTTATTAAACTCTTAAACAATTTACTATCATTGTTTAATTAAATTCTTTTATTTTATTTTATTAACTCTATCTTCATTTAATTATTATTTAATATTAGTTAAAGAGTAATTAATTAATTACCTTTAGTCATTATTTAACAATAGATAATAACTAATTATGTTTATTTATTATTAAAAGTTAATTAAATAATAAATAATTAAAGTATTAATCTTAATTGCCTTATTAATTAAATAATAATTAACTTATTAATTATCCTCATTTATTATTATTTAATAATAAATAATTAGTTTATTCACTTTAATTATCTTTAATTATTATTTAATGTTAATTAAATAATAATCAATTAATTAATTATCCTTACTAATTAGTTTATTAACTTTAATTATCTTTAATTATTATTTAATGTTAATTAAATACTAATCAATTAATTAATTATCCTTACTTATTATTTAATCTTAATTAAATAATAAATAATTAGTTTATTAATTTTAATTAACTTTAATTATTATTTAATCTTAAATAATTAATCAATTAATTAATTATACTTACTTATTATTTAATCTAAATTAAATAATAATTAATTAATTTATTCTTCACTTAATTATTATTTAATGTAAATTAAATAATAATTAATTAATCAATTACCCTTACTTAATATTTAATGTTAATTAAATAAATTGCTAAATTATCTTTATTTATTATTTAAATAATAAATAATTTTATAAATTCTATCTCTTTTTAATTATTATTTAATATTAATTAAATAATAATTAGTTAATTACTTATCTTTATTTACTATTAAATTATAAATTAAATAATAAATAATTTATTTATTTAATTTATCTTTCTTATATTATTATTAAATACTTAAATCACATATTTAATATTTTATAATAATTTATTAGTAATTTTTTCTAATTGATAGCTAATTAGTGTACTATTTACACCTCAAATACTATTAAAAATAATTAATTTCTTAATTAATCTTACTTATTATTTAATATTACATAAATAATAAGTAATTAGCAGTTTTATGATTTTTTAAAAATTAAAAATATTAATTTATCATTTTTCCTTTAGTTAGTAAGGTTTAATCATATTTTAATTATGGAAATTACCAAATGACCTGCTAAAAATACAGAAATATTTTTATAAAATAGTACACGCAAAACCAAACAACTTCTGTCAAGGACCCATCGTCGGAATCGATCCAGAATGACCCGAAACAGGCCCCACACTCTAAAAAAATCGGACCATCTGTTTTTTTTTAAAAAACCAGCAGATTGTTCTTTTTATTTTCTCATTTTGCCTCCTTCACTAAAACTTGAATAAAATGAAATCTACAAGTCCGATTAACCTCAAATTGGACTTTTTGGAATCGTCTCTTTCCGAACTACAACATTCCATTATCAAAAAGCAAATTTGGACACGAGTTGATTACTAAAAATGGCCATGAAGTGGACTGTTTTGCATAACCCTTCGACATGGAGGTCCTATGGTTCAAAAATTCATATCTTGCTCATTTTAAATCATTTTCACACGATTCCAAAGAGATTTTGTTCTTAACTTACCCATATATTCCCAGAAAATCTAAAACCACAAAAATAATTTGTAGATTTTAAAATGTGTAATTTATTCAAACAAACTACGTTTTGGTCGTCGGTAAAAATATTTTCAAGTATTTTGCTAGATTTTTCTACATAAACCCATACCACTACAAATTTAAACCACATGACATCCTATATAAACATATCTAGCATGATTTTAAGCACAAAGATCTCAAAGATAATATTTCTACCATAAAAATTAAAAGAAAACCAGGATTAGGGTTTTTAAGAAATTTCTATACCTTTTGCTTTTGATGGCTTGTTTTCTTTGCTTTCCAAAGTAGGTAATAAGTTGTGATGACATCCAAGAACACCCCCCTTGATGAAAATGACTTGACTCACTTGACTCGGTGGTGACTCACTACACAACTCACTTTCTTTTTCTTTAACTCACCTAGTTAACTCAGTAAAACTCACTAGCATACTATATAGAGAATACTTGCAATATTTTGTAAACTCTCCATCAAATGAGCTAGCTCCTATTTATAGTAGTATAAATCTATACAGATAAAATATATATGTATAGATAGGACTTCAACATTTTTACAAAATTTGCTAGCCAAAAAAGTTGAGTGTTCCACACACTAATGAAATCAATAAATTGAATAAAAATTTGGAATCCATAGTACTCCCTCCATGCCACCAGCCATGCTCTCTAATTTGTCCCATTATTTATTTATTTTTATAGTCAAATTGGTAAATAATTGATCTTCTAGAAGGTAGGCTTATCGGATCAAAGTTTGGGCTTGAAATTTAATTATTTGGGCCAATATAATGCATAATAACTCATCAATATTGGACTACCAAAATAATTTACTTACATCTTAATAAATTGGGCTAGATTAATAAAATACTCAATCACATAACAATTTCCACAAGTCCATAACTTAATTTCATTAATTGGGCTTGTTTAAATAATTAAGAAACAATTTAATAGTCAAATATAAATCAAACCATCTTGTTAGGGTTTAAATTAATACTCACCATAACGTACGTAATTAATTAGAAATTAAATTTCCAATTTTATTTATAATGCAACTCAAAATTCTTGGTCCTTACAGGGAAAATGAAGAAAGAAACAACAGAAAAATTAACATCTAAAATACATAGCAATCCAGGCTAAGTAACACACCGGGACATAATTTTATGGGTGCCTTTTCAATATTAAACTTTATAGAGTAAATTTTACTGTAAGTAGGATTTTCATGTCTAGAAGGAGGTAGTAAAAAGTAACAAAACAAGATATTTCTTGAGCCCCCAAATTTAAGTGGATTCCCAGGCTGTAGATGAGTAGTATTGCCCTTGCTACTTTTTGCGTGCATCTAAGAAATTTTCTGCTATGAGTATTTAGGTTAAGGGGGGAGGGAAAGAGACTTACCTGCTCAACGATAATTCACTCACTAACTATAACACAGATGATCATCCAAATTCATAAACCATCTTCGCTCTTTTGGCATTGAAATGTATCTTCCCAATAACGAGTGTAAATTAATGTGGAAATGAAATGTGTCAAAGTATAGCACATAAAGAACCCACAGTTCTCTCACACATACACATACACCAAGAGTCATAGATGTCAGTAATAATCTATGAAAATCCAATGGAACCCAAATTCATATTTCCTTACAAGATGCAAGTCTGATTAAATTGAAGTTAAGGTCTGTCAAACTAATGCTAAATTGCTCATAACTGTTTCAAGTACTACTGTTTTTCTTTACATGAAAATGATTAAGTGTATATTTTTGAAATTCACTACAAGTCACGACCGTAGTTAAATGAACATAACATTTCCCAAGTTAAAAGTGGATATACAAGTGTAATTAATCATTTGTGAACTGATCTCATGCTAATTATATATAGCCCTAAGTTCATATGTTCATACATGTATGCATAAGCTTAAAAGGATAAAAATCAACTGAATAACGTAAAAGGGTAAAAAGAAAGACCTCAATAGACCATAACTAAACAAGCTGAATGATGATTTCTTCACTTTTGTAGACTTTATTTTAGGCTCACAACGTATCATATTGATCATAATCTCAACGTTACAACCCAAAGTGCACTACAACGCACCCGTTATCAATTTCTAGGACTTCTCAGCTTTTATTACATAAGCAGGATGATAGAATTCTAGTTCAGCTACTGCCAAACCTGATAGATGCATATCGTAATTATTAGGGAAAATTAATAGGTTGGGCAGCCAAAATTATTTGCTCAGCAAGACCCCTATTATCAGAAGTAAAGAATGAATCCAGATGTATGAGATATCAGTCAATAACAACACAAATAGATAATTACTGTAATTTAAGAGGATATAGTCTTAGGACTTGTTTCTCATTTTCCTTTCATAATGTACACACAAATTTGTAGCTAGTATGGAGACACACTATAGTTCAATTTGATATCATGTTTCTCATGGTAACTATTTAGAGCAATCATAAATATACCTAATGGATCAAACGCATAGATAATTGCTTACAGTCATAACATTGAATCTCTCATACTCTAAGCATTGATCCAAATTGTTGAATCTCCCTACAATTTCAAAACAACAGGTGGGTTGCCGACATATGCGGCTTACAGGTTAACATGTGCACTCAATGGTAAAATGAGGATACAAGTAGTACCGTACTCCTTTCCTGCTAGATCTTAGAGGTTGTAAAATGAGAATAATTCTTATGGGAGGCATTATAAATTCAATGATACTTCTTACAAGGTGTCATTATTTAGTATGATTTCGTTTTCCTGTATATAGTTTAAATATGTAAAGATCCATAAAAGTTTTTTCACACAAGAACTTTCAAGTAATCATCCATACTAGTATTGAGGTTAGATTGGATGTAGACCCAAACCCCAACATAA
Organism: Hedera helix; assembly: GCA_947179155.2. Taxonomy (NCBI): domain Eukaryota; kingdom Viridiplantae; phylum Streptophyta; class Magnoliopsida; order Apiales; family Araliaceae; genus Hedera; species Hedera helix. The sequence continues at coordinate 16,558,318 of OX359285.1, forward strand.
TTTAGCTAAATTTGAATGACATAGTTTCAAAGCTGCAACTTTTATGTTGGAAACTTGAGCTTTTTATAACAGCACCAAGCAACAAGTTATAAAAGTTGTGTAATATAAGAACTTCATATAAGTCATTCCCCTAGAATTACTCGTGCTTTGGCATGCTAAATTAAGTAATGATAATGCATAAGTTTGTGAATAGTTCATCTTTCTAAATATATGGAGAGAAATATCTGCAGTTCAAATAACAAGTGGCAAAACTGACTTACCCCATCTATTACATGGGCTAGCACACCGCTAGCCCACAAGGAGGCCTGTTGGTAGGAGTTCCAAGTAATTTTTTCCGGTACTTTACAACTATTCTATTGAACTATTCTAATATTTAGTATTATCAAGTTAATTATATTACAACTATTTTAATGTTATTATTGTATTTTCATTTCAGAAAAGATACAAGTGGGAAGAGGCATAGACAGGGGTTATACAAACACTCTTTTGGCCAAAATGTGTTGTCCGCACAAAATACAACATAAAGAAGGATCGAAAAAAGGCACTGTATAATGTTGGCATAGACTATCCTGGCCAGACTGCGGAGTATATGCATGAGTACGGCCTGTGGTGGTGCTCGCCCGATATCCGGGTTGAGATGTGCTAGCAGTGACAGAGTGACGAATGGGCAAGGAAATGTAGGATTGCGGCCAATAACAGATCCGCAGGTGTAACTGAAGTGGAAAAGGCAAAGGGTACACACAAAGGCGGTAGCATAAGCGCAATATTTCATTGATAAGGAGGTACAGAGTTCGTCAAATTTACTTTATTCATGTTTAAGATCATTTTATTAATATTTATTTCATGATTAATATATTTATATACTTGTCATATTTGAAGTCATCTAGTAGGTCCAGAGGTCAGATTATCAATTAGTTGAATGTGTACGTGACCACTCGTTATGGTCTGCCTGATGATATATAAATATAGGTAATTAAGTTCTTATTTACGTTACATATTTATTCATTAATTTTGACATTACATTTAACTATTCAATGTATTACTTAATTATATGACACTTACAACCAATTAATGGATGAGCGGTATCCCCCTAGCAGCTGTCGCTCGTCGATTGATCAAGTGTTGTGGGAAAGGGCATCGGTTGTTAAGAAGAATTTTGTTAAGGGCCAAGGATAGCGAAGACGACCGAGTATTAGTGCCTCTTGTAGCTTAAGTAGCCAGTCTACTCAAGCATCACACAATCTAATGACACATAGCGCTGTTGACTGTGTTAAAGCCATATGCAGAGATTCTGCCCTTCTGCGTGAACTACAAGATCATTTGAAAGCGTTGAGTCTTGATTCATTAGCGGATGCGGTGACGACAACAACAAGTCAGCCAGACTAGGAAGAGACTAAGCATGACGAGGTAATATTATTGATTAATGCAACAAAATTAATTAGTCAATAATACTATCTTGAATATGTTTCTTTTTTTTGTTACAGGAACGTAGCAGTTAATTAGATCGATGAAACCTGGCGAGCTACATATCATTTTTATCTTGTTTTTTTTCTTCACTTTATTTTATGACGCATGCACAATCGAATTTTTATCTTAGTATATATATTTATGTACCCAGATTGGATTGGATGCTGGTTTTATATTTATATGAAATGTATGTTATTTAATTTGGTTTGAATTTGATATTTGGTTAGAGATCTAAATGAGATAATTTATATATCTGTTTGTGCTGTGTTGGGATTTATTTGACAAGTAAAGAAATTTACGGGAATTGAAAAACAACAAAAATTTTTTTCTAAAATATTATCACCGACTGAATTCGGTTGCTAATGCTCGGTATCGGTCGTTGTTAATCTCAACTCCCAGTCGCTGATAATCTTTATAGCGGTAGCTAATATCGGTCATTATTATTGGTCGCTGGTAAATGCGATCGCTATTATCTGTTGCTGACACATGGCGTACGTCTTCCACAATAGCATAAGTGATGAATCAGCTAAGCGACCGCTTCGGTCGCCATTTGTGATCGCTGAAAAGGCGATCGCTATTAGTGGTAGCTGATAATCATGTTAGTGACCAAACTATACATGACCGTATGTGGTCGCTGATACGTATTAGCGACTGAATACGGTCACTAATAGGTTTTTTTCTTGTAGTGGTAGTTGGCTATAATTGTTGTATGTCAAGGTTTCATTAAACTTATTTCTTGGTTTTAGTTCTCCTAAGTACATTAGCGTTGTAGTTCGGATGCCTGCTCGAGTTCTTTATAAAATCTTGGCTAGTCTTTTTACTTAGAATGATATTGAAAATTATAATAGTTTCATACAGCCTTAATGGGTTATAAGAATGATATTGTTAGTGAGCTTTTGTTTTAACTTAGAGACCTCTTCTTTTCTAAATTTTGAGCAAATAATTTTTTGATTTAGGTAACCTTTATTTAAGTACTACTGTTTGGTGGCAGAAAAGCAACAACTTTTATTTGAGTCGTTAAACAAAAGGAGTATACAAATATCACTAGAGAAGGGCTGCTTGGCCAAATATTAGGCTTTGTTGAAGAGAGATTGTGGGCTATGGGAATTGGAAGGAAAAGGAAGGGGAAAATATTACTTGATCACTTGACAATAAAGGGAAGGAAAGTAAGTCTTGTGAAACCCATATGAACTCTATATTTGTTGTTAAAGGTAATGAAACCTTTATTTCTTCCTGTTGCCTCTTCATTTGCTCAGATTTTTCATGGGTCTTTTTATTTTTTTCATTTTTAGTACGTACTGCAAATTTGGCACTGATATAGATATTCAAAGTATAGTTTTTTAGATCATTAAAGAAATAAAAATTTATGACATAAAGTTGGAGTAATAGATCCAAATTTATAAACACTTGTATTAGTGTCTAGGTCTTGTTTAAGTTCTGTTCATTAGCTATCTTGTGTAATTTAGCAATTTTAGTACTTAATTAGTTGCCTGGTTTAAGTTGGTGTGCTTTTCCTTGGTGTATATTGATGAGTATTTTTCTATTAAAATTATGTTGCTGTGTTTTTTTTAATCCTTTGATATATGTGACTTAGTTGTTGGGATTTACTGATTTGGCATGCTGGGGTCTTATGCTAATCAATATAGGTCCCTTTAATTATTTTTTCAATGTGTTTGGCAGATTGGGTTGGAAAGAAAATGAAAGGATTTCAACAAGAAAATTAAAATTTTGATTTAAAAAAATGGCATTGACGACGAACATATTCATTGGCAACGGATAGCTCTGTCACCAACGACTTTTTAATTTTTTTTGTTAAACAAGTCATTAGCGTCAGATTGCTCGCCGCCACTATCGTCGCCAATGAGGTATTGACGACGGACTGTCTATCGCTAATGAACCCGCCGCTATTGACATCAATACCGACGACGATCGACAGGAGCACGGGGCAACGACATTGTTGACAGATATGTCCATCGCCTATGACTTCATTGCCGATGGCGAATGTGTCATTAGCAACAGACATGTCCGTCAGCAATGACCTATTTTCTTGTAGTGGTATATATATATATATCTTAAAAAGGTGATTCTCTAATCATATTTATCTGTTATACTTGATGGGCATTCTTATGTTCATTCTTGCAATTATCTTTTAAAAATTTCAGCTAAGGAATAATACTAAAAGTATCTGGCGGTAAAGAGAAAGTGGAAGAGGTGGTTTATTATTGTACCCTTTTTGGGTAGTAGAATTTAAAGTCAAAATGACTTCTGTAATAGAAAGTGAGAATCTGGGCAATGTAATACGATTTCAATCAAAAAAATTGTGAGTTTTTACGAAAACTTATTGTGTAATTTAGCCTTAAGTAAATGAATTTTATGAATAAGGTTGTACAAGTCAGCACGAAGTCCGACAAAGCAAGTAGGTGGATTTTTTGGCATGACATTAATGGTAACAGAGCTTTCGATTATAGCTCTAGGGTAGGAGTGCCTTAGGATATAATCTTTGGAGAAATAAAAGAGACTATGCATGTTTTATGTTTCGTACTGTAATATTTTGAATCTATATAAGATTTCTAAATGTAATCTTATATGATCTAAATAAAGAGACAAGTTAGACAACATTAGATTATAAATCCTAGAGTAAATAAAAAAAACTAATGGTTAGAATATCCTCAGTCTGTGCAAGTGACTCTTGAACAAGAGATAAAAATGGCAAGTTTTTAGTCTATATAAGTGACTATAAACGAGGGTAAGGAATTGTTAATCTGTGTAAGTGATTGAGAATAATATTAGGAGTTCATAGTCTATGTAAATGACTATAAACGAGGGTAGGGAGTTCTCAATCTATGTAAGTGATTGTGAAACAAGATTAAGAGTTCTTAGTCTGTGTAAGTAACTATGAACGAGGGTAAGGAGTTGTCAATCTGTGTAAGTGATTGTGAACAAGATTAGGAGTTCTTAGTCTATGTAAGTGACTATGAATGAGGATAAGGAGTTCTCAATCTATGGAAGTGATTGTGAACAATGTTAAGAATTCTCAGTTTGTGTAAGTGACTGTGAACACAGTTATGAATTTTAAGAACATTGAGCTGTAACTTATATTGAAATTTTAAGGATGAAATTCTTATAAGTAAGGGAGAATATAATATTTTGAATATTTATTAAACTTATAAATATGATTATAAATAATTTTGAGGACGAAATTCTTATAAGTTGGGGATGAATGTAATATCCCGAATTTTATCAGGATTATAAATACGATCTTAAAAGGTTAAAGAAATCGATGGATAATTATAATTATAATACTAATACCAATGTGGATAATTCAGTGTGGTTGTCAAATAGATCGAGGCATATTTATTAAGACATTAGTAGAAGTATCGATGAGATGGGAAACTAATTTATTAGTTTTTCTATATATATATATATATATATATACTTACTAGATTTGTTGGGCATTCTTATGCTCATTCTTATAATTATCTTTTAAAAATTTCAGTTAAGGAAAAATACCAGAAATATCTAGCGGTAAAGAGATTGTTGAAGAGGCAGGTTATTATTGTACTCTTTTTATGTAGTAGAATTTAAAGTCGAAGTGACGTATGTAATAGAAAGTGTGAACCTAGGCATTGTAATACGATTTAAATCAATAAAATTTGGGAGTTTTTACAAAATCTTATTGCGTAATTTACCCTTAAGTTAATGAATGTTATGAATAAAGTTGTACAAGTTAGCACAAAGTCTGACAAAGTAAGTAGGTGGATTTTGTAAGGTGACATTAATGGTAATAGAGCTTTCGATTATAACTCTAGGGTAGGAGTGCCTTAGGATATAATCTTTGGAGAAATAAAAGAGACTATGCATGTTTTATGTTTCCTACCGTAATATTTTGAATCTATATAAGATTTGTAAATGTAATCTTATATGATCTAAATAAATAGAAAAGTTAGACAACATTAGATTATAAATCCTAGAGTAAAAAAAATACTAATGGTTCGAATATCCTCAATCTGTGCAAGTGACTGTTGAATATAGGATAAAAATGGCAAGTTCTTAGTTTATGTAAGTGACTATGAACGAGGGTAAGGAATTGTTAATCTGTGTAAGTGATTGAGAATAAGATTAGGAGTTCATAGTCTACGTAAGTGATTATGAATGTGGGTAGGGACTCCTCAATCTGTGTAAGTGATTTTGAAACAAGATTAAGAGTCCTTAGTCTGTGTAAGTGACTATGAACAAGGATAAGGAGTTCTAAATCTGTGTAAGTGATTGTGAATAAGATTAGGAGTTCTTAGTCTATGTAAGTGACTATGAACTAAGGTAAGGAGTTCTCAATCTATGTAAGTGATTGTGAACAATGTTAAGAATTCTCAGTTCGTGTAAGTGAATGTGAACACGGTTAGAAATTCTAAGAAAGTTGAGTTGTTACTTATACTGAAATATTAAGGACGAAATTCTTATAAGTTGGGGAGAGTATAATATCTTGAATATTTTTAAAACTAATAAATATTATTAGTTGGGAGGAATGTAATTTTGAGGACGAAATTCTTATAAGTTGGAGGGAATGTAATATCTCGAATTTTATCAGGATTATAAATACGATCTTAAAAGGTGAAAGAATTATAACACTAGAATACCTAATGAACGACTGCTCAGGTAATCTTTGAAAACCTAATACAATTCGTAAATGTCATCGTATACGTTTAGAATTAGAATGTATAACCTAAAACTAAGTATCAAGAAGTTTAGAAACCTTAAACCTTAAAATGATATTTGTATGTGCTTAATAAATTTCTAAATGATATTTCGAATCAGGTGTTTTGTGATTCTATTGTGTAAATGATGATTTAGGCCAGATAATATTTTTCCATGAAAAAAATAGAAAACGTCGAGCTTAAAAAAATATTTTTTCACCAATAAACTCGTCAGTATATTCGTTTTGACAAATTGCTTTGTCGTGCTTACTCTGCCAAAACGCTTTATCGTGCTTACGATGACAAACATGTGCCACTTGTCAAGCCCACAACATCTCAAGCCATGAGTAGGCAAAATTGCAAGCAACTTTAGAGAAGCTTGATGGTTTAAAGTCCATTTTACCCTAGCCTTATTATTCCTATAAATAGTAACCCATAGCCTTCATTATTCCTTACCAATTCACCAACAATCCAAGAGTTAAAGAGTTAGCTGAAAGTATATAGCTTGTACTTCAAGAGGTAAGAAAACCTAGTTTTGATGTTCTTCATTTCAGTTCATATGTTCTTAAGTAAAAATCATAGAAATCTTGTATACTTAGGTTTATGATTATGGTATAAGATTTTATTGATCTCATATACCATCTAGGTTGTGCGATGAACACGAACTAGCATAAATGATCGAAGCAATAAAAGGCAAGTCTACTTACTTGTTGAAATGCACTCCATGCAATAACGTGTTTTATTTTTGAAGTTCATTGTTATGCACGCATTATTTCTTTTGCACTTCGTGCTTTAACATGCTTGTTATCTGTTCTGTGCAACATGTTAGTGATTTTTGTATTTCAATTGAAAATCATGTTAGTATATGAGTTAAACAACTCTCTTATATGAGCTAGAGTTTAAGATGTGTTAGGAAACCGATCTAACTATACTACTAATACCAATGTGGACAATTAATTGTGGTTGTCGAATAGATCGAGGCATATTTATTGAGACATTGGTAGATGTATCGATGAGACGGGGAACTAATTCATTAGTTCACGGGTTAGAAAACACTCATTTTACTATATTGATAATCGTTGAAATCTTGTATCGAGTTATTTTGTATATATGTGTGTATATATATATATATATATATACATATATATATATATATATATATATATATATATATACATATATATACATACATATATTAAAAAGGTGATTATCTTCTCTCTCTGTCACACACACACAGTGTGTGTGTGTTAGACTTGTTGGACATTCTTATACTCATTCTTACAATTATCTTTTAAAAATTTTAGTTAAGGAAAAATACTAGAAGTATCTGGCGGTAAAAAGAATGTTGAAGCGGCAGTTTATTATTGTACTCTTTTTGTGTAGTAGAATTTAAAGTCGAAGTGACTTATGTAATAGAAAGTGTGAACCTGGGCATTATAATACGATTTAAATCAATAAAATTTGTGAGTTTTTACGAAATCTTGTTACGTAATTTACCTTTAGGTGAATGAATGTTATGAATAAAGTTATACAAGTCAGCACTAAGTACGACAAAGCAAGTAGGTGGATTTTTGGACGTGACATTAACGGTATCAAAGCTTTCGATTATAGCTCTAGGGTAAGAGTGCCTTGAGATATAATCTTTGGAGAAATAAAAGAGACAATGCATGTTTATTTTTTCTACTGTAATATTTTGAATTTATATAAGATTTGTAAATGTAATCTTATATGATCTAAATAAAGAGAAAAGTAGTGACCTAATTAAGTGTTGTGGATTGTTTATGTGAATGGTATTTTTTAATAAAGCATTAAATAGTAATAAGTAAACCTATAAAAGTTTTACATGATGGATTAAGAAAATTCATATTAGATGAGGATAAAGTTAGACAACATTGGATTATAAATCCTAGAGTAATAATAATAATAATAATAATAATAATAATAATAATAATAATAATAATAATAATAATAATAATAATAATATCTTCAATCTGTGCAAGTGACTGTTGAACAAGAGATAAAAAGGCAAGTTCTTAGTCTGTGTAAATGAATATTACCGAGGGTAAAGAGTTCTCAATCTGTGTAAGTGATGGAGAATAAGATTAGGAGTTCATAGTCTATATAAGTGACTATGAAGGAGGGTAGGGAGTTCTCAATTTGTGCAAGTGATTATGAAACAAGATTAAGAGTTTTTAGTCTGTGTAAGTGACTATGAATGAGGGTATGGAGTTCTCAATCTGTGTAAGTGATTGTGAATAAGATTGGAGTTCTTAGTCTGTGTAAGTGACTATGAACGAGGGTAAGGAGTGCTCAATCTATGTAAGTGATTGTGAATAATGTTAAGAATTCTCAGTTTGTGTAAGTGACTGTGAACACAGTTAGGAATTCTAAGAACATCGAGCTGTTACTTATTCTAAAATTTTAAGGACGAAATTCTTATAAGTAGGGAAGAATATAATATCCCAAATATTTATAAAACTTATAAATATGATTAGAAATAATTTCTAGGATGAAATTCTTATAAGTTGGGAGAAATGTAGAAAACGTCTAGCTTAAAAAAAAAAATATTTTCACTAATAAGCTCGTCGGTATATTCATTTTTGACAAATTGCTTTGTTGTGCTTACTTTGACAAAATGCTTTGTCACGCTTACAATGACAAACATGTGCCACTTGTCAAGCCCACAATATCTCAAGCCATAACTAAGCAAAATTATAAGCAACTCTAGAGAAACTTGATGGTTTAAAGTCCATTTTACACTAACCTTATTATGCCAATAAATAGCTGCCGATAACCTTCAATATTCCTTACCAATTCACCGACAATCCAAGAGTTAAAGAGCTTGTTGAAGGCTTGAATAATCAAAGTATAGACCTTGCACTTCAAGAGGTAAAAAAACCTAGTTTTGATGTTCTTCATTTAAGTTCATATGTTCTTAAGTAGAAATCATAGAATCTTGCATATTTAGGTTTATGCTTATGTTATAAGATGCTATTGATTTCATATACTGTCTAGGTTATATGACGAACACGAACTAGCATAAACAATTGAAACGATAAAAGGCTAGTCTACTTACTTGTTGAAATACACTCCTTGCAATAACGTGTTTTATTTATGAAGTTCATTATTATCCATGTATTGTTTCTTTTGCACTCCGTGCATTAACATGTTTCTTCTGTATTTTGTGCAACGTGTTAGTGATTGTTGTATTTCAATTGAAAATCATGTTAGTATTTGAGTTAAACAACTTTCTTGTATGGGCAGGAGTTTAAAATGTGTTAGGAAACCGATCTAACTGTACTACTAATACCAATGTGGAAAATTCAGTGTCGTTGTCGAATAAATTGAAGCACATTTATTGAGACATTGGTAGAAGTATCGATGAGATAGGGAACTAATTCATTAGTTCACGGGTTAGGAATCACTCAGTTTACTATATTGATAATTGTTACAATCTTATATTGAGTTATTATGTATATATATACATATATATATGTCGACGCCTGGAAAAGTCGTTTCGTTTTTTTATAATATTAAAAGCCCTTTCCAATTTTAGCCTTTAGATTAAGATGTGATTTTTTGAAAAGGGTCGGCTTAGTGTCGACGGGGTTTCGAAAGGTCGATTTTTTTATGAGCCAATTGACCAGAGTCGCCAGTTGGTATATTTGAAAATGGATGTACCAACTCATCCGAATTTTGTTTTCGTAATCGCAGGCTCATATGTGACTCCGAATTAATTGGTCTATGAACCGAGGTTTATAGAGTTCGGGGGCTTGCTTAAGCGAGGGGAAGGTGTTAGGCACCCCCCCAACTTCCGTGAAAACACGGTTACTGCAATCTCGATGTTTTCCTATCCTTTCAAAATTCTAAAAATGTGTGAGTTGCGTGTGTGTGCGTGCGCGCCTAGGTGATGGTTGTGGTGAATTTTGCGTGAAAATCGCTTTGATTTCTTATGGACAACGTGTTTTGTCGGGAAAGTGTTTAGACGTCTTTTGACCCAAATGACAAGGCTTCGTTTTTTATAATAAAGATTGATTTTAATTTCGAAAACGATGAAGTTTTTTATTAGATGTCATTTTTAGAAAACAATAGTTTTTAAACTTTTGTCAAATAGGAATCGAGACTATACATTTCCTTCTAACAGTAAATTCAAATAAAATGAAGGTAACTTCTAAAACTCTTTAACCCTATGCACAAAGTTCAATGAAAACGTTTATCTATTTTTTACGAAAACATCTTTTATGACATTTCAAAACCAAATGGAGCATTTTCGTCAAACAAGGCTCAAAATTCGCCAAAACTCTTAATTTTTAAACCTCGTGAATCTAATATCCTAATTTGATCATTTTTAGAAAATCTTCATCGTTTGTCTTATTTTGGAAAACCGTTTTTTGTGTCGTAAATCAAAACAAGCATTCAAAACGTGTCGGGGCTATCCATGGGCATGTGAGCTGTCTAAATAACCCCAAACACCCACAATCACATATTTTACTATTACGGGGCCTTAACCCGATTACGGTTCGATATCGCTTTAAGGCCCAATATTTACATATATACAAAATGGACCCTTGCAATGACTACATACACCAAAAGTTGTCCATCATCGGGATTTGATCACGAGGATCTCCTCCCTAGGCTCACAATCACCCAAATCGCTACACAACCATACCAGAGAAAGATAAACAATACCAAACTTGATACTATGCTACACGAATAAAAAAAATCACAATCCCAACACAACAAACTATCCGTTAACACAACGAACTACATATCACCGTACGGATATCATCGGGACATTAGGAGGAAATTACGTTCCGACGGAACCCTCGCTAATAATCCCTAATCCACGGATTCTCAACAATACAACAACATACTACATTAAGCAACCCAAAACACAATATTATAATAACAATACAAGCAAAAAAATATCAACCAAAACATCTTTTTCACCTTGCAATACACCGACAAAAGCTTTATATTTCACGATTGAACCAAAACCACATGAATACTTGAATATTTGACAAGAGAAATAAATTTCTTACTTGGATTTAACCAAACTCGAGCTCCTATCTCACTTCTCGCGTGTTTCTCTCTCTTAAAGTTTAAGAATTTTTGCTTCCTCTTTGTTCTGCAGATCAAAAATGGCGTTGTATAGGTGATTCAAGGTAGCCGCCCGCGTCGAATCCTCGGCTGTCGTGTGCCGCTCTCGAGCATTGCAAATGTCACCTCTATCGGTGGCCGCAGGTGCACCTACGGCTGCCCAGTTCGCTTTTTTCGATTTTCATGCCATGCAGTCTTAAATCGTCAATTTCGCTTCCAGGGGGCGCTGCCCCCTTCCACCCCCGTCAGCTCACCGGCGAGTTGGGTAGCCGCTCGCTCACCGGGGAGCGAGACCCCCGACCATCGTAAGCGTAGTGGCCATTAGTCGTCTTTTGTGATCAAATCAGGTTCTTCTGGATCAGCTGTTTGCCTCGCCTCAAGTAACCTGATGCTCGTTGTTCGTTGTGGAGGCTTTGATCATAAGTCGTTGGGGTGGCTTCGTGTTGGGGTCCACCTTCCTTTTCGCATGTCGGGTCAAGTCACGATTTTGCCCTCCTGCCAGGGTTAGTAGAGAAGTGCAAAATTTGGGTGTCTACATATATATATATATATATATATATATATATATATATATATATATATATATCTACTAGATTTGTTGGGCATGCTTATACTCATTCTTGCAATTATCTTTTAAAAAATTTAGCTAAGAAAGATACCAGAAGTATCTGACAGTAAAGAGAAAGTTGAAGAGGCATTTTATTATTGTACTCTTTCTGTGTAGTAGAATTTAAAGTTGAAACGACTTCTATAATAGAAAGTGAGAACCTATGCATTATAAAATGATTTAAATCAATAAATTTTGTGAGTTTTTACGAAAACTTATTGTGTAATTTATCCTTAAGTTAATGAATGTAATTAATAAGGTTGTACAAGTCAGCACGATGTTCGACAAAGCAAGTAAGTGGATTTTGGGGCATGACATTAATGGTATCGGAGTTTTCGATTATAGCTCTAAGGTAGGAGTGCCTTAGGATATATTCTTTGGAGAAATAAAAGAGACTATGCATATTTTATGTTTCGCACTGTAATATTTTGAATCTATATAAGATTTGTAAATGTAATCTTATATGATCTAAATAAAGAGAAAAGTTGTGACCTAAGTTAAGTGTTGTGGATTGTTTAAGTGAATGATATTTTATAATAAAGCTTGGAATAGTAATAAGTAAACCTATAAAAGTTTCACATGATGGATTAAGAAAATTCATATTAGACGAAGAGAAAGTTAGACAACATTCGATTATAAATCCTAGAGTAAAAAAAAAAACTAGTGGTTAGAATATCCTCAGTCTGTGCAAGTGACTGTTGAATAAGAGATAAAAATCGCAAGTTCTTAGCCTGTGTAAGTGACTATGGATGGGGGTAAGGAGTTCTCAATTTGTGTAAGTGATTGATAACAAGATTAAGAGTTCTTAGTCTGTGTAAGTGACTATAAACAATTTGTGTAAGTGATTGGGAACAAGATTAAGAGTTCTTAGTCTGTGTAAGTGACTATAAACGAGGGTAGGGAGTTCTAAATCCGTGTATGTGATTGTAAACAAGATTAGGAGTTATTAGTTTGTCTTAGGGACTAAGAACGAATTTAAGGAGTTCTCAATCTATGTAAGTGATTGTGAACAAGGTTAAGAATTCTCAGTTTGTGTAAGTGACTGTGACCATGGTTAGGAATTCTGAGAACGTCGATGCAATGCCCCCCCAATCCTCGTACTTACTACGGCGGACTTTGTGCGTTAAACTCCATCCTTTCTACTAACTTCACCAATGACCCCATAATCATGTTGGTTGTACAAGTCTATTACAGACGATGCTTTAAAATTTTCTTAACTTAGTCTTAGTCTCATCCTTTCGACAAGTTTCAACTTGTAGTTCATCCGTATACATAGATAACACCATATATACTGGTCAATTTTTAACCGTAAGATTTAGACATTCTACTCGTTAATATATCCAAGTTTCACAACATTAATAACAAAATTGTTCTTGGAACAGAAGAATCTTGTGATAAATGTTTGTATCTTTATCCGTGGTAAGATTTCTTTTCTTATAAAACTCCCCATATTATTCAATACCCTCACTTAAATATATTTCTTTATAGTAATATCTCTTCATATCAATATTTTCTATTTATCTAAAATTCACAATATTAATAACACACTTATACTTGGAACAAAAGAACCTTGCGATGAATTTAGTTTCTTCATCGGTGCTAAAACTCTGTTCTTTTACTGCACTCACAATGTTATTTAATATCCGTATTCAGATATTTAGTTCTTTATCAACATTGTTTTAATGTTTAACAATTATAAGTTATATTAAATTTAAAGACATAACATTTTTTTATGATAATATCATTGAATAATATTCGGTTACATGTTTGCTTGTTCATATTACAAAAGTCATTAAGACTTAATTCATAAACAAAATAATTAAATGTATGGTATCTAACTTCATTTCTTTATTATCATGATCTTCATATCATTCTTCTTAGCTGTAAATAAAGGTTTATTTTCAAGAATGAGCATTACGACTCAACAAGTTCAATAAATAGCACATACACATTTTATGCTTTTATATAAACTTTAACATGTTTTGACTTATCAATATAGCATTTAATAATCAATTAACATTCAACAGTTAATCAATATATCTATTCACATATCAATTACTTCATAAATTGCATATAAACAATTGCACATAAAGAATATCAGATAACAATTTAAGCAAGGGTTTAGAACTTGCCTTGATTCTCTTTATCGTGTACACTTAGTTTTACATCTTTCGTTTGGCCTTCATTTATCATTCGATATACCAATTAGTCACTAATGGACTTCATATTTTGGTTTATTGCACTTACATATTCATTTTATACAAAATCTAGCTTAATTTTGCAAGAAAAACTGACCTGACCCGACTCGACTAGCACAACATTTTCATCCTTCGGACAGATTTTTCCAGCGCTACGACACTACACATCACCGTTGCGGCGCTAGGCCAAATTTTTAAAAACCCTAATTTTGGTTGCCCGAACCTCTTTTACTTAACTAGGCATAAACTCTTCATTTCTTAATATTTTTTTGGTGATTCTTAAGTCCATTCTCATAAGAATTTCCCCCTCTACAACATTCTTTTAGATTACAAAACAATATTCCAACCGAAAGGGGTAGAAAAATTGCAATCAATGTCAGAATGAAAACTACGTTTATCTTTCTTTGATCTGATTGGTAAAACATGATACCTCAAGCATTAATTTGCTAAGATAACATGTTATATCCCTCAATAACACTTAATAACTTAAAAAATAACAAAATCATAAACTTACTTATGTAAGATTTTATGACTTTTACTCAAGAACATGAAGAACGAAAGACAAAATAAAAACTAGTTTCATACGTACTTGCTTTCGCTTGCTAAAACTTGATGCCACTAACATTGTAAAGCTAGTTTATCTTGTTTTACCACAATATAACACTAAATTACAAAATCATAAACTTATTTATGTAGAAAATTATGACTTTCGTTCAAGAACACAAAGAACAAATCGAACATGGTAACAACTAGTGTTTACATGACTTCGACTTTATTCTTGAAATAAAAATGGACATGATAACTACTCGCGATTGTGATTATATATCTACTCTTGACATAATATAAATCAAGCATTATAACTACTTGTAATATGCATATTTATATTTTATACTTGAATGAAATTGAACATTATAACTATTAAGATGTTACCTCTTGGAGTGCAAGCTTAATAATAATTTGTACAAGACTTCTTTACTCTTCAACAAGATTATAACTCTCAATATTAAGACTAACTTTGATGCTCTAATTTACTTGTAAATTGGTAGGAAATAATGAAGAGCAAGAGCTCTTATTTATAAGACTTTCAAAGGTAGGTCAAAATGGTATAATTAAAATAATAAACAAACGTTAGCTCCAAGCTTGGCTCCAGGTTTGGCTTGGCTACAACTTTGGTTCCAAGTTTGGCTCAAACTTTAGCTTGGCTTCAAGCTTTACATTTTGGCTCCAAGCCTTAAATTTATAAGACCCGAATGCCCTTCATCTCGCTTGCTAAATGGCATTCCATGCCCTTCTATTACCAAATCTCATACGTTAACTTTTTACTATTTATAGTTGACTTTTTGTATTTATACCGTATAATTTTTTATATTATACGCATATTTATGAATAGTAATTTTTTTATTGTTTAAGTTTTAACCCTTAAGGTTCAACCCTAGTTTAGGGTTAGGTTATAGCCTTTTTCAATTTAGGTTTTAACCTTAAAATAACTTCTTTATTTTAATAAGTGTAAAGGTTAATTATTTTAACCAAAATACAAAATCCTACCCATCGAAAAATCATATAACACATTTGAAACTCAATTCAAGCTTTACTAATCACATAACACATAGTTTAGGTTAAGAGTTTAATCTCTAATCGTATAGAATTATAGATTCGAGTCATATTAGGTCTTTAAGATAACTCAATATATACTCGAACAATCATTCTTAGGTTTTGAATTGAAAACGTTTATATAAAAATTTTCAGATAATATTTTCTAACTTTATTAAAGTTTGGGTTATTACATGAATAGCTTTTGAGTCATGCCCATCATAAGAGTAGCTTCAAGAGTATAAAGCACAGAGTTTGAACAATACTAATGCAAGACTTCTTTATTAATGGTAAGTTATATGGTCGTCATGCGGCCAGCTGGTTTAAGGATGTGGTAGCAATCAAGCAAAGACTTCTACTGCCACATGGGTCAACTTCTAAATTGTAAAGCAGAAAACAGTAGGAAATTAAAAGGGTAAAAAGTTAAAAAAATATATATACAATGCCTTAATATAAGAGTTCGACCATCGATCCGTTTAAGTTCACAAGACAGAACTGGGGTGACTAGCGAGGGCCACCGTCCCCTGCTAGGTTTTTTTTTCTTTGATCTATACACACTTTTGTTTATGGGTCCTACTAAGTTTATATATTGTTCATTATCCCATATGTTTTTCCATGCCTCAATATCGATACATGTATGCAAGAATATCCAATAATTATATATATTTAACGGGATACAAAAAGTTTAGTATGAATATGAAATTGACATACATTTATATCAACGTAATGATCAGTCTTAGATGAATTCGATATTGACTTATGACACCAAAATGACTTGGTAAAATTAAAAAATTATTTTGAGTGGATTCAAGATAAAATCTCTTAATGCCTTGTTATATTTAATTATTGATTTGACAATGATATGAATATATTTAGTCATAGTTAATACATTCATAATTATCTTAAACTATTTAGAAAGTATTAATAATTACAAGTGTTAACGCCAAATTTTATACCACTCGTTTAAAATCACGAAACAACGAGAGAAATTAAACGCCAAACACAAATAAAACGAGAGAAAGTAATGTAAGAACCCAGGAATTTACGTGGAAACGCAATTAGGAAAAAACCACGGGAAAATGGATGATTTCACTAGTACGATAATTGTGTTTACAATCTTTCTCGAGAACAATAGAGAGCCAATATGCTGGAATATAATGGTTCTGAATCTAAAGAGTAGTAAGGTAAGGTCAGTAAAATCCCCCTAACAATTCCATGCAAGCCCCTATTTATATATGTGTACAGTCATCAGAAAGTGTTTAGAACTAGGAGTCCCTTTCCGCGTACAACCCAACAATTAATAAATCCAACTCCCACTAGGCTTCCTTATCCTGTCCAAATAAGAACCTATGTACCAAATTAAAGGCCCAACCCAACAAAATAACATAGACTAGCCCAAACCTAGGCCCAAATAATATGATCCCAACATTGCCCCCCACTCTCATACTTTTAAAAGCTTTAAATAGGAGAGTAATTCAAACGTCCTTATTTCCCTCATAACCGGCCACATCCAAACAACACTTAACCCCCTCGTCTGACACACAACCATCATTACCCCATTACGTTCCCCAAAAATCGCCGCCTGTTGAACTTCGCGTGTCCCATCTTCATTAATAAAAACCCCAGAAATCTCATTCTTGACGCACTACTTCATTTCAACAATCTTCAACTCTTTCGTCTTCTTCGTCTTAGAAAACAAAAAATCCCCAAAATCACTCCCCTTTTGGAATCCATGGTAGCCCAAGGTCAAGCTTCTTCTTCCCAAGCACCAAACAATCAGCCGCCTCCGTTTGATAGGGAGAAAGAGAACTCCATCCGTAAAAATTACAAGGATGCTCCGGCAGCAAACACCCCCTCCTCCATAACCACGACTCGACTCGACTCAATCTGCCACGACTACCAGATTTTCCTCCAATATGAGCTCCGGGTCCCCAGATCTCATGAAAAAATGTATTGGCAATTCGAGGGAGGCTGGATAGAAGTCCCTACCTGGACTCTTAAACATGGCGTCCGATTCTCTCTTCATCCCTGGATTTATTTCTAAGCTACTTCAAACTCATCAATTCAAAAGAAAAGGGTTTCAAGGTTTTGCCCTGATACTCCAATCGAAAAGTCTAGATGGCAACCCCATCTAGCAACAAAGGATGGCAGTCATCCTGGTTCTTCCTCCGAGGAACCGATACCATACTGCTTCAACCATGGAGAGAACCGAACAAATCGTCTCTAGGCTTCGATCACATCGAGGACGTCCGAGAGGCCGACCTTGAGAAGCTCTTGTCCACAATGCCGACCACCCTCTGGTCTACCAACCTCCTTAGCGATCCCGACTGGCTCTTCGTTCATGGAAGTAAGTACTCGAACCATTCGAAGATGTTAACTTCACTTTAATTTACCCATCTTAATCTTTATCCATTTTCTGTGCAGTAGTGCTCTTTCGTAACTCGGAAGAGAACATCGCTGGTCAACCCCCGATCTCCCAAGGACAATCCCAGGAGGGACCCATCTTCATATCCTCTCCAACCTCTTCGGAAGAATCCGACCCTCTAGCTGAACCCATGATCCGAAGACCGAGAACCTCTTCTTCCTCGGTAACTTCGGGAGAGAATCCCCCGGTTCAGGGGGGCAAGCAAGCCCTACACTTCATAGAGTCTGCCCCCAGACCATGAATATCAACTCATCCTCCTCTTCAATCAACCCCCCAGATACTCAAAAGGGGAAAGGCCGTTCAACAACCTCGGCCGACCCCTCCTTGGAGGCCGCAAAAGAAAAAGGCCCAGAAATGTCCAAAAAATGAAGTGTTTTTGAGATGTTCGAGTCGGAACTCAAAAAACACATGAATGCCAAAAAACCAAAAACCTCCCATTCTTCTAGATCTCAGACAGACTCACCCAGACCCCCACCTTAAAAGATGGCACACCAAATGCCCAATCAACCCAAAACACCATATCCCGAACCATCCACACAACCAACCCCCGAACCGAACAAAGAAAAAACACCTGACCAACCCCGACAGCAAACACCAGGACAAACCAGTAAGTCAGCCGGCAAACGACCAATTGTTGACCAATTAGAACCTTTAGAAGATCCCCTGCCTGAAATCGACCCCATCCCGGCCGAACATCCTCCCCGACGACCAACTATCAATACCAGTTCATCCCAACCCCTCCCTACCTTCTTCCTAAACGACGCCGACAATGAACTCCCCTTCTCGGCTTACAATAGCTTCAACTTTCGAGCCGACAACGAAAATTTCCACGACTACACCGATCGCAAGCTCATCTTTGCCACCGCAATCCACCATAGCCGAGTAAGACTTATTCCTTTTTCAAATTACATTAAAATTCTTCAAGGTTCTGATCATCATTGTCTTAAAAATTTTCTCCTGGCTCTGGCTACCTTCAGTCGCCTCCTTGGTCGGGAAACAAAGCCGAAAAATAGTGATACAAGAACGAAGAAGATAAAGGCCAAATATAAGGCCTTAAAGAAGAAGAACAAGAAACTAACCCAAGACAACATAAGCCTCAAAACCTCCAACGAAAACCTTCAACAACAATTCGAGAACATGGTCGATATAAGCAACCAAAGGACCGAGGAGCTTTCCCGACTTCGAACCGAGAATTCCGAAACATTGAAGAAAGCTCAGCAACAAACCGAAGAACTTACCTAACTGAAGAAATAGAATGTCCAACTAACCTCAGATATCCAACGTCAACAAAACGCTAACGAAATTATGAGGGAACAGGCTCACTTCGGGACCCCCGAACTATGCCACCAAATCCTCGAGGAGTACAGAGCTTCTCCCGAACTGTTAGAGGGGATAATAGAACAATTCCGCAGAGGATTCCAAGCTGCCATAGCAAAGGCAACAAAAGCCGGCGTGGATCCTTCTGTTTTCTCCGACCCTGACTCTAATACTCCCGAGGACAAGAATTAATTTTAATTTTTTTGATGTAAATTGCATTAATTATCAATGAAATTCAGAACTTAATTAATTTCTTGTGCAAACATATAATAAGTACTAAAACTTCCCCAAAATCCAACTAAGTACAAATAAAGTAAAACATCCCAACTGACTACTGGAAATACTTCCTCAATCTAGTTGCATGCCAAAAGTTCTTCAAATCTGACCCAGACATATCCCGAAGACGATATGTCCCGTGTTTCACAACTTCAACTACCTCATACAGTCCTTTCCAATTTGGCATCAACTTGCCTATGTTCAACGGTGTAAATGTTTCAGCCTCCCGAAGGACCAAATCCCCGACCTCAAAATGCCTTTGTTTAACCCTTCGATTATAATGCCTTGTTGTTTTTTGTTGATATGAAGACAACTTTATTATTGCAGCATCCCGAGCCTCATCTAACAAATCCAGATTGAGTCGAAGTCCCTGATCATTATATAATTCATTGAAATTAATCACCCGATAAGACGGAGAACCAACCTTTACTGGAATCAAGGCCTCAATTCCATATGCAAGTTGAAAATGAGAATCCCCCGTCGTCGTCCTCGGAGTTGTCCGATAAGCCCACAAAACATTGGGAAGTTCTTCGGGCCATCTTCCCTTAGCATCATCAAGCCTTCTTTTGATTCCATTCAGTAAAGTCCTATTGGTCACTTCAACCTGCCCATTGGCCTGAGGATGCGCAACTGAAACCCTACGATGTTGTATCCCCAAGTCTTCAAGAAATTTTTCAAACTCAGCCCCAACGAACTGCAAACCATTATCAGACACCAGAACAATCAGAATCCCGAACCTGAAGACACCATTCTCTTTCAGAAAATGAATACAATCTTGCTCAGTGATCCGCCGAAGAGGCTTCGCTTCAACCCACTTCGTCATGTAGTCGATTGTAACAATCATGTAAGAAAACTGACCCTTAGCTTTCGGCATTGGTCCCACAAAATCAACCCCCTAAACGGCGAAGGAAATTGGAGATAGTACTGAAGACAATTCTTCGGGTGGCCGATGCGCAACAGAACTATTCAACTGGCACTTCGGACACTTCTACACAAACTCCTTCGCTTCCTCAAACATTGTTGGCCAATAATATCCTTGTCGAACCAACTTATATGCTAAAGACTTTGCCCCCATATGGTCCCCACAAATACCCTCGTAGACTTCTCAAAGAGCGTATGAGGCCTCTGAGGGAATAAGACACTTTGCCATTGGACCTAAATAAGTTTGCTGGAACAAATCTCCATCAATCAGAAAAAAAAATAGGCACTTCTATACCTTATCTTCTTTGCCAAGATCTTATTAGTTGGCAACTTTCCATCAGCCAAATAATCCAAGTACGGTGTTAACCAACAGTTGGACATTTCAACACACTTGACTTCCTTCCTCAAAATACTGGGTTCAATCAACTCCTCTACATATACTGACCCCAACAAGGACTCGCTCGGGGTAGTAGCAAGCCTCGATAAAGCATCAGGCACAGTATTGTCATTTCGATCAACATTCTGTAATGAGTATGAATCAAACCAGTGCAAAATGTTCTTCACCTCGGACAAGTATTTTGTCATTCGATTTTCGCGAGCTTCGTACTCTCCTTGAATCTGTTTGATCACCAGCTGTGAATCACTAAGAATTATTAAGTTTTTCACTTATAGACTGCGAGCCAACCTCAGACCTGCCAAAATAGCTTCATACTTTGGCTCATTGTTGGTTGCTTTAAACCTGAATCAGATAGCCTTGAACCTTGAAGCCTTCAGGACTAGTTAAAATTACTCCAGCCCCACTTAAATCTGCTATAGACGATCCATCCATGCATAAAGTCCAAGAGAAAAATGAGGCTGGTTGCCCCCCAGCGATTAGTGTAACTTTCGACCCCGAACAGTTAACCAGGTCTTCATCCGAAAACATTCATTCCACCACAAAGTCTGCCAAGGCCTGACATTTTATTGTCGTTCGAGGATGATACTCTAATTTAAACTGGCTCAGCTCCACAACCCATGCTACCATACTCCCCAACATATCAGGCTTGTGCAGAATTTTCTTCAACGGCTGATCAATATAAATAACCACCACCCAGCCTTGAAAGTAGTGTCGTAGCTTTCTGCTCGCAATCACCAGAGAATACACACACTTCTCCAGGTTGGGGTACCTTGTCTTAGCATCCCTCAAAGCATGATTTATGTAGTAAACCGGATTCTGTTTACCCCTTTCTTCCCGAACCAAAATTGCTCTGACCGCCAGTGAGCTTACGACTAAGTACAAATAAAGCAACTCCCTGGGTAAAAGCTTTTGCAACAACGGAGCCGAAGACAGATATCTTTTGATGCCTTGGAACGCATCCTCGCACTCTGAATTCCAATGAAAGGACTTCTCATTTTTGGGCCCTTTCAATGTATCAAAGAACTACAGACACCTTTCTGCTGATCGAGACATGAATATTTGAAGAGCCGCTATCCGACCCATTAATCTTTGTACGTCTTTAAAGGTCTTCGGTGATTTCATGTCGATAACTGCCTTGATCTTCTCTGGATTAGCTTCTATTCCCCTCTTGCTAACCAGGTATCCCAAAAATTTGCCCGCTCCAAGCCCGAAAGTATATTTTGTAGGATTAAGCCGCATATGGTAGTGGCGAACTGTCCGAAAGCATTCCTCTAAATCATCCAAATGGTCATGCAACGTCATAGTTCGAACAGTCATGTCATCAACATACACCTCCATATTTCGGCCGATCTGCTTACGGAACACTTTATTCATCATTCTCTGGTAAGTCGCTCCAGCATTAATGAGTTCGAACGTCATTCGGTTGTAGGCGTAAATATCCCGATGAGTGATAAAAGAGGTCTTCGGGATATATTCTTTATCCATCAAAATCTGATTGTATCCCAAAAATGCATCCAAAAAGCTCAGTATGACATTCCCTGAAGTAGCATCAATCAGTTGGTCGATGTGTGGCAGAGGATAGAAATCCTTCGGGCAAGCTTTATTCAGATCCGTGTAGTCGATGCAAACTCTCCACTTTTCATTCTGTTTGCGGGCCAACACAACATTAGCAAGCCACTCCGGGTATTCAATTTCTTCGATAATACCAGCATCCAATAACTTTTCCACTTCTTCATCAATGATTTTCTGTCGTTCGGGAGCAAAGATCCGTCTCTTCTGGAAGCCAGGCTTTATTTGGGATCAACGGATAGCCTGTGGATGGCCACGTCTTCTGCCATTCCCGACATATCTCGGGGCGTCTAGGCAAAGATATCAGCATATGTTCTGAGTAACTCTATTAATCCTTTCTTCAAAGTATCTTTCAACCCGACCCCTATCTTAACCAACTTCTCAGTATTTCCCAGAATGAGCTCTACATCCTCGGTCTCTTCAGTAGGGGAAGCCAACGGGCCAGTAACTCCCTCGGTGAAAGGATCAACATCCGCAGTCCAAGTCTATTTCATCTTACTGACCCCGACCACTGGTGTCGTGGGAGGTAGGAAACTTCATTTTAAAGTGGGCAATTAAGGTGACTACCTGGAGTGCTGATAACGTGGTTCTTCCAAGAATAGCATTATAAGTCGAGTCTACTTGTACCACAAATAATTTGACGTTGATTTTTACTTGTTTAGGAGCCTTTTCGAACACCATTAGTAACTCTATTGTCCCGATCACAAGTACGGTATAATGGTGATTCTTTCCCCACCTCCAGCCTGACCCCTTCCAAATCCATGCGTTGGTAAGCATGATTGTATAACACATCAACAAAAGATTAATTGTCGATCATTATCCTCTTCATATCCACAGGCCCTACTTGGGTAGTTATCACTAAGGGCCCTTCATGTGGTTCCACTGGATTAGCTGGGTAGTCCTCATCAGAAAATGAGATGACTGTCCCCAGATAGAGTCGTTCTGGTTTAGTCAACTGTTCTAATAAAGCCATTACAATGTCCGAAGTTGATCTTCTGCGTTTTCCCGCCTGTTTTTTAGGTACCCCTCCACTGATGACATCAATAACTC
Organism: Hedera helix; assembly: GCA_947179155.2. Lineage (NCBI taxonomy): Eukaryota > Viridiplantae > Streptophyta > Magnoliopsida > Apiales > Araliaceae > Hedera > Hedera helix. The sequence continues at coordinate 16,581,926 of OX359285.1, forward strand.
GCCTCAGCTGATTTGTACATGCCTCATTCTGATCGTCCCTTTGCGGCCGTCCTCTTTTAGGGACTGTTCGTCCAGTGACAAAGTGAAATAATCGTCCGTTCTGCACATTCTTCTCAATCAGCTCCTTCAAGTCGTGACATTTGTCCACATCATGTCCTCTCGACTTGTGATACTCACAAAATTGGTTCGAGAATCCCCGATAACCCCTCCTTGTTCGGGGTGGTTCAAAAAGTTGTGTGCCTCTAATTTCATTCAATATTTGCACCTGATCAGCGTTTAGAGGAGTGTATGTCTTCTGTTCAAATTTAGGCTGGATGGGTGGCCTATTTGCCTGATTATTTCCCCTCGGGTCAAGCCTATCCAGCACGTCTGACTTCCCTTCCTTTGGCTTGTACTGATAAAATCCCTTCTGGTTCTTTATCAAAGTTGTCATTGCTTCTTCAATCGTAATAAAATTCTCTGCTCGCTCATAAGCATCAGCCAGATCCCTCGGTGGTTTGAACATGATATCCTTTATCAACTTCTTTGATTTGCCAATATCCAACCCCGTAGTAAAGAATCCCAACGCCTGGGTCATATCCAGGTTAACCACTGCCCCTGCTGCCTCTCTGAAACGCTGTACATATTGGTTTAGAGCCTCATCTCCTCTTTGTTTAATTTGCATCAGCGATGCTGTTAACTTTCCCCTCTTTTTATTACTCCCGAACCGGTCATGAAACTTGTCGCATAACTCTTTGCACGAATTAATACTTCCCGATGGCAAAAATACGATCCACTGCTTCGCTGCCTTTTTTAAGTGATTAGGAAAATCTTGCACATCCCCGCATCAGAGTGGTTGTAATACCCCATTATAATTTCATAGGAATTAGTATGGTCGTAGGGATCACCGGTACCATCAAAAGACTCCAATGGTGGCAACTTCATCTTCGGGTCAGCCTTCTCTATGTTAATTGTAGCTGAGAATGGAGACTTGGTGTCTACGGGCTTAGCTCCTGCCTTAACTTCAGCTAACTGTCGTTCCAGCTCTGCCATTCTTTTTCTACGTAAATTATCGTCGTCACTGGCTTTCCGAGTTTCAAGTTCAACCCCTGAGCCCTTTATAGGACTTCGTACTTCTCGACAATCAGATGTGTCTCCTGAACCTCTCCTCGGACTCCGAGCCTCCCGATCGTCAGACTGATACCCTGACCCTCTCCTCGGACTCCGAGCCACCCGATCGTCAGGCTAATACCCTGACCCTCTCCTCGGACTCCGAGCTACATGATCGTCAAGCTGATACCCTGACCCTCTCCTCGGACTCCGACCTACCCGATCGTCCTTTTGGTTATGTCTCCAGTGTGGGGATAGGGAGCGCCTTCGTCGGTCTGAATAAGTCGACCCCCTATCCTGAGGGGTAGTTGGCCCCATACCTGCTCGCTCCGAATATGGTTTCGGAAGGCCGTAGCTACCCCAACTCTATCTGCCAATGGTGATGTGGGTGAGTCATTCACCCATCCTCGACCCGCCCTACTCTGAGGTGTCTGTATTCCGGATCCCTGGACTGTGTTCTGAGGCTTCTCATCCCTTTTCAGCTCTGCTAGTAGAATAGCCCACTTATCCTGCTGATGTCGGAGAGATTGTAAAGCCCCTTCTGCCGTCTGGATCCTCTGTCTCTTGATAGACTCCCTTTGATCGTAGGATTCCCTCTCGTCGGCCGCACGCTCTCGAACAGAAGGTCGACGGTTAGTCCCCCTATCATGAACCAAACTTGGGGAAATAAAAGGGAACAACTGTTGCCGGACCAAGTTGGAGTGTGACGCTGTCGAACCTCCTCTCTGAGCAGATGGACCCAACCTATCCTTAATCGAACCCCTTGTTGTAGAAAGTGCTGACGAACCAATCTTCTCCACCCGATCACCTTGATGCTCCATAACCAATCTGCTGCTATGCTTTATTCACGCAGTGATTTTAAAATAGAACTAAAGTCCTCCTTCTAGCGACAATGTTAACACAAAATTTTTTATCACTCGTTTAAAATCACGAAACAACGAGAGAAATTAAACGCCAAACACAAATAAAACGAGAGAAAGTAATGTAAGAACACAGGAATTTATGTGGAAACCCAATTGGAAAAACCCACGGGAAAATGGATGATTTCACTAGTACGATAATTGTGTTTACAATCTTTCTCAAGAGCAATAGAGAGCCAATACGCTGGAATATAATGGTTCTGAATCTAAAGAGTAGTAAGGTAAGGTCAGTAAAATCCCCCTAACGCTTCCATGCAAGCCCCTATTTATATAAGTGTACAGTCATCAGAAAGTGTTTAGAACTAGGAGTCCCTTTTCAGGTACAGCCCAAAAATTAATAAATCCAACTCCCACTAGGCTTCCTTATCCTGTCCAAATAAGAACCCATGTACCAAATTAAAGGCCCAACCCAACAAAATAACATAGACCAGCCCAAACCCAGACCCAAATAATCTGATCCCAACAACAAGATTTGTTATTTTCCAAAGTTACATGAATTATATCAATTTAAAATTTATAATTTCATGACTTGATTTTAAACTGTCAAAATGAGACTATTTTGTTCGAGTGGAGGGAGTATATATTACTTTGATAGTAGGAAATTGATTATTGACTTGTGTTCATCAAGATAGAGTATACGGTTATTGAACAGAAATTTCTTGGTTTTCCTTAACGTTGAAAAGCAAATTTGCATGATTTTCTGGAAAAGCATTATATCCATGAGTTGGTAGCATTTATGCTATATTTGGAAACTTACGTACAAACCTAAAGATTGGAAACGTAAAATTTACGAGAATGTAATCTAATAAATATATATTAACATATTTGATCTGGAAATATATATTAACTTATAATTGGAATTACGGAATTTTAATTCTCTTGATACCCACTTTCAAGTAGCAATAAGTAACCAATATCAACCATGGAGAAAACTTCGGGAGAAAAAATGCCAAAATGGTCATGAGCTCCGATCATATCATTATATAAATCCAGTTTTGATATAAATTATTCGATTTAACCGTATAAATATTTAAATACTACTCAAAAATCAATCACGTCAACATTCTGGTAATTCAATTGATAATTGAATTACTATTTAGAGTCCAGAGAAGCGACCTGAAAAGATCTAAATTTCGTTATCCAATTGTAACTCGATGTATAATTCGGGGTCAAATATACTATTAATTTTCATTAGGCTATTTTTTTTTCTAGATGTGCTTTACTTATTATCCTTTCGTTTCCCTGCTAAGTTCTAAACATTACTTTACAGTCATGCCCTCCATGAGACTCAGCCAGAACAACAACCTATTCCTTATCAATAATTTTCCAAGGTCATGATTCTTTCGGAAAAATAAGCAACATTACAAAAATCATGATGTTCCCTTGTCATTAATTGCCACCAAAAATAATGCAAGGCTTCTTCATTGATGGTAAGTCATGCAGCTGGCCTTTTAAGTATATGGGGTAGTAATCAAGCGAAGACTTCTATTGCTGAAAAGACGCAAGTCAACTTTTAAATTGTAAAGCAGAAAGTAGCATATAATATCTAATAGTCTAAAATATAACTATTACCTATATTTTCTTGAGACAGATATAACCAGTGTTCTTAAATTCAGATCAGTTATCGAACTAGAAAAAATATTGAGTGGATTAATTATTAGCCTAATTAGTGATCGAACCGTTACTAAACTGGTAACGTTATTAATAAGTAATAAATAATAAATAATTAAATATATTAATTATTATTACATATTTTATATAATATTTAGTAAACATACAAAATTAATCAATTTATCTACGCACACAAAAAAAAAATTAAATTTATTTGTACAATATTTACTTTATACAATTCAAATATATACTAAATCTATATAAAAAAAGATATATTAAATCATGATCATAACTCAAAACTCAAAACTTAAGAGTGATAAAATCAAACACAAATGAACCTAAATATTTGTATGATACATTCAATCATATTCGGTAAAAAAGAAAACTAAATCTATTTGTGCAATATTTATTTTATTCAATTCAAATAAATATTAAATCTATATGAAAATAAAGATATTAAATTATGATCATAACTCATAATTCAATCAATAATACATTCAATCAAATTCAAAGGCTTAAATTAAAAAAAAAAATAAAAAAAAAAATAGGGAACCGATAAAACCGGTGACCCAGTTACCGGGTCACTTGGTAGATTGGTCCAATAGCTAGGTTGCCGGATTTGACCGAATTTTGACCAAAATTAATTTTTTTGTTTGAACCGGACCGGAGTGCTAACCGATTTTAATTTTTACTAGTCAAACCGCCGGTCCGGTCCGGGTTTAATAACCTTTGATACAACTAATGTTTTCATAACCGGACCAATCATCGAACCGAAAGTAGTACCAGGTGGATGGATCACTGGTTCAACCAGTGATCGAACCGTTATTGAATTAATGACGTCATAAATATATAAAAATATATATTATTAATAATTAAAAAAAATTAAAACATCTAATTTTTTTATAAGTTAAAAATATGTTATAATATTGTTAAAAATATTTTTGTATAAAAAGAAAAAACACTTCAAAATCGGTTCAACTGAGTCAACTAATCATTTTTACCGGTTCTATCACCGATCGAACTAGTGGTCAATCAATTTTTGACCAACTTAATAGAACCAATCCAAACCAGACCAGAAAGTGAACTGAGTCCATTTTCGACCGGCCGGTCCAAGCCAGATTTCAAAACATTGGATATAACTATTAATTTATTTCCCAATCACTCCTTAATTCAGCCCAAGAAAAAAAAGGTACAATTAGAAATAAAATATATACCACAAAAAATAAAAAAAATAAAAATGAGCAGGACTATTTTCGTTGGAGTACAAGGTTAGTATGCAAGAGTTTTTTTTTTTTTTGTTTCACAATTTGGTCTCTTCCTATTAAAGTATTACATTCGTTCCAAATTATAAGACAATTATTAATTTTTAAAAGTTAATTTGAGATATTTTTAAACTCAAAATTAAGATAACTTATTAAAAATTATGAAATAATAAAGTTTACAATAAGTAATATTTTTTAGATAGTTTATAATATTCATTATTATATTAACTTAAATTAAAGAAATTTATGTCAATTTTGAGTTTAAAAATATTTTAAATTAATTTTAAAAAATTAATTATAATCTTATAATATGGAACCAGATGGAGTATTTATTACGTTTGTCATAGACACACTTTTAGTTTTCCTTTAAGAAGATCAATACTAAATTTTAGGACTACATTAGATATTAAATAGAAAATGACTATAGTACATACGAATTGATAGCTAGCTTATTGAGTACTTGTATGTACAACAACAGTTGTACGCTAATTGTACGCTAATAAAAAAAAAATAGCATTGAGTGCGTAATTCAAAAAATAGAACCATATACTCTTTTATCTATATTAGTGAACTACTGTTAGTACCATAGAATTATTCTAACTTAATATTTATTATTTAAATTATTCAAAGATATTCCAAAAATATTAAAGATTGAATATTGAGACGGATTGATGAATATTTTATTCGTGAACTGCAACTTTGGGGTTTGTTTGGAAATGAAATTTAGTATTCTTGAAATTGCATTAATATTTATAAGTAGCATCATATGAATAATAAATTTAAATTTAAAAAAAAAAAAAAAAGACAGTTATTTTGCACTAGATTCTTGGAGAGAGACTACTGTATTGATTTGCAATCCAGACTTGGTGCTACTCTGGCCATTTGCTAATTGATTCCTATCTTGCACTAGATTCTCCGCGTTCGTATTTTCAATCGAGGTTTACGGATATGTCATGCTCATACAGTTGCATAACTCAGAGCAAGAAATTTCAATTTTGAGGAGTATGTAAGTAGCAAGGATAACTTGCTTAGCAAGTATGCATAACTTGCTTAAAAGAAAAAAGCAAAAAATAGGGCAGCTTTTTACGATCCTGATATTCTTCTTGCAATATCATGTTACTTATAGAGTCCACTCTCTAATGAGTTTGTCTGAAGCTAAGGGATTATAAGCCTAGAACCTCCATTCCTTCTTCTTCCCGTCAACTGGCTGAGAGAGAGAGAAACCGGGGTAAGCTGAGAGCAAGGAAAGAGGAACCGAGAGCAAAGAGAAGGGAATCGAGAGTTTTAGCAGCCAAGGAGGAAGAGATCAGCACCTAAGCCAGATTCCAGCATAGAAAAGGGTAAATTATATAAAGTAATTGTTTCTATAGCTATTTCATTTCCTTTTTTGTTTTCGGTATTGGGTCATGCTTGGTCGGTCGTGTATTAGATATTGTAGTTGCTGCGTCTGGGGGTTGTGGTTGGCAGGTCTTGTGAGTAGTAAAACCCATTCGGGTGGCCTATGTGCTACAAAGTAATGTAGAAACGTATGTATTAACTTCTTGCCCTCACACTACTCGACCAAATGACTGAAGGAGCTTACCTCTAATTTATGCGCTAGTTATGTGCTGCGGTTGTGGTCTGGGTAGTGTGGGTGTGCGGCTGTTTGAGGGTTTTCCTACTGTGCTGAAAACGCAGATGTGTGTGTGTGTGTTCTGCTACTTCCGGCGTAGATAGGGAGAGATAGCAGTAGGGCTGCATGCGTCAATGTGGTGCGTGTGTATGGCCGTGTGTGTGTGTGTTGCTGCTGCTGCGTGTGTGTGTGTTGCTGCTGCCGATCGGGGTTGGATGGCTGGAATATAGCAGAATAGCTATGTATTGTTGTTGGTGGTGTGGGTCTAGGTGATGTATGGTGTGCGTGTGTGTGTTGTTGCTGCTACCGATTGTGTTAGCAAATGGGGGCTGGGTCAGTTAATGCAGCAGTTTTGCTATTTGATATTGTAATGTGTTATTAAAACCATACACTTAATTGCTAATTATTTAAAATAATAAAAGCCAAATGGAATTATGGGTTATTACAATAAGTTATTAATTATTATTTACATGACTTAAATAATAAAAGGGTAACAAGCTATTGATTATTAAATAAGAAATAAATAACGAATCAAGTTAGCTTGTAATAATTTACTTAAACTTAAATAATAATTAAGAGTTGGTAAATTAATTTCTATTATTAAATAATAAGCAAAAGTTATTATTATTTATTAGGATATTAAATAATAATTGAGGGCTATTAAACTAGTTGTTTAATTTTTAACACTAAGTGAGGTTTAATTAATAAATCATTATCAAGATAATAATAATTTAAGAAAATAAGTTATTATTTATTAATATTAAATGATAAATAAGGATGTTTAAAATTTAACTATAATTTCCCATAAGTTGGAAAGTTAATTATTTCATGGATATTAAATAAAGGTAGTCAATTTATCAGTGGTCATAAATAAGAATAGTTAAGTAATTAATTGTTGTTCAATGAATATTAGATGATAATTAAAGAGAAATAAAGTTGATAGCAGAATCACTTATTATTTAATTAACATTAAATAATGAGTAAAAGTAACTAATTAATTATTATTTAACTAACATTAAATAATAATTAAAAAGAGATCAAAGTAATAAAGTAATTAATTATTGGGATTAAATAATGACTAAATAGTAGTCGAAGTAATTAATCTTTATTCAACATTAAATAGTGATTAAAGAGTAATAAAAGTAATTAATTAATTATTATTTGATTAAATAATAATTAAAGAGAGATAAGATAAAATAATGTAATTACCTATTATTTAACTTATAATAGGTAAGAATAATTAACTACTTGTTATTTAATTCGTAGTTACTTAGTATTTAATTAATAATGATAGTGGACGATTAAATTATTAATTGACTTATAATAATAGTTAGTGATTAAATTATTACTAAATAATTAATAATAATAGCAATGGATTAAAATGTTATTAATAATTAATAATATTAGTCGACAACTAAATTATTATTAAAGGATTAATAATAATGAGTAAGAATTAAAATATTATTAAAAGGGTTAATAATATTAGAAAGAGATTTTAAATATTATTAAGGAAATTAATAATATTGGTAACCAATTATGATGTTATTAATTTACATCAGTAGGTGAGTTAACTATTATAGGGATAATAATATTGGCACATAATTAATATATGGGGGATATTATCTGTTTAGCCAACGTATTGGTAAATATTATGCTATGTGTTTAAATGATAATTTATTTAGGTAATTTACGTAAAGCGATTATGTGTTGTACTAATTTTAGGTCGACATTTTAAATGTTAGGTCTTCAAAGAGGAATTTAAATTAAGCAACGTAGACGTTATTCGCGCATCAGGCAAGTTCCTTAACATTACTCATATTATTATTGAGCGAGTTACCCTGAATTATTTTGATATTACCAATTATTTCATAATCAATATTATTGTTATTCGCACGTGGTGCAATTGAATTCATATTCCATTTTTGAATTATGAATTATCGAAGTTCTTACATTCATGAACTAATTGAAAGGGAAGTCTAAGCCACTTATTCGGCTAGTCATATGTGTAAGTTATTTTAAAAGCTATCCAAATGATGGTGGTACGGATCCTTAAACTGAGAAGAACAACCCATAATGAGGAGCAACCTAAGTATCAAATAAACGATACATACAAAATAAATGTTATGCATACACATAGAGTACGAGAGGCCGATCCCCTCAAGTACAATTCTAGACATGTAACCTAAGAGGGTCAATCAAGAAACTGATTCCTCAACAGATGTTCATGGTCTATTGGACCACTCAGCATTTCAATGATCAATTATTATCCGCGCATTGATCATATTGTTCAGATATTTTTCCTAAGTTCATTGAATCAATCAATTATTATTCAATCATGACATAACTCATATTATTCATATAAAACTTGTTGAGCAAGCTAGTTGCTCACCCTTGCTATGTCATGACATTTTATTGCAGCTAAACCTGAATGTTCAAATAAAGATAAGGGAAAGGGGAAGATAAACTCGTAGGCGTGCTGGGGTACTAAATGTCTATTGTTATGTTTTGTTTAAGTCTGATTACATGTAACACGAATCCTATTATATATTAAATTCGTGATGTATTTTGTTAAGGTTTCGTACATTGGGACTAGTAGTTAACCCTTTTGTATAAACAACATATGTTTATTTTTCGCAATAGATATTGTGTGTTGTTTTGGGATGTGTAGATGATATAGTTGTATTGGATCGTGAGCACTGAGTTCGAGGTACTAGTACCCGAATTTGGGGGCGTCACATGTGTGATATGTAATAATCCTAATACTAAACACCCCTTCCATAGCTTGTCAATCATCCACTACAAGAAAAACGATTAAACCCGATGGAATTATTTTCGACGGACTAAATTATGTTATAATTAATCTACTTCTGACAGAATTTTTAGTCGAAGATAATTCCCTCGTAAGTATATTAAGGCCGACGAAATTCCGTAGGAACTAACAAGGACCTTTTTTGTAATGACCATGAATTATAGATCACAATGTAATTAGAATTTATAACTAATTATCAATGAAATAAACTATATATATATATATATATATATATATATATATATATATGAGAAATTAAAATAAATCAAAATTGGGGAAAATAAAGGGGGATAGCCGACTAAAGGGGGCCCCAAATGGGGCGTAAAGCTCCATGAATTTTTCTTAAAAAAAACAACCTTTAAAACCCTCTCAAATGCAAGCTAGGTTTCATAATTTGTGGATCTTGTTTTCCTAGGTTCAGTGCCTTAATTAACTAACTGTTAGTTAATTAAGAAAGTTAAGTATGCTTACTTTTTCTTTATAAATAAAGTGTTCAACCAAGCTTGCAAAGTTTGTTGGTTCATTTGAAAGTTCACAAGTATAGAAAGTGAGAGTAAAAGTTGAGAGAAACACTTTAAGTGCTAAATATTGTATGCTTGCGTGATTATTATTCGAGTAGATCAAGCGAGTGAATGTCATTTAGCTTCTCCAACTATCTTTCTATAAAAAAGAGAGCTTCAAGATCAAGGTTTAAAAGTGCTCCCTTCCTTAAATCTTTCCATTTTGTAGTTAAGATCTACTTTATGTCTTTTTGCCATGGTTGGTTGTAGGAGAAATATGTGTGTAATGGAGCTATGGTGAGCTCGAAGGTATAAGGATGGAGTTTTTTTATGGGGATCTTGTAGATCTATGTGTATATATATGCTTGATATGATTTTGAGGATTAAAGTATATTTTCTATGGTCAAAAAGTAGTTTTAATGGTCCAAAACTTATTTCCATACTCTAGGATGGTAGATCTATGATGTATATGAAGTTCTATAGTTAAAGATGCATGATAAGTGTTTTTATGTATCTGGTATGTGAAATGATAGAAGATAGTTCAAATAAGCATGGGATGGGTGAAAACCCTATTTTGGTTTCTAGTTTGGTTGTTGATGATTTAAGTTGTATAAGTTCTGTTTGGAATAAGCATGTGAATGTTATTTCACTTTTATAAGTTTTGATGATGTGCTTAAAATGAAAGATAAATGAATCAATATGCAAATATGTTTGCATTGATGAAAGCGATAAAGTCCTTAATAGATGTTAGACATTATGTTCAAATGACTTAGATTGAAAAGATCAAGATTGTTAGGTTGATCCAATATGAATGAGTAGCTTTGTAAAGTCCTTCAGAAGATCACAATGTACAAGGACTATGAACAGAAAGGTCAAACTTGTTAGGTTGATCGTAAGCTGTAATAGATAGGCCTGAACGATCGAAAAGAACTGTATCAAAGAACAAGTAGTCTGGCAAGAGAGTCAAAGAAAGAATCGTAGACTACACTCGGAATTGTATAGACTACAAGTCATCAACATAGTTAGTCATGCGCTTACATTTCTAAGGCAGAATCATAAAGTAGTCTACCTAAAAATTATCAGAATAAATTCCCTGAATGGTCTGCAAGCAAGCTGAAGATCCAAGCACCAACTTCATCAGCATGACTGATTGAGAAAGAGAAGTGCCATTCAGAAAGAAGTCTTATGCAAACACTCATAAGAAGTTCCTTGAGTCGTCCAGGAAGATCATAGAGTCTGTCAGGCAAACGCAGAATAAGGCTCGACAGATCGAAGAATCTTCTCGGAAGATCGTAGAGTTGTCTTGGCATCGCAGAACTAACTCTCGGGATCGTAGAGTCAATATAGTCAATCACTATATGGTTTTCATAAAGATAGTCTACGAACCAAGCATATTCAAAGAGCAACTTCTACATGAGCATTCAGAGTCAATACAACAATCCTCATGAAGATTATCAAGAAAGCTGTCATAGAGCTATCAGACAAAATGAACGAAAATCTCTGAGTACATCTAAGGCATCCAATCCTAACAGAGATCGTAGAGTAGTTCAAACCTTCACTCTACGATTGTACTACGACCTGCATTATAGGCAAGGTCGTGGAGTGGCAAAGCAAACGCAGAAGTTCAACATTCAAGCAATCGTAGAATTGAGCCGAAGATGTTCAAACGCTACTAGACTTAAAAGACTTTTAATATGCAGCAGAGAAAGCAACTGAAGTTCGCAGAGCAGTCCTCTTTGATATAGGAGCACTAGCACCTGAAGATCATAGAGCAGTCCTCTATGACATATAAGCCAAGTAGAGCGAGCAAAACTGATGTTCATAGAACAGTCCTCTATGATAAAGCACCTGCTAAAACTTAACAAAATCTTCAGGACAACAAGGCCCAGATAAGATCGTAGCGTACAATCAACCAGTCTACAATCTCCAAAGCAGTCCAAGTCAAGCAAGATCGTAGAGCTACATAACAGAGCCAGCAGATGACTCTACGATCAGATGTAAAAGGCTACAACTGAATCTATCATAAAGTATTTAAGTGACATCAAGGATTGAAGACATCAAAGCACTTAAACTAGTAATCCCAAATTAAGCGGCTGGTTACTTCAGAAACATCTACATCAATACATCTAAAAGCCTCTGCTAAAGTAGAAGTCAGAAATGTTAGATTACTGACTTAGGTGTGCTGAGTATCAGAGCAAAGACTTCAAGTATCACGCATCAGGCTCAAGAAAACAGAAGACTGTGTCCAAACAATCGTATTCTCTGAAAGACTTATCTCCTCTATAAAGGTTGGTAAGAACCCAAGACTGACATGTCCCTTCCTAGAGAAAAAGAAGGCAACTCAAGTCAGAGTCAGCAGAGCATTAAATACTTTGACTAAATGAATAAAATATTCATAAAGAAGTCTGCAGCAAAACAGGTTCCAACGAAAAGATTTTTTAAAATCTACAAAAGTGCAAATTTATAAAGAAAGAAGGGGTGGAGAAAAAGCAAGAACATACAACCTATTGGTTAAAAGCTTCACCAAAAACACAAGAAGAAATGCCGAAATGCTGGCATATGAGCTAAGAGTCGAACAACCAAAGAAGCCAAGATCAAGAGTAATAATGAGCTAAAGGCAAATATAGAAGAACAACTATGTGATCAACCAAGAAAACTCTGAGTTGAAATGATGAAGAACAAACTGAGAGTGTTCAAAGGGACTGCTGAGCATAAAGCCTATTTAAAGAACCAAGCAGTAAATCAAAGGTGATCATGGGTCGCTGCTAAATACCAAAAGGAGAAGGACATCAACGACAAACATCAGCAGCATCCAGAGGTTGACTACAAGTAGCTTCTAAGCATCTGAAGATGAAGGAGATCAAAGTTCATCTTAGCAGCACAACCCAACCAACATACAACTCATGTCTGCTGGACTTGAGGAGGGTCAACGGATCCTTGCCTGAGTGGCTGAAAACAACTCATGTCTGTTGGACTTGAGGAGTATCAAAGGATCCTTGCTTGAGGAGCTAAAAATAACTCAAGTCTGCTGGACTTGTGGAGGGCGAAGTGTCCTTGTCTTAGTGACTAAATTAGTGGATTTCCTACTTATCGAAGTAGAAGAGTAGAGTAGGAGTTGTTCAGTCTCCGAACCACTTAAACCTCTTGTGTCATTTACTTTACGTCTTTTAAATTATGCACAATAATTGCTATATCTGTTATTACCCATACTGTAGATTAAATCACTAAATTGAGATCATGAAAGGTTCTTAAAGTATATTCCGTTGTGCTTGAATTAATTCTACGTGTCATAACTAATATAATTTTGTAATAATAAAGAAAAAGTGTTTTAATTATCTATCCAACCCCCCTTCTAGATCATTATTATGTCCACGGGAACTAACAAGTTGGTTATGTGATTTTTGTGCCTTAAATGGTAGATTTACGAGTATCGGTCGTAATGAGACTTGAATCGTCTAAATCTCTATTAAAATGGATAAGTTGTTTGACTTTTACCAAAATGTGTTGTTTTGGAAACCCTGGTATATTTTATCTTAATTTTTGTATCTCATAAGTGTTTTGAAAGTTGATTGGTTCTTGAAAATTAAAAGAATACTAAGTTACGATCATAACAAAACAGGTTTGCGATCATTTGAACTTGTAAAGAACATTTTATGAAAGATTTAACCAAAGAAATTAAAGTGAAAAAATTAAGGTTTTGAGAAATCAGAACTACCGTCGCAACGCTGGGTTTAACTGTCGCAACACTGAAACGTATTGCCTGGCACCACCGCAGCGGTGGTTTCCACCGCTGCCACGGTTATTTGGATTTTTTGAAAATTAAAGTTTTCTTAACCGGGTCGGGCCATGGGTGTTGGGTCGGATCTGTGAGTTCAATATGGGTCAAAAAATTGACAAATTAAATAATATTACTATAGGACCCAATTAATGTAATTAAAATATTGTAAATGTTTAATTAAATAAGTTAAGTTAATAAAATATTATTAAATAATTAATAATATTAGAAATTTATAAAAATATTATTAAATGGTTAATAATATTAGAAAACGAATAAAATATTATTAAATGACTAATAATATTAGAAAGTCAATAAAATATTATTAAATGGATAATAATATTAGTAAATGAATAAAATATTATTAAATGATTAATAATATTATAAAATAAAGAAAATATTATTAAATAATTAATAATATTAGGGAGTGTTTAATATATTATTAAATGATTAACAATATTAGTGAGTGTTTAATATATTATTAAATGATTAATAATATTAGTAAATTACTTTAATATTATTATTTGATTAATACTATTAAACAAAGAATTAAATATTATTAAATGATTAATATGGATATTATGTGATTAAAATATTATTAAAGGATTATAATATTTTGATGTGTTTAATGAATGACTAAATATTTAATTATGTGATTAAATATATAGACAATGATTATTAATATGAACCAATGTGTATTATACTAATTGAATGATCAACTTTGTTAAAGTTAGGTCCTTTCAAAGGAAATTAATTTGTGTTGGTTAGCTGCAGACAACCATCGAGACAAGTTTCTTATACTTAGACTTGTATTTACTTTACAAGATATCTAGTAGTTTAATTATTAAAAATTAATCAACATCGACATTATTGTTATTATTCGCACTTATGTGCAATTGAAAATCATTTCATTATTGAACCGTGAAACATTTAAATTATTTTATTCAGGAACTGTTTAATAAAAAGTCTATGTTAGTTGTTCAGCTAGACCTTACATGTATAAATTCAATCCTTTGAATACTGTTAAGGTAAATCCAAACCAATAGTTGGTGCAAACTCTTCTAGTAAGACTGAGAACGAATAACTCTAATAAAGGAAATATTATTGGGAAACCAAACTTGCACACGGATGTCTAATTGTTATTTATACACATATAGGTACAAGAAATTAATCCCCTCGAATACCAAAATACTAAAAGGGTTAGTTGAATTACTGATATGCCTTAGCATTAGTTTATGGTCCTTAGTGGCCACTCAGCAATAAAGACTTAATTCTTTTTTTTTAAATTGAATTTAAATCTCATTATTTCACAATTATTACACATTGTTGAAACCTCAAAAAATAATTCTTTTGAAAGTAGTTTCTCACCATTGTTGTATCATGATATTTTTCAGTAAGTCCGAAAGCTCTAAAAAGAACAAAAGAAAGGAGAAAGTGCAAAAGTAGTTATGCATGTTAATCATTTATGTTTCGTAATTTTCTTATGTAAACCCTTTTAAACAATTAAGGTATATGTTTATATTACATAAAGGTTAGTAGACCTTAGGATGAGAAAAATCTTTTGTAATGAACAATTTATATTTATATATTTCGCTTCAGTTTATAGAATGAGATTTATGATGATGAATCGTGAGCACCAAACTCGAGGTTATGGAACCCGGATTTGGGGGTGTCACAGGTTGGTATCAAAGCTGTAGGTTATAAACTTTAGGATGTGAAACCTAGGTTATAACCTTAGAGTTAAACTCATATAGAGTACATTAGGAAATTGATCAAGGAAATTCACTGAGTCGTGTTTGTTGGAGATGGATTGTGGGAATTCATCGAACCAATAATGTGCATAATAAAATATTATTTTATTTCATCAACGAATATATTTTATTATGATGCTGATGGTTTGTTGTTGTTTATGTTCTCTGTGTTTGGTTATAGGATTTCCAAGATAGGTGAGCGTAACTGAGTTATGAAGGGCGTGCCTGTTAACAAACATATTTTCTTGATAGAGCTAATGATAATAGAGCCAATGGTTGAGGCTGAGGTTGATGTAGATCCCGAGGAAGATCACGTAGCTGAGAATGATGAGGAATTAGCGGCTGAGGAGGAGCCAGTTGAGCCAGTGTGGTAGATGGTGTCAGATTCGGATGATAGAGAGGAGCCAGTCAGAGGTTGAGTGATGAGGCTATACAGCGATGAGGAAGTCAAGGAGGCTGAGGAGGCTAAGGAGCCAAAGACAGCGGAAGATAGGATCTGCCACCTAGAGGAGCAGAATCAAATCTACCAAGACATAGAAGATCACTATAAGACATTGGTATATCAGTTCGCGGGCGAGAATACTGAGTTGAATGATAAGGTGGCAAAGTGAGAGGAACAGGTTCAGAAGTATGTGGATTCTGTATATTATATTGGGGCATTGACCCATGAGCTGGTTGATCAGGATACTGAGTTTCATGCTAAGTTAGCAGAGTCAGAGCAGAAATTAACAAAGTTAGAGCTAAAGATTCAGCAGATGCAAACGGAAAAGCATGCTATAAAGGCCAATTGACAGGATGAGATAGAGATTTGGGATGAGGAGTACGATGAAGCAGTGCGTCGTGGGATGAACCGCTATTAGTTATTGTTATGTTTCCTTGTGTAGACATATGTATATAGATACAATTAAACCCAACTTTTGTAGTAATATAGGGTTATTATGCTTGTAAATCCCAACTCTAAGAGTTTACGGGATATATTTAGTTTAAATCCCACTTTTTGTAGTCATGTAAGGATTATAGCATTTATAAGAGTATGCTTACGATTTAAAGTGTTTTGCACTATAATTTGGCATATAAATATAAATGCAGTTATGTTTATGATTAAAGTGTTTACAATTGAATGATAATGCTTTAAAGAATGATAAGGAATTAAATAATTAAAATTCAAGACAAAAATAAGAACTTAAAATTTCTTCTGTATAGAAAATGTCGCGACGTAGAAGAAATCAACCACCACCACCATCACCTGAAGAATAAGTTAATGCAGAAAGGGGACTATCGAATCTAGTGCAAGAATTTGTAGAGTTACTGTTGGGAGCATTCCACAGCTGAAACGTTAACGCCACGGGAGCACCAAATTCTACCACTTTACTAGCAAATTTTAAAGACTTTAAGCTGGTAGGACCACCTGATTTCTGAGGAACGACGGATCCGATAGAAGCCCAAACATATGTTGAGGAAATAGAGAAAGTGTTCGAGGTTGCACGTGTCGCAGATGATCAAAAGAAAGCATTCGCCACCTTCATGATGAAGGGAGATGCTAACTATTGGTGGAAAGCCAACAAGAACAAAGTAGGAGAAGGGATAGTCACATGGACTAGTTTCAAAAAGTTATTCTTTGAAAACTACTTTCTAAAAACCACACAGGCAAGGATGGAAGTGAAATTCTTGTAACTCATGTAAGGAAACATGTTAGTAGTCGAATATACAGCCAAGTTCAAGGAATTGGCAAGATTTGCTCCACACCAGGTGGACACTGAAGTGCGGAAGGCACGAAGGTTTGAACAAGGACTGAAACCCTGGGTTTTTAACAGAATGGTAGTTCTACAAATCAACTTGTTTTCCGCACTACTAGAAAAAGCCATAATATAGTAGAGGGCAAAAGTGAGGCCTTGATCAAGTACAATCAGGAGTAGAAGGAGAAGAAGAATGATGGGGGAAACAAAAACCACAATGGTGGTGGTAGCAACAACAACAAGATAAGGTGGAATAATGATAGCAATGGCAAGAGCTCAGGGAACCAACAGGAAAATTCATAAAAGAATAGGGTGTGCAGTAATTGTGGGAAGAATCACTGTGGGGAGTGTATAAATAGGAGTAACGTGTGATATAACTGTGGCTAAGAGGGACATATTGCACCGAAGTGTACTCATCCAAAGAAAAGGAGGATGTTACTCATATGGAGCAGCAGATCATCGAAGCAAGGACTGTCTAGTGAAGAAGGGTAACGGTAGAGAAAGCAACAACCAGAACAACAACAACAAGCTCGCCATTTGTGAACCTATGCAGCAGGTAAAATCGATAGCCTGTACTTTCAATATGACCGTGCAAGACGCTATAACATTTAAAGATGTGATATTAGATATTATTCTGATCAATGATATAAATGCTTACGTATTATTTGACTCGGGTGCTACCTGTTCATTTGTGTCTGAGAATTTTGCTAGAAAAATAAATTTACCCCGATAGAACATAGAAGTGGAGAATAAAAAGTAATCCTTATCGATTACATTCATAAAAATTGTTATACAGAAGTTAAGGGGCATAAGTTATACGTGAACTTAATTTCAATACGCTTAGGAGAATTTGATGTAATCCTAGGAATGGATTGGTTGTTTAATCATGCGGTAATTATTGACTTTCAGAATAAGAGCATACACCTTCAAACCCCAAAGAAGTCTAAGAACGTATTTTATGGCAGTAAATCGCATAGACAATCATGTTGTCTGACGATGATGCAGGTCAAGATATTGTTAAAGAAATGTTATGTAGGTTATCTTTAACACGTGGTAGATACTCAGAGAATGGGAACCGAAATGGGGCAGATACTGGTAGTTAATGAGTTTGCGGATGTGTTTTCGGAGGAATTACAGGGTCTTCCGCCAAATCAAGAGTTAGAATTCATGATTGATTTAGTGTCGAGAACAGTGCCAATATCAAAAGTATAGTATAGGATGGCTCTAGCAGAGATGAAAGAATTTATGATACAATTGTAGGAGTTATTGAACAAGAAGTACATTCAGCAAAGTGTGTCTCCATGGGGAGCGCCCGTGTTAGTTGTTAAGAAAAAAGGACGGATCGTTAAGGCTTTGTGTTAACTACTGAGAGTTGAACAAAGCTATGATCAAGAGTAAATACCAACTGCAAAGAATAGACTATATTTTCAATCAACTTAAAGGGGTGAAGTATTTTTCAAAGATAGATTTGAGGACTGGTTACCATCAATTGAAAGTGAGAAAGGAGGATGTCCTAAAGACAGCATTTAGAACTCGTTACGGCCATTATGAGTTTTTGGTAATGTCTTTTGGACTGACAAATGCACTAGCCACGTTTATGGACATGATGAAAGAGTGTTCAAGCAGTACTTGGACAAGTTTGTAGTTGTGTTCATTGACGACATTTTGGTTTATTACAAGACTAAGGAGGAGCACGCCGAGCACTTGAAGTTAGTATTGGAGATATTAATAAAGGAATAGTTATACGTAAAGTTTTCGAAGTGCGAATTCTAGTTGGAGATAGTTCAATTTTTAAGTCATGTTATTGACAAAGAAGAGGTTTCTGTAAATCCAGTAAAAGTGGAAGCAGTTATTAATTGAGAACAACTGAGAATGCTGACAAAAGTTAGGATTTTTTAGGGTTAGCAGGGTACTATCAAAGATTTATTAAGGATTTTTCTAAGATAGCTACCCCCACTAACCAATTTAACGAGGAAGACGGTGAAGTACGTTTGGACAGAGAAGTGTGAAGAAAGCTTTATGAAATAGAAGAAGAGACTTAGTGAAGCACTAGTATTATCTTTACCGGATGATACGGGGGGATTTGTAGTGCACAGTGATGCGTCACACAAGGGTATTGGATGTGTGCTCATGCAGCATAACAAGGTCATCGCGTACTCATCACGACAGTTGAAAGATTATGAGAAGGGATATCTGACTCATGATATTGAATTGGTAACGGTAGTGTTTACTTTAAAGATCTGGAGACATTATTTATATGGAGAGAAATGTGAGATATATACAGATCATGAAAGTCTGAAGTATATCTTCACACAAAAGGAGTTGAATATAAGGTAGAGGAGATGGCTATAATTGATCAAAAATTACGATTGTGAAATTCTATATTATCCCAAAAAAAAATCAATGTAGTGGCAGATGCTCTAAGAAGAAATAGCATAGAGAAGTTATTTGTATTAACAGATCAAGAGGAACTAGTAAAAGAGATGGCTCGAATGGAGTCGGAGGTAAAAAAATCCGAAGGAGTTAGAAGAGAAATTGTCAGGAACGGAGGCAAGCCTAACTTTATTGGACAAAGTAAGAGAGGCTTAAGACAAGGATAAAGAATGTATAAGGCTAAGGGAACAAATGGTCGACGGTAAAGAGGTCAAGTTCAAAGTTGATAGCAATGGACTGCTAAGGTTCGAAAGGCGAGTTTGGATACCATTAGTACCCAAATTACGAGAAGAGATTTTATAAGAGGCCTATAGCACGAGATACTGGATACATCTGGGTAGTATGAATATGTATCATGATCTACGTTAGCATTTTTGCTGGCCAAATATGAAGAAGGAGGTTGCAGAATGTGGCAGGCGATGTCTAACCTATCAAAGGGTAAAGGCAGAATATCAAAGATCTAGTGGGTTATTATAGCCGTTAGAGATTCCTGAGTGGAAGTGTGAGCATATTATTATGAATTTTGTGGTGAGACTTCCAACAACACAGAAACATTACAACGTAATATGGATAATTATGGATCGACTAACAAAGCCAGTGCACTTTTTGTCGATCACAATCAGATTCAATTTGGATCAGTTAGCCAAGTTGTACACCAAAGAGATAGTTTCGAGACATAGAGTGTTGATATCAATTGTGTTCCAAAGATTCACGCTTCACATTAATTTTTTAAAGGAGTCTTCAAGAAAGAATGGGGACGCAGTTAAGGTTAAGTACCGTGTATCATTCACAAACTGATGGGCAAAGCGAAAGAACAATTCAGACATTGAAAGGCATGTTCAAGGTTTGTGTGATGGATTTCAAGGGGAGTTGGGAAGACAATCTACATTTAGTAGAGTTTGAGTATAATGACAGTTATCACGCAAATATAAGCATGCCACCTTATGAAGCACTATACGGAAGAAAATGTAGAGCACCCTTATGTTGGGATGAAGTAGGTGAACGATGACTACTAGGGCCAAAACTAGTTCAGCAAACAGTAGAGATTATCAAAGTGATACGAGCTCGACTTCTAGGAGCTCAGGATTGAAAAAAGAAGTATGCGAATTTGCATCGCCTGAAACGAGACTTTGAAGTGGAAAGCTTTATATTTTTGAAAGTGTCTCCCTGGAAAGGGAGGATCAAATTTCGAAAGAAAGAAAAATTGAGCATGAGGTTCATAGGACCGTTTGAGATATTGAAAAGAGTAGGAGAAGTGACGTACAAGATAGCGATACCTTTTGAACTGAAACATATCCATAATGTGTTTCATGTGTCAGTGTAGCAACCACACAAGCTTAATTATAAGCACGTCATATCCTATACCAAAATTTGGGAGCTGTCATTAACACTCCAAAATTACTCCTCACTTTCAATTAATAATCACAAATTTAGTATATTGGCAAGTAAGGGTCGAACCCACTAGAAGTGTTATTATTTGAATTTATCCTATTATTTCTAACAGTAAATAACATAGAACAATAAAAAAAGGATTTTTGAATTTAAAATTATAACTAATTAAGCATAAAATAATGAATAGAAATAACCAATAAATTAATAACTTCAGTTCTTCAGTTCAGTATCATCTTTTCATAACAATGATATAATCAAATCAACCAATATCTTTTTTTCAATAAAATTAATAACCCTAGATAACCACAATTTGTGTTACCCAAAATTCCCCTTAGGTTGTAAATCTAATGTGAACATCGCCCCAACTAGACCTTAACTATCATACAACCTAGAACTATAAGTCTAGATTTAATATAACAGTAGCATTAAGAATTAGATAATTAGGTTATTCCAAGCAACAATCATACAATAACAAATTATTTAACTTGTCTTCGTGATAATTATAGCAATACTCAAAAGCTTAATCGCAATCATGTATTACTAATCGCTACTTATGATCAGATATAATATCGTTTGCTTAATACTATATCATAATCTAGCAGATGATAATAATCAAATCAATTCAATGTGCCCTTATCAAATTAATCAAACCACTTATCATTCAAACAACTAAAATAGATTATCCAGAACAAATTTCTTAAAGGAAGGAATAAATATTGATAACTCAAATAAATCATAAATTATGAATAAGATTCAAAATCCCTTATAACTAAATAAAGTACTTAACCTGGCATGCTCTCAATCTTACCACTAAATCTTGATCTCTTCCCTCTTCTCTATGTTAATCCCCCCTAAAAGTTGTGGGTTAACATGTATTTATAGTTTATATAACAAATACCTAGCATTAGAAGGAACCACAATCCAATTTGGAGTCAAAAAAATAAAATATGCGACCAAATTCAGTTAAAAACCCATCAAATTTAAGTCTGACCCTACCCAAAGCGCTGCCTATTACTCCTCACTTTCAATTAATAATCACAAATTTAGTATATTGGCAAGTAAAGGTACGGTCGAACCCACAATAACTATTATTATTCGAATTTATCCTATTGTTTTTAACAGTAAATAACATAGAACAATAAAAAAGGGATTTTAAATTTAAAATTATAACTAATTAAGAATATAATATTGAATAGAAATAACCAATAAATTAACAATTTTAGTTATTCAGTTCAACATCATCTTTTCACAACAATGATATAATCAAATCAAGCAATATCTTTTCTTCAATGAAATTAATAACCCTAGATAAAATCTGTGTTACCCGAAATCTCCCTTAAATCTAATGTGACAATCGCCCCCACTAGATCCTTACTATCATATAACCTAGAACTATCAGTCTAGATTTAATATAACCGTAGCATTAAGAATTAGAGAATTGGGTTATTCCAAGCAACAATTATACAATCACAGATTATTTAACTTGTCTTCTTGATAATCATAGCAATACTCAAAAGTTTGAGCACAATAATGTATTAATAAACGCTACTTATGATCAGATATAATATTATTTGCTTAATACTATATCTTAATCTAGCAGGTGATAATAATCAAATCAATTCAATGGGCCCTTATCAAATTAATCAAACCACTTATAATTCAAACAACTAAAATATATTATTAAGAACAAATTTCATAAACGAAGGAATAAATATTGATAGCTCAAGTAAACCATAAATTATAAATAAGATTCAACATCCATTAGAATTGAATAAAAGTACTTAGCCTGATATGCTTTCAATCTTGTCTCCAAATCTTAATCTCCTCCCTCTTCTCTATATTAATCTCCCCTAAAAGATGTGTTTTAACATGTATTTATAGGTTACATAACAAGTTTCAAGCACTAGAAGGAAACACAATCCAATTTGGAGTCAAAAACATCAAAAATCCGTCCAAATTAAGTCAAAAACGCATCAAAATTAAGTCTGACCTAACCCAAAGCATTGTCGGCGCTCAACTTCCTGTCAACTAGCACTAGACACAAGTCATTTCCAGCGCTGCTGGCGCTGGCCCATTTTTAGCACTGACGTCTTTTGGTAAAATAGTCATAAATTCTTCATACGAACACCGATTAAAGCAATTCAAGATGTTCCTAAAATATGAGTAGTAAATCTACAACTTTCATGTTTTAGGATTTTGCAAATTATGATTTCATCAAGGTTAAAATTAGGCCTGAAGTGTCTGCCAGGTAAATCCGCAAGCTAAAAATCCAAATATAGAAATTTCAAACTTCAATTCACCAAGCCCTTACTCTATTTCCTATAAAACACATGAAGTTAACATAAAACATTTAAAACTAATATAACACATTAAGAAGTCATAAAATAAAATTAAATAATATAATTAGAGATAAAATAATTATCAAAACTAAAAATTAAGGGATAAAAATATAATAAAATTTATTCTTATCAAATTTTCCCATAATTAACTTTTGTTCGTCCTCGTGTAGAACAAAAATAAAACTATAAAACTAACACACACAAAAACACATATAAGATACTCAAGCAACAAATCATCACGAATTAGATCAACGGCCTTAAAGATTACATAACATGATTCAAAAGAAATCTCAAAACACGACAGAATTTAAAATCCCAACATAATCACCAATTCTACAAATATTCAAGATCCTTTAGTGTGTGTGTACGCTCCCACTATTTTAACTAGTCAGAATCTAGATAAACTTATATAATCAAACATTTAACGAACGACTCCATTTCAAAAGTAAACCTTTATTTTCCACATCACTATCGACTAAATAAAGCAATTATATAAAAAAAGGTTCACACGGATTTAACATGTAAGCACTATTATTTACTTAAGTGAGTACATATAGTTTTCTTTCTTTTCATCTTGCTTCATGTGTGCGTATATGGATGAATGTGTTTTATGCTCTCTTTCACCCTCATATATTTTTCCTTCTTGACTTATGTAATGTCTAATTTTCTTAGTTTTCCATAGTTACTCATGTAACGAACTTTTAAACAATAACTCCCAAACCAGTTAGCTTTAGAGCACTAGATGTAGAGACATACCTAAGGTCTTACTTATTTGAGTAACAAAGGCCACAAAATTTGACTAAGTCAAGTTATTTAATATCATTTTTTTTTTCTCTAATTATTTAAATATTATCCAATATTCTTCCAAACTTATATGAAAGTCTAGACTTAGCATGAAACGATGTTCAAATAAAACTTTAAATTCTCAATGGTAATCCTCACAAACATCTAACTTAATAAGTTCTCTAAATAATAATTAGCCAAACGGCAGTGTATATGCTCATAAATGCAAAAGAATCGTTAATAACACAAAATTAGCTCAAGTGTCAAAATATAAACCCCATATGTTCATCAATTTCTCTTAACTAGCAGCAAATTAATAAAGTCTTATCGTCGGCCTTATCCAAATTCAAAACATTAATTACTCAAGTAACTATTACTAACACACACACACAAAACACTTCCTAACTCCTCATTCTCGTAGGTATCACGATTACACTTAGCACATGGAACAAGCCTTTAAACCCCAATGTTATCCCGGGTGGACGAGTTGTGTCTCGTGACGGTTTTCAATGAATTTACCCATAAAATTCAAAAATTTATCCTAAAAAAGAATGCAAAAAAAAATAAATCTACAAAGAAAATAAATAACCTAAATCCCTTCCCCCACACTTAAAATTGACATTATCCTCAACATAAAGTAAAATACAAAGAAAAAGGAATAAATAAGTATAAACAGAAAAAGGAAAAGCAATAGAATCTGTTGTCTTGGGTTGCTTCCTAAGCAGCGCATTTGTTTAATGTCATTAGCTCGACATCGATAATCTCAATATCTAGCCCTGGTCGAATTTATACTTGACGAATCGCCTTAGAAGCCATTCCCTTATTATTCGTTTAACTTTCCCTTGAGATGTAAGACCCTCAAACTTGCATTCATCCTTCTTCCTCTAAGAAAACTGACATTTCCATCCCACGACATCAACTCGAAAGCATTCCTTTTGACCACTTGAAAATTTCATTGTGTCGAACACCTTGAAGGTCACCCTCCCAAATTTTCTTACTTGTTTGCTTAACACCTTCCTACACAAAAGGGTCAATAACATCAATAGTAAAAACAGAATTAATATCACTAGGCTACCTCATGGCTTCATAAATATTGAATTGCATCTTTTCTCCATCCAATTCCATGGTTAAAGTTCCGTTGTGCACATCAATCGTTGTTCTTGCTTCTTTTAAGAAAGACCTCCCTAATAGGATATAAGCAGGATTTAGAGATGTATCGTCATCCATGTCCACAATGTAAAAATCAACAGAAAATATTAGCTCATTCACCTACACCAATACATCCTCAATTAACCCATCAAGGTAAGTGTCAGTACGATCAACCAATTGAATAATAACATCAGTTTATTTTAAAGGACTTAAATTTAAATAAGCATAAATAGATAACGGTATGACATTAATAGATACTCCTAAATCTAGCATAGCTCTCTCAAACATGGTATTACCTATCTTATATGGAATGGTAAACATACCTAGATACTTATATTTTAAGGGCATTTTTCTTTGGAGAATAGCAGATACTTTTTCTCCAACAATCATTTTTTCATCATCTTTTAACATTCTCTTATTAGGGCATAATTCTTTTAAAAGTCTTGCATACCTTAGCACTTGCTTGATTGCATCTAATAAAGGGATGTTCACCTCAACCTTGCTAAAAGTTTTCAAAATCCCCTTCTAGTGTTCATCCTTCTTTGAAGTTCTGGGATTCCTAGGGGGGAAGGTAAAGGGTTAGTCTTAAGCTGAATAGGAGGTTTAAGTATTACCTTTGATACTTCTGCTTCCTCTTTTGCATTATCCTCATCAAGTTTCACAGTAGCTTTTGGTGAATCCAACTGTTTTCCACTTCTCAAGGTTATGGCACTTACATTCTCTTTGGGATTAATAACGGTTTGAAAGGGCAACTTCCCTGAGCCTTGAGAGTCCAATCGTCCAACTGTGGTAGCTAATTGGCTTATCTTATTCTCCAAACTATAGATGAATGACTTTGTCTCTTGCTAAAATTGTTCTGTTAATTCATGAAGGATGTCATTTGGTTCATGAAGGATTTAAACATATCCTCAAGAGATGTCCTAAAATTGGCAGGTTCTGTTTGTTTAAGTTGGTACTATTATTGGGCAGGTTGAAAACCTTACTGCCGATTTGGAAAAACATTCTGCATTGGTGACCTATTTCCTCTATAGCTCATATTAGGATGATCCCTCTATCCTGGATTTTAAATATTAGAGTAGGGATCATATTGTCTCCAAGGTTTTCCTTGAAAATTTCCCGTTGCATTAGTTTGCTCAACAGTGTCATCTTCTTGTAATGTGGGACAAGTATCTGTCGAATCATACGACAACAAATAGATTCCATATTTTTTTTGTAACTGGCACATTCCCCACAGATATCTGACGAACCATAGTAGTTAAGTCTGAAATATGTCATTCAATATTACACGAGTCATCCTCATTCACCCTTTTTGGCGCATGGTACATCCTAGTTCCATATTGCTGTGAGTTAGCCACCATGCTCGTAATTAAGTTTCTTGTAGCCTCTAGAGGCTTATCAACCGGTGCTCCTCCACTTGCAGAGTTGATCATACTCCTATCCATTGATAGTAATCCCTCATAGAAGTACTGGATTTGGTGTTGATCATCAATTTGGTGTGGTGGACAACACAAGCACAGTTTCTTAAATATTTCCCAATACTCATGAAGAGTTTCTCCATTGAATTGTTGTATTGTAAATATCTCCTTCCTTATGTTGAAGAAGGAAAGTACTTCTCCAAGAATAACTTTTTCATATCATTCCATGGTTGTATTGACCCTGAAGGTAGAGAGTACAACCAATCCTTTGCTAAATCCGCTAAAGCGAATGGAAAAGCTTTGAGCTGTATGTGTTCTTCCGTTACTCCTTGTGGCTTCATGGTGGAATAAACCACATGAAACTCCATCAAATGCTTGTATGGATCTTCACTCGTAAGACCACAAAATGTAGACAAAAAGATGAATTAATCCTGATTTCAATTCGAAAGAAGCTTCTAAAGTAGGGTATTTTATGCATAATAGTTACTGGTGTAAATTAGGAGTAGTCAACTCCCTCATAGTCTTATTATTAGGTGCAGCCATTTCCTCTTCTTTTGAATCTTTAGATGACATGTTAAATAGTAGTTCAAACACCACGTTAAGACCCAGTGATGGACCAAAAGCTTTTTCTAAATCTACAGTTGTGCTTCTGGATTGACACGTATCTTTCTTTAGCCTGTCTGTAGTTTTTTCTATTTTTGGATCTAATTTTAAATCAAGAAATTGAGAGGGTCGAGCTATAAACTGAAAGAAAATAAGGAAAATTAATAAAAACAATCACTTCCCCGGTAACGGCGCCAAAATTTAGGAGCTGTCGTTAACACTCCAAAATTACTCCTCACTTTCAATTAATAATCACAAATTTAGTATATTGGCAAGTAAGGGTCGAACCCACAGGAAGTGTTATTATTCGAATTTATACTATTGTTTCTAACGATAAATAACAAAGAACAATAAAAAGAGGATTTTTGAATTTAAAATTAAAACTAATTAAGCAAAAAATAATGAATAGAAATAACCAATAAATTAACAACTTTAGTTCTTTAATTCAGTATCATCTTTTTATAACAATGATATAATCAAATCAACCAATATCTTTCTTTCAATAAAATTAATAACCCTAGATAACCACAATATGTGTTACCCAAAATCCCCCCTTAGGTTGTAAATCTAATGTGACAATCGCCCCCATTAGACCCTAATTATCATACAACCTAGAACTATCAGTCCAGATTTAATATAACAATAGCATTAAGAATTAGAGAATTAGGTTATTCCAAGCAACAATCATACAATCGCAGATTATTTAACTTGTCTTCTTGATAATCATAGCAATACTCAAAAGCTTAACCACAATTATATAATACTAATTGCTACTTACGATCATATATAATATCGTTGGCTTAATATTAATCTAGCAGATAATAATAATCAAATCAAATCAATGGGCCCTTATCAAATTAATCAATCCACTTATCATTCAAACAACTAAAATATAGTATCAAGAACAAATTTCATAAATGAAGGAATAAATATTGATAACTCAAGTAAATCATAAATTATGAATAAGATTCAATATTCCTTATAACTAAATATGCTCTCAATAATGCCTCCAAAGCTTGATCTTCTCCCTCTTATCTATGTTAATCTCCCCTGAAAGATGTGTGTTAACATGTATTTATCGGTTACATAACAAATTCCTAGCAATAGAAGGAAACTCAATCCAATTTGGAGTCAAAAACATCAAAAACGCGTCCAAATTAAGTATAAAAAAATGCATTAAAATTAAGTCTGGCCCGACCTAGAGTGCTGTCGGCACTCATTCTAGTGCTATCAGTGACACTGGCCTATATTCAGCACTGATGTCCTTTAGGAAAACAGTCATAATTTCTTCATATGAACTTCGATTTAAGCGATTCAAGGTTTTTCAAAAAACTAAGAAGTAGATATACAACTTTAATGTTTTAGGATTTTGCAAATTCAGATTTCATCAATGTAAGAATTAGGCATGAAGTTACTGCTAGGTAAATTCGCAAGCTGAAAATCCAAATATAGCAATTTCAAACTTCAATCCACTAAGCCCTTACTCTAATTCCTACTAAACAATGCCAAAACACATGAAGTTAACATAAAAATTTAAAACTAATATAACACACTTAAGAACTCAAAAAATAAAATAAAATGATATAATTAGACATAAAATAATTATAAAAACTAAGAATTAAGGGATAAAAATATAATAAAATTCATTCCTATCAAGCCGATTTAAGTTGAGAAAAACTTATCTTATGAAGAAATTTATGTTCAGATACTAGATAGGAAAGAGCAGACTTTAAGAAATAAGGTTACACATTCTTTCAAAGTACTTTGGAGGAACCACAACGTCGAAGAAGCTACGTAGAAACTTGAAGAGAAGATAAAGAATAACTATCTGAATCTGTTTGAGTAACCTTGGATTTGTAATTTTGAAGATGAAATTCTTATAAGGGGGAGGGGGAATGTAATGACCATGAATTATAGATCACAATATAGTAATAATTTACAACTAATTATCAATGAAGTAAATTTTGTGCGAATTAATTGCACACTTATGAGATTGATGATATATGATGTGTAATTACTTTTAATTATTATTAAATGTAACAAGGAAGATAAAATAAACAAGCCAAGCCATTGTATGGGCTAGGATTTGTAGTTAAACTAATTTATAATAGTCAAAAAAATTTAAGAAGACAAGTATAATTGGATTAATTAATTAACCAAATTATGGTATTTAATATGTTAGTCTATGAGCGAGTTAAACTAGCCTAATTGAATTAAATGTTGGAGCCCAGACACTTGAGTTAAGTCTAGCCTTACTAATTAGTAATGTTAGTCCAATGTAATTGTTATTGAGAGCCTAATCTTGAGCCCAATTGGAATTAGTTATTATGCCCAAGCAATAACTCAAGACAGCCAAATACAGACAATCAGTTCATAACTACACATCCGTAATTTATTTTAATTGCTTATATATATATATATATATATATATATATAAAAGTAATTAAAATTAGGAGAAATAAATCATATGTTTTGTAATAGGCTTAGGTAAACCCTTTTGAATAATTAAGGTATATGTTTGTATTACGTAAAGGTTAGTAAACCTTAGGATGAGAAAATCTTTTTGTAATGAACAATTTATGTTTATATATTCCGTTTTAGTTTATAGAATGAGATTTATGATGATGGATCGTGAGTACCAAACCCGAGGTTATGGAACCCAGATTTAGGGATGTCACATTTTTAGCATCAATGTTCCCGTCAACGCCTTTATTATTTTGGACGGAATGATGTTAAGGCTGATAGAATGTCCGTTGAAAATAAGTTAATTCCAAGGGACCAATTTTCGACGGACATTCCATCGAAAATAATTAATCAAACCTAATCAAACATCTTTTCCTTCAACCACCTCACCCATTTCCTCTCATTTCTCTCTTTGTCTTCGATCTCTCTTTCATCTCTCTCATATCGTCGATGATGCCTCCTTACACCTCCACTTCCGGCTCCTCCCCACCTTCGTTTTTCCATCACTGCTGCTCATACTTACCACCTCATCTCTCTCTCTCTCTCTCTCTCTCTCTCTCTCTCTCTCTTTATGTGTGTGTCAATATTCAAGCTTTGCTGAAAATTGTCATTCAATAAGTAGGGTTCAATTTTTCCCCTACAATTTGTTATTGATACATATTATTGTAGAATCTGAAATTGGGAATATTATTATATATAGTATCTGAAATTTGGAATATTATTGTAGAATCCGAAATTGGAGCATATAGAATTTGAAATTGGGAATATTATTGTGGAATATGAAATTGTTATTGATTTGTAAAATCTGCAAATTTTAACATTGGGCTGAACATGGTTAGAATATTTTTGAGGTGTATCAAAATGTTATTTTTTGTTTTCTTGAATTACTGTTATATATGTTGGCCATGATCGATCAGTCGAAATCAGAACTATTTTTTTTATATCTTATTTATTAGTTAAATTCTAATCTCGAATTCATTCGAAGGAATAACGTGCAAACATACACGGCCAACAAGTAATAAAGTGATAAGAAAAGTCGATCCTGCAATGAATTAGTTCTAAAGGTTTCCCAAATACTAACTCAAAATAAGTCAATCTTAGTTAAACATTAGATTGAATAGAAGCAAGTGAAATGGAAATAAAACAAATTAATGTATAAACTATGAAAGAAGTAAAGATAGATGAATCCATGACTACATTTTCCCATCGACACTTCATTTAAATCTCCTAACTCTCTTTATTTGATCTTATGGTCATGATGACCTGTTAACCGAGGATACAATAGTATTTATGCACCTCTTTTGAAGGACATATAAACATACCAAATTCAAACCCATCTCATTCGACAAAATTCAGACAAGGACACCCAGGCTAAGTATTTCACTATATGTCTATGAATTATAGCAAAGGAAGAATTGAAACGCATATTCTCACATTGGTTATACGTGGCACATATGTATATGTCTATCCTACATACAAATTATGAATTCATTCCTAAGAACAAATAACATAACACATGTTATCAAATTCGGGTCACAACGAAATAATCTACTTGACAATTTCATATAGGTTACCAAATTAACCACTTGGCCAAGCAATTAAACATGAAAAACTAAATGTGATCATCCAATTCATATGGTGCCATCCAAAAGACCACAAACTATAGCCAACTAAGCACAAAGATGTGCAAAATACAAAACAAACTCCACTTAGACATTTCGTCGATCACTTGGCGTGCAAAATGAAGTTCTTCTTTCAAAGAACTCACAAATGCAACAACAACCAACTATGAGAGATATTTAATTTTAAATTACATAATGGATACCCAACCCAATCAAAGATTCCATGCTTAAACCACAACAATTAAGTAATATTTCATCTAACAAGCATACAAGATATACATAGCTAAATGACAGCAAAACACCAATCACAATGAATCAAACATGTTATGGATTAACTAGAACGCATAGATATTACATCCATTGATTAATATTAATACATATAATTGGATTTATAATCCAACTTTGTTCCAAAAATAAACCAACATCAATGGAATATATAAATAGATAAAGAGAAAAGAGATGAAAACTCATAACTCCCCTCAATCTATAGCTTCTAATTGATGTTAAATCTCATTCCTACCAACTATGAAAGGTTCCTTTCATCTTCTCTTAGCCTCCAAAATCACCTCTAGTAACCTCCCAAAGAAGAAGAAATGAGATTGTTATGTTTAGGGCTGTAATTTTCTCACTTAAAAGTTGATTTCCCTCACTAGAATAGTGAACCGTCGTGACAGTAGTTGGGCACCGTTGTAGCCGTGGACTCTACTGCTCATTTCTTATTTTCTACTGCCATTATAGAGATGGAAAGTACAGCTGCGGCAGTGGTATGTTTTGCCCAAATCTGGTCCTATTTTGGCCAACTGCAACGCCCTTCAATACATTGGGCACAACTCTCTCGTCTAACCTCCAATTGGGATGATTCAAGATATTTTGGAAATCTGAGAAGTAGATCTACAACTTTCATGCATAATGAATTGAGAGATACTAGTTGGATCAAGGTCAAAACTGGGTTGTAAGTGACAGCTGCGTAAACAGCAAGCTGAAAATCCAAATTTGACAACTCTAAGTTTTGATCCAAACCGCCTTTATTCCAAAATCTTACAGAACAAAGTAAAAACATATAAAAGTAATATAAACCCAAACAAGATTAAAACACATAAATACTAACATATAATGCTAAAGAATTTACAAGTTTTCAAAATTTAAGAGTATTCAATAACTAGGTATAAAAATCAATCATCCATTACCCGCAAACTTGAGTCTTTGCTTATTCTCTAGCAACATAGAGAAAAATTATATGCAAACACTTAACAACAACTCAAGCAATAAATTAACATGAAAAACAAATGGCATTAAAGATTATTCAAATGATAAGTACAAGAAAATTTCAAAATATCACAAGTCTAGAATTTCATATTTATACATTAGTTATAAATTACTTATGATCCACATGTGTGTATATGTGTGTACCATTTGCAAAACAAAAAAAACTAAATATAGCTTAAGCGACCGTATTACCTTATGGAAAGAAAACAAAAACTCCCCAAAACTTGTTATCACATCCCTCGCCCAAAAATTATAAGTGAGTGCGTTTTACGCTCCTTCTCACCTAATCACGCGTTTATGGAAGAGTGCATTTTACGCTCTATCACAATCCACCACATGATTACCATTTAAATTATTTTAATTTTTTTTCATTTTATTTTAATTTTAGAGGCGAGTCCGTTTTACGGTCTATCACACCAAAGCAAGTGTTTATGAGTAAGTGCATTTTCTGTTCCATCTCACTCACCACATGATTTGTTATTTAAACAAGGGTGTTTTGTTTCAAGTGATGTTTAAACATGTTCTAGAGTTTAGTGATATCTCCTACAATTATTCAGTCATATAAGCATTCTCTAAGCATATAACTCGTCTATTACAAATGCGTGTGTGCTCAAAAGTGTAAGGGATCACAAGCAATGCAATAACCAACAACAAGTCAAGCACACAGACTAAGAAACATTAATTTCATTTCCTATAAGTTAAAATCCATGCAATCATAACCCAATCATTCATTATAGTTCTAATCACATAAAAGCAATGCTCAAGAAACTAAAACTTATACTACAACGACTCTTAAACAAA
Source organism: Hedera helix (assembly GCA_947179155.2). Lineage (NCBI taxonomy): Eukaryota > Viridiplantae > Streptophyta > Magnoliopsida > Apiales > Araliaceae > Hedera > Hedera helix. Next base: position 16,615,257 of record OX359285.1, read on the forward strand.
ATACATCAAAGCAAAATAAAAATGAACATAACTCATTCATTTTCGTAGGAAACACGATTACACTTAGCCTGTGCAACAAGCCTTTAAACCCCAAGGTTGCCCAAGATGACGAGTTGTGTCTCGTGAGGGTTTACAGATAATATTCCCACAAAATTTTAAAAAAAAATAAAATCAAAACAAAATAAAACTAAACAAAATACAAAGCGTATGAAACCCCCAAACTTGAGATTTACATTATCCTCACTATAGGCAATGAAAGAATTAAAACAAATGACTTTCCTGAAGCTTAGGTTAATTGTCCACTTCCGCTTTCATAATTGTAACTGTCTCACGTCATTTGCTACGATATAACGTTAACAAGAAAAACAAAACTAAACGAAGTATTAGTGAAAGTTGGGTTACCTCCAAATTAGTGCTTGTGTTTTAGTCTTCATCCTGACTTCATTATTTCTTATTTCAGACCTAGAGAATGCCGCAAACACAATCAAGAGTCCAAGCAAAAAGTAAAAACAAAAAATTAAGTTTCAACAAAGTTCAACTCAATTGAAATCAATATTAAAAATCAATCAAACACTAATTCCCTGGCAATGACGCCAAAAACTTATTGGTCGAAACCGAAACTATTTGTATATGTCCTATTTATTAGTTAAATTCCAATCTCGAATTCATTTGAATGAAATACAGGCAAGCATACATGGTCAATAAGTAATAAAGTGATAAGAAAAGTCGATCTTATGAGGAATTAGTTCTAACGGTTTCCCAAATACTAACGGAAAATAAGTCAATCTTAGTTAAACATTTAATTACATAGAAGCAAGTGAAATGGAAATAAAACAAATTAACATTTAAAATACGAAAGAAATAAAGATAGATGAATTTATGACTACATTTTCCAACCAACACTTCATTTAAATCTCCTAACTCTCTCTATTTGATCTTATAGCCACGAAGACTTATTAACCGCGAATTCAATTGTATTTACACTCCTCCTTTGAAAGACAAATAAACATACCAAATCCAAGCATATCCTATCCGATAGAATTCAGACAAGGACAACCAAGTTGAGCATTTCACTATATGTCTATGAGAAATAGCAAAGCAAGGATTTGAAGCATATATTCTCACATTAGTTATGCCTGGCACATAGGTATATGTCTTTACTACATACAAATTATGAATTCATTCCTATGAACAAATAGCATAGCACATGTTATCACATTCGGGTCACAACGCTATAATCCATTTGACAATTTCATATAGGTTACAAAATTAACCACTTGGTCAAGCAATTAAACATGAAAAACTAAATGTGATAATCCAATTCATATAGTGTCATCCAAGAGACCACAAACTATAGCAAACGAAGTACAAAGATATGCAAAATACAAAACAAATTCCACTCAGACATTTCGTCGAACACTTGGCATGCATAATGAAATTCTTCTTTCAAAGAACTCACAAATGCAACAACAGCCAACTGGAGAGATATTCAATTCAAGCTACATATTGGATACCCAACACAATCAAAGATTCCATGCTTAAAACATAGCAATTAAGTAATACTTCATCCAACAAGCATATAAGATATACATAGCTAAATGATAGCAAAACACCAATCATAATGAATCAAACATGTTATGGATTTACTAGAACGCATAGATTTTACGTCCATGGATCAATATTCATCCATATAATTGGATTTATATTCCTACTTTATTCCAAAAATAAACTAACATCAACGAAATACATAAATAAAAATAGAGAAAAAGAGAAAGAAAAAAAAACCCATAACTCCCCTCAATCCATAGCTTCCAATTGATATTGAATCTCATTCTTAACAACTATGGAAGGTGCCTTTCATCTTCTCTTGACCTCCAAAATCATCTCTAGTAACCTCCCAAAGAATAAGAAATGTGATTGTTATGTTTAGGGCTAGTTTTCTCACTTTAAACTTGATTTACCATAATGGAACAGTGCACCATCGCAGCAGTAGCAGGGCACCGCTGCTATGGTGGACTCTTCTACTCATTTCTACTTTTGTACTACCGCTGCGGCGGTGCTATGTTCTGCCCAGATCTACTCTCTTTTTGGACTATTGCAACCTTCTTCAGTATTTTGGACATGACTCTCTCATCCAACCTCTGATTGGGATGATTCAAGATTTTTTGAAAAGTTAAGAAGTAGATCTAAAACTTTCATGTGGGATGAATTGAGAGATACTAGTTGGATCAAGGTCGAAATTGGGCTGCAAGTGGCTGTTACTTAAACGACAAGCTGAAAATCCAAATCTGGCAACTCCAAGCTTTGATCCAAACCCCCCTTATTCTAAAATCCTACAAAATAAATTAAAAACATATAAAAGTAATATAAAACCTAAACAAGATTAAAACACATAAAAACTAACATAAAATACTAAAGAATTCACAAATTATCAAATTTAAGAGTATTAAATAACTATGTATAAAAATCAATCATCAAATACCTCCAAACTTGAATCTTTGCTTGTCCTCAAGTAACACAAAGACAAACTATATGCAAACACTTAACAACAACTCGAGCAATGAATTAACATGAAAACCAAATGGCATCATAGATTATTCAAATGATAACTACAAAAAAATCTCAAAATATCGCAAAGTCTAGAATTTCAACCTATACATTAGTTATATATTACTCATAATCCACATGTTTATGTGTGTGTGTACCATTTGCAACTAAATATAGCTTAAATTAGCTTAAATGGCCATATTACCATACGGAAAGAAAACCAAAAATCCTGAAAAACTTGTTATCATATCACCTGCCCAAAAATTATAGGTGAGTGCATTTTACGCTCATTCTCATCTAATCACATGTTTAAGGATGAGTGCGTTTTATGCTCCATCATAATCCACTACATGATTACCATTTAAATTATTTTATTTTCATTTTTATTTTATTTTTATTTCAGAGGTGAGTTCGTTTTACGCTCTATCACACCTAAGCAAGTGTTTCTAAGTAAGTGTGTTTTACGATCCATCTCACTCACCACATGATTTACTATCCAAACGAGGGTATTCTGATTCAAGTAATGTTTAAACGTGTTCTAGAGTTTAGTGATATCTCTCACAAGTATTTGGTCATATAACCATTCTCTAAGTAAATAACTCGTCTATTACAAATGGATATGCAATCAAAGGTGTAAGAGATCACAAGCAATGCAATAACCAACAACAAGTCAAACACACATACTAAGCAACATTAATTCCATTTCCTGTAAGTTAAAATCCAAGCAATCATAACTCAATCATTAATTATAGTTCTAATCACACCAAAGCAATTCTCAAGAAACTCAAACCTATACTACAACGACTCTTAAACAAAACACATTAAAACCAAATAAAACAAACATAACTCCTCCATTTTCGTAGAAAACACGGTTGCACTTAGCATGTGCAACAAGCATTTAAACCCTAAGGTTGCTTAAGAGGACGAGTTGTGTCTCGTGAGGGTTTGCAGATAATATTCCCACAAAATAAAAAAATAAAAAATAAAAAATAAAAAAACCAAATCAAAATAAAATTAAACAAAATACAAAGCGTAAGCGACCCCCAAACTTGAGATTTACATTATCCTCACTATAAGCAATGAAAGAATTAAAGCAGAGAATTTCCCTGAAGTTTGGGTTAATTGTCAACTTTCGCTCCCATATTTGTAACTGTCTCACATCATTTTCTGCAATATAACCTTAACAAGAAAAACAAAACTAAACAAAGCATTAGTGAAAGTTGGGTTGCCTCTTAATTAGCGCTTATTTTATAGTCTTCAGCCTGACTTCATTATTTCTTATTCCAGACCTTGAAAATACCGTGAACACAATCAAGATTTCAAGCGAAAAGTAAAAACAAAAAATTAATTTTCAATAAAGTTCAACTCAATTGAAATCAATATTGAAAAATAATCAGAAACTAATTTCCCAGCGACGGCGCCAAAAACTTGATAGTTGAAATTGAAACTATTTATTTATATCTTACTTATTAGTTTAATTCCGATCTCGAATTTATTTGAATGAATAACATGCAACCATACATAGTGAACAAGTAATAAAGTGATAAGAAAAATCGATCCCACGATGAATTAGTTCTAACAGTTTTCCAAATACTAATGCAAAACAAGTTAATCTTAGTTAAACATTTGATTGAATAAAAGCAAGAAAAAGAAATAAAGCAAATTAACATTTAAACTATGAAAGAAAAAAAGATAGATGAATTCATGGCTACATTTTCCCACCAACACTTCATTTAAATCTCATAACTCTCTCTATTTGATCTTACGGTCACAATGACTTATTTACCAAGAATACAGTAGTATTTACATGCCTCTTTTGAAGAAAATAGAAACATCCCAAATCCAAACCTATCACATTTGACAGAATTTAGACAAGGACACCCAAACTAAGCATTTTACTATATGTCTATGAGAAATAGCAAAACAAGTATTTGAAACTCATATTCTCACATTGGTTACTCGTGGCACATAGGTATATGTCTATCCTATACACAAATTATGAATGCATTCCTAAGAACAAATAGTATAACACATGTTATCACACAATGCTATAATCCACTTGACAATTTCATATAGGTTACTAAATTAACCCATTTGTCATACAATTAAACATGAAAAACTAAATGTGATAATTGAATTCATATGGTCCATCCAAGAGACAACAAACTATAGCCAACGAAGCATAAAGATATGCAAAATACAAAACAAACTCCACTCGAACATTTCGTCGAACACTTGGCGTGCATAATGAAATTCTTCTTTCAAAGAACTCACAAATGCAACAATAACCAACTAGGAGAGATATTCAATTCAAGCTACATAATATATACCCAACACAATCAAGGACTTCATGCTTAAACCATAGCAATTAAGTAGTACTTCATCCAACAAGTATACAACATATACATAACTAAATGATAATAAAACACCAATCACAATGAATCAAACATGTTATGGATTAACTAGAACGCATAGATATTACGTCCATGGATCAATATTCATCCATATAATTAGATTTATATTCCAGCTTTGTTCTAAAAATAAACCAACATCCATGGAATACATAAATAAATAAAGAGAAAAGATAAGAAAACCCATAACTCCCCTCAATCCATAGCTTCCAATTGATGTTGAATCTCATTCCTATAAAATATGGAAGGTGTCTTTCATCTTCTCTTAGCCTCCAAAATCACCTCTAGTAACCTCCCAAAGAATAAGAAAAGAGATTATTATGTTTAAGACCGTAGTTTTCTCACCTTAAAGTTGATTACCCGCACTAGAACATTGGGCATAACTTCAGTGTTTTGGGCATAACTCTCTCATCTCACCTCCGATTGGGATGATTAAAGATATTTTGGAAAGATGATAAGTCGATATACAACTTTTATTTAGGATAAATTGAGAGATAACGGCTGGATCAAGGTCAAAATTGGGTCGTAAGTGGTTGTTGCGTAAACGGCAAGTTGAAAATCCAAATATTGTAACTCCAAGCTTTGATCCTAACCGCCCTTATTCCAAAATCCTACAAAATAAAGTAAAAATATATAAATAAATTCTAAAACCTAAACAAGATTAAAACACATAAAATGCTAAAGAATTCATAAATTGTCAAATTTAAGAGTATTCAATAACTAGATATAAATACCAATCATCAATCACACTCATATGAATTGAAAAGTGTGATATTTGCCATTTTCGACGAAATTCCCGACAGAATTTCTATCAAAATTCTTCAATTGGAACATTTATGGGCCCTACATGTATTTATGTATTTTATTAGTTTTTCAATATTAAAATAAACTAGGTAGTATTTACTTAGTTTTGTACTAATAAAATAAAATAACATAAAAACAAAAAGTTTAAAAAATAAATTCCATTAAAAAAAATAATTAAAGTAAAGTAAAATAATTAAATTAGATTAGATTACATTAAATAATATAATATACTATAATACAAATTATCTAAACAAACTATAAAAAAAATTAAATTAAATTAAAATAAAACAAAATATATAACATAAACTAAAATAAAATAATTTAATTTAATTATATTAAATTATATTATATTATATTATATTATATAAAATTAAATTAAATTAAAGTAAAGTAATTTAAATATAATTAAATATAATAAAATAACATAAAATTAAATTAAATCACTCCTAACAAGTGAATATCGAATAGTCCTAATTTAATCAAATCGGTTGTACATATAGTTTGGTTAGGAGTTTAGAATCATGTTCGACATTCACTCACTAAGAATGAATGTCGAATAGTCTCACGTTTAGGACTGTTGCTAGATGTTACATCTTTCACTTAGGTCTGTGCCAATAACTTGAATGCGTTTTATTTGTTTGAAGGACTTTTCAATTAAGATCTCTATATGCATACTTAGACTACGTTGATGTGGTTTATTTCGTATACTTGCAGACCATAGGGAGTTGCTGCCGAAACTTTCTTGAATCAAAAGAAACATTCTCAAGTTGTTGACACTAGTGAGGAGACGCATCTAGGAAAGGGATAGAAGCCTCCTATAGGTAGGAGCTGAAGATATGCAGGATTCATATGCTAAGCACCATGGTTAATTTGCGAGTGCCTTTTGTTCAGTTAAAGATGTCAGACGACCAGAGATAGATGTACCGTAGGATACCAGTTTATGGTACGGTATTACTGACTAAGTACCATGATGGGGTGACCAACTTTTTAAAGTTTGCAAATGAACATGTTGATACTTTAACGGAAAGATGATATGCCCGTGTTTAAAGTGTAAAAACCTAATTTGGAATAAAGCCGACAAGATTAAGTTTGACTTATTCTCGTGTGGGTTTATGGATGGCTATTCTGTATGGATTCATCACAGGGAATCAATTGAGGTCAGGGAAATAACCAATAGTATAGACCAACCAGTTCACAATGATGCATACAGTAATAACTAGATGTCGTGGAGATGTTGGTCGATGCTTATGGGCGTAGCAATTTTGATTAGGGTGCGAATGAGCAGTTGTCAAGTAGTGATCAACAAGAGTCAAATGACATAGCAACTGCTTTTTATAGGAAGCTGTCTAAATTTAAGGTCCCATTGTATGATGGAAACAATAAGCACATGAGGTTATCTGTAGTGACAAAGCTCTTATACTTCAAGAATGAGCATTATTGTATTAAGAGAGGTTTTAATGACTTGCTTGGTCTTATCAGTGAGTTCTTACCAAAGGGTCACACTCTACCGTCGAATTATTATGAAGTGAAGAAGATGATAAAAGGGTTGAATCTGGGCTATGAAAAGATTGATGCTTGTGAGCAGGATTATACGTTATACTATGGATATGACAGTTATAAAGTGCAGTGTGATATTTGCAATCTGCCACGATACAAGACAAGTAAACATGGGGGAAAGGAGAAGCGTGTGCCTAAGAAGATCTTACGGTACTTTCCTCTTACACCGAGACTTCAACATTTATTTTTGTCGGCCCACATGTTGAGCATATGAGTTAGCATAGAACAAGGGACGTCGTGCCTAGTCAGGTGACTCACCCTGCAAATAGAGATGAATGAAAGAAGTTTGATGAAAAATTTTCACAATTTACCAAGGAAGTTATGAATGTTAGGCTTGGCATGGCTACAGACGGTTTTTGCCCATTTAATAATTTTAGCCAGCCTTATTTTGTTTGGCCAGTGATAATGGTAGCTTACAATCTTCCATCGTCAATGTGCATGAGAGACCCGTATCTGTTCTTGACTTTACTCATATCGTCCTATAAAGGATATAAACGTGTACCTCTAACTATTAGTCGATGAACTTAAGATGTTATGGGAGACGGGGATCCAGACTTATAATAAATCGATCAAGCAAAATTTTGTGATGAAGGTAGCCTTGTTGTGGACTATCACTGACTTTCCGACACTTGGGATGATCAGTAGTTGGTTGACTCATGAGAAGTTATCATGTCTAGTATGTACGAGGGATGTGCGAGGCACATAGCTAAAACATGGACAAAAAATTTGTGAGGACTCGAATTTCCAAGATTTCTTTAATAATAATAAATGGGAATTTAATTGATAAAATTATCAAGGTTGTTAAATAAATTATTATTTATGTGATTTAAGGTGTATGAAGAGATTTAATTGATAAATTAAATCTTTATGGAGATGGTGATAATTGATGTTAATTTAAAATAATTGAAAAGTAAATAAATTGTTTAAAAACAATTTATGAAGAATAAGAAAAAAATTTATATGTAAGGTACAATATATTGTACAATGAAATTATTGTGGAAGTACAGAAATTATGATTTTAAATGAGGTTATGTGATAATGTAAAATGCATGAATTAAATATGTATATATTTATATATATACATTTGTATGTGTGTTATGTTTAAGTGATAATTATAAATGTTACTAATTATGAAAATTAAGGGATTAATAATTAAATTAATCCAATTTTAAATGAAAAGCGAATGAGGAAGTTAATAAAGTTGTAATTATGGATTTTAAATTTAATTAAGATTTATGGTGGAAATTTAGAAATTAACTGAGAAGGAAAGGTAATTATATAAATTATATAATAATAAATTATATAATTTATATAAGGAAATTAAAATAAGGTATGAAGAAAATAATAATTATATAAATTATATAAGAATAATTATGTAATTTATATAAGGTGATTAAATGAAATAAGATTGGAGGAAATTAAGAAATTATTTAAGAAAGGATAATGTAAATATATAAATTATATAATATTAAGTTATATAATTTATATATAAAGAAATTATTGTGATATTAAAGAAATTGAATAATAAATAAGAAAAATGAATGTTTTAAGTTATTAAAAATTATATTTATGTATAATGGAATTATTATGACCTTTATGAAGAATAATATTTCAGAAACGTGAACATGTTAATATAACATGATGTCCAAGTAACGAAGTGAAAAATTATGGAAAATAATTTTTATATGTCCTCTGAATTATTTTATGAATTTTGGAGGAATAAATTACCTTATATGATTACATGTATGTCGTTATGCGTGTACAAAATTTATCAAGTAAAATACCGAAAAAGGTATTAATATGACTCATAAATCATATTATGACTTTTGGTGAATTAAAATAAATATTTTATATATATTATATAAAATATTTATTACACGATATAATTACGTAATGTATTAAAATAAAAATTTTGCATGCTGGATTTTTCGGTGGAACGTCCGAGAAGGGAAAAGGCGGTGGAATTCTTATATTTTTCCAAATTAGTTAAGTGTTTGACTTATAAAAAGGATAAGAAATAAAGCAAAGAAAAGGAAAAATAAGCAAAGCACAAAAAACTCTCTCTCATTTCTCTCACCCGAGACCACCATCAAGCCGCCACCACCCACCACCGACCACTATTGGTTGCTAAGGGAGAGAAATCAAGGAGTGATGGCAAGTTACAAGGAAAATGTCAAGCTTGGAAGGTATAAAATAAATTTATTTGATTTATTTTTATATTTATGGTGGTAAATTAATTTTATGAAAAAAATTAGTAAATAATTAGAATAATTATTCTAAATAATTTTTGCATGTATAGTTATGAATTATGTAATTTTTGGAATGATTTTGTGGTGGAAAATTGGAACAAAAATGATAAATTTTGCTTGGTTTGTACTGTTGCCGGAAGGAATCTGGAAGAAGAAATAAAAAGGCTGCCGCGCATTGCGCGGCAGCCATTTTTTTGCCAGGCCCGGTATGAAACGGCGCCGTTTTGGGCGCTGAAGTGAGGCAGGCCGCGCAATGCGCGGAAGAAAAAAATCTTGCCACGCCAAACGACGTCGTTTGGCGAGGCGGAGCCGGGGAAAGGGGCCGCGCGCCATGCGCGGCCGCGTTTTAGCGCTAAAATTACGAAATTGCCCCCGGTATTTTCCTGAAATGCCGAGCGTGTCCCTGACCCTCGGTAAAGTACGATTTTGCCCCTGAACTTTCCAGGAAATGACCAACGTGTCCCCAAGGCCACGGAAATTACGGAAATGCCCCTGGACTTTCCGGGAAATTCCGGTTATGTCCTAAAGTCGCGAGAAATTACCAAAATGCCCCCAGAACATGTTTTTAATTGAAATAAATGTTTAAAAATTGTTTAAAAATTTTAGAAAATTATAGAAAAATACTAAAAATATAGAAATGATGTTTGAGCATTAAATTTAATATTTTTGTAAAAATATTAAATATTGAGGATTAATATTTAAATATTCTAAATATTAATCTAATGAGTTTAAAGGTTAGAAAATGATTAAATGAAAATTCGGACAACCAAATATGCTAGAAATTATCCGATGAGCCGGGTTGTCTGTAGTGATGGTATTAAATATTAAGTTATGCTAATATTTTAAGGAACGAGGTTATTATAGTTGGCCATATAAATTTATAATTGGCCTAGATATGATATTAATTAATTAAATTAATATCACAATGAGTTAAATAATTATTATTTGATTATTTTATGATCATAGGTTGATCGAGTTAAGAGTTTGAGATATAAATTTAAATAACTGGACGCCAGGCAAGTTCTTCAGTCCCTTTTATGTTAAATGTTGGAATGTTATGATAAGTAATTCTTGTTTTAACTGCATACAAATTATGTGTTATGTGATACGTGATTAATATGACCACAATGTGTATTCTATGCAACGATATGAATATATATGAAATATATTGCTATAGTAGAAGCACAAACACATGATGTATGACACACACCAAGCACGATAAGGTATGTGCTACGTGAAGTATAACTGTAGAACTTGCTGAGCCGTTGTGCTCATTACTTGCTTAAATTAAACTTTTGCAGGATAAAGAAATAAGTTTCAGGAATACTGGATTAAATTAAAGATAAATTGCCTAGAAGGTGGGGAAATGTTATTGTTATATTTTCCATTCAATGTGGATACATGTGTTAAGTTCTATTGATGTTATGTATGTACGGATATGTTGAATCCAGACAGAATGAGTAAAAATTAAATTGTGAATTGTAAATGTATGAGATAAACGTTACGATACAGAATTACGCAATGGTTAATTATGAATTATTAAATAAAGGATAATTGTGGAAATATAATCAACATTAAAATTAAATGCTGAGCTTTATGGTATATGAAGGAAAGAATAAGTTAAGGTTGCGATCCAGGGACTAAGATCCAGATGTAAAGATTTTAAACATCCAAATATTTTAATACAACGATTGAGTCGAGAAAAGAAGAAAAATTTATACCGAAAATTTTGTAATTGATGATTTTAAAATTAAATAATGAATCAATTTAGGTGATGAAAGATTTATTAACGGACCGAAATTTGGACATAAGGAAGATAATGTTTATTAAATACAAGATTTAAGGGAATAAAGTGGGTCGAATTTCGGGGTCGTTACAGTTGGTATCAGAGCTAGAGGTTATAAACCTTAGGTAAATGATACCTTAGGCTATAACCTAAAGTAAGAAAGAGTACGGTTAGTTGAGTGTTCTGAAAACTCAAGCGTATAGTAAGCTCGTGACTCATGATTGTATGGTGGAGCCCCTTTAGCGAATGGGCGACTATGGCCTGACTAGGACAAGCTTCTCAACCATATGATTATGGTAAGTTCCTGAGCCCAAATACGTGATTAGTTTGATGAACATGGGAGAATTAGAATGAAGAGATATAAGTTGAGAAAGATGTAAGTTAAGAAATACAGATCTCAGATATTGGCTAAGGTTAAAGAAAATATGAAAGATATAAGATTATAAGAAAGAGATAAAGATGTTAAGAAGGATTTGAATGAAGATAACGAAATGAGAAAATTTATAAGTTCAATTAAGAACATAATTGAAAGAGAATATTTGAAACGATTCAAAGATGAATCTCAAAGAAAATCAGGGGACACCTGATTTAAACAATAAGGATGACAAGGTAATCCGAAATGTATAAGAAGAGATCATAATAACATGATCAGGAACGGTAAGAGGATCGTACTACGATACGATCACGAGATAAGGGAAGTGAGTAAGAAGTGGATTGTAAAGCAAGAAGATGATGGGATCAAGTGAGAATGTGAAAGGATAGAAAGACCTGTTAATGGTCAACGAGGTATAGCTTGATGCTATAAAGAGATATGGTACTATGAAATAGTACAAGAAGAATTCAGAGAATGATGAGACATGAATGATAGAAAGGTTATGTTAAGGGGGTAGAAAACTTGGGTACGAAATTTCATTTGAGGACTCATGTGGTGACTGAGTTGCACAATCATTTGTATGGGCGGGGGATTTGTGTTTACTTAGTTACTGTGTGATAATCATTGAAATGTTAGAGTCGCGCTAAGAGTTTCTGATAGATAGACAATCTTAAGTTTAGGCACGAGTTCTTAAAACTCATGCATATGATAAGTCCATGACTCATAATCGTATGGTATGTTTTGAGCCCCTCAGCATATGGACAGTCTTTGATATGTTCTCAGACTACGTATTGCTAGGACAAGCTCCTAAACTCATATTCTTGTGGTAAGTTCCTGGACTCATAATGTGTGGCAAGTTTGATGAACTATACGGGGGTATAGAAATGTTGGAGTAAATAGAAATTTTAATATGATATGTAATAATAGTCCTAGCAATAAATTTAATATTTAAGTAAAGAAAGAGAAGGTGAATGATTAGGGAATTTAGGATATTCCCACTCTTCTAGCTATGCTAGACTTCCGAAATTTTTGGCCTCAAGTTGATTTGGCACGGGTGTGCTTTGAAAAGTACAAAAGACTATTTTTAAGCAATTTAAAAAGTGTCTATGCTACTTGTCTCGGCTAGACAAAAATGTTTCTACATCAAAATGTATTTCAAAAGAATCATCCACGCACCTTTTAGCCCGGTGCAGATGTGATGAATGACGGAATGCTCAACGTGTTGTTGAGACGGTGCGGTACTATTTCGTCATATGATGATTCAACGCCATAAAGTATGGTTTATGGTGTAGGAATTATTAACGACGGAATCCTCAACGGACTGTTAAAATGATGCGGTAACATGAAGTCATAAATGATTTTGATTTATAAAAGTATGTCAAAGCTATAAGTCATTGCCATTTGTTTCGGCTAGACATTTTGAAAAGTTTTGACATGATAAATGTTTTAGAAAAATTTCTGCGAGTTATAAATTGTTAAAAGTAAGTCTATGCTAATTGGTCTGGCTAGACAAGCGTTGAAGAAATATAAGTCTGAGCTATTGATTCAGCTAGACAAATTTTGAAAAATATTTATTGAATTCATAATTCTTTGAAAGTTATAACCAATCGAATTATTTTTGAATGGATTCTAAGGCTGAGATGAACAAAAAGATTAAAAAAAAATACGGGCATGACAGATTGTTCTACTGGCGTGCCAAATTACGGATTAAATATACATCACTTTAATGACAGACTGATCCACTGTCAGGGTTTACAGTACGACGTACTCTGGGAGTGAAGTACTGTAACCGGGGTACATGTTTACTTTAATGACAGACTAACCCACTGTCAGTGGTTTGCAGTACGACGTACTCTGGGAGTGAAGTACTGTTAAACCGGGATAAAAGTTCATTCAGCATACTACAAAAAGTGTTATTTTTCCTCTACTCTTATGAAGATTGGATGGTAGGATGGGTTATTATTATTTGATTGTGAGTGGTAAGGAAAGTAATAATTGCGAAGTAAAGTAACTAGGAAATGTGATAGTTTAGAAATGGCAATGTGTAATGACCACGAGGACAGAATGAAAGAAATATATGTGGAATGAGTGCAAAGGAATTATATATGTTGTAAATGAATGAGATATTAGTACATAAAAATTTCGAGGACGAAATTTTATGAAGGAGGGGTGAATGTGACACCCAGGATTTTTGAAATTTCCAAATAAGGATTATGATGAATTAAGAAAAGGTTGGTATTTAAAACCTAGTGTTGAATAAGGAATGAATTATGAAATGTGAAGAAGATTTATATGAATTAAGAAGAGAAGGATGAAGGTGCAAAGTGTGCAATAAGTGGATTGAGTAAGGTTACGTGTGATTAAAGAAAGGAAATTTTTTTAGAGAATTATGAAATGTAATATTATAAAGAAATTGTGAATTGAGTTAAGATTGAATATTCTAACAGTTATGACCATTATGAGATTTTCCATGTGAGCTATGGAAATTAATGAGGTAAAATATGATTATTATGGATTTAGTTGGTATTTATCCAGATAAAGGCATAGCAAGGCGCTATGAATAAAATACATATGATTGTTACAGTAATTATGATTCCGAGGACGGAATCCTGTTAAGGGGGGAAGAATGTGAGGACTCGAATTTCCAAGATTTCTTTAATAATAATAAATGGGAATTTAATTGATAAAATTATCAAGGTTGTTAAATAAATTATTATTTATGTGATTTAAGGTGTATGAAGAGATTTAATTGATAAATTAAATCTTTATGGAGATGGTGATAATTGATGTTAATTTAAAATAATTGAAAAGTAAATAAATTGTTTAAAAACAATTTATGAAGAATAAGAAAAAAAATTATATGTAAGGTACAATATATTGTACAATGAAATTATTGTGGAAGTACAGAAATTATGATTTTAAATGAGGTTATGTGATAATGTGAAATGCATGAATTAAATATGTATATATTTATATATATACATTTGTATGTGTGTTATGTTTAAGTGATAATTATAAATGTTACTAATTATGAAAATTAAGGGATTAATAATTAAATTAATCCAATTTTAAATGAAAAGCGAATGAGGAAGTTAATAAAGTTGTAATTATGGATTTTAAATTTAATTAAGATTTATGGTGGAAATTTAGAAATTAACTGAGAAGGAAAGGTAATTATATAAATTATATAATAATAAATTATATAATTTATATAAGGAAATTAAAATAAGGTATGAAGAAAATAATAATTATATAAATTATATAAGAATAATTATGTAATTTATATAAGGTGATTAAATGAAATAAGATTGGAGGAAATTAAGAAATTATTTAAGAAAGGATAATGTAAATATATAAATTATATAATATTAAGTTATATAATTTATATATAAAGAAATTATTGTGATATTAAAGAAATTGGATAATAAATAAGAAAAATGAATGTTTTAAGTTATTAAAAATTATATTTATGTATAATGGAATTATTATGACCTTTATGAAGAATAATATTTCAGAAACGTGAACATGTTAATATAACATGATGTCCAAGTAACGAAGTGAAAAATTATGGAAAATAATTTTTATATGTCCTCTGAATTATTTTATGAATTTTGGAGGAATAAATTACCTTATATGATTACATGTATGTCGTTATGCGTGTACAAAATTTATCAAGTAAAATACCAAAAAAGGTATTAATATGACTCATAAATCATATTATGACTTTTGGTGAATTAAAATAAATATTTTATATATATTATATAAAATATTTATTACACGATATAATTACGTAATGTATTAAAATAAAAATTTTGCATGCTGGATTTTTCGGTGGAACGTCCGAGAAGGGAAAAGGCGGTGGAATTCTTATATTTTTCCAAATTAGTTAAGTGTTTGACTTATAAAAAGGATAAGAAATAAAGCAAAGAAAAGGAAAAATAAGCAAAGCACAAAAAACTCTCTCTCATTTCTCTCACCCGAGACCACCATCAAGCCGCCACCACCCACCACCGACCACTATTGGTTGCTAAGGGAGAGAAATCAAGGAGTGATGGCAAGTTACAAGGAAAATGTCAAGCTTGGAAGGTATAAAATAAATTTATTTGATTTATTTTTATATTTATGGTGGTAAATTAATTTTATGAAAAAAATTAGTAAATAATTAGAATAATTATTCTAAAGAATTTTTGCATGTATAGTTATGAATTATGTAATTTTTGGAATGATTTTGTGGTGGAAAATTGGAACAAAAATGATAAATTTTGCTTGGTTTGTACTGTTGCCGGAAGGAATCTGGAAGAAGAAATAAAAAGGCTGCCGCGCATTGCGCGGCAGCCATTTTTTTGCCAGGCCCGGTATGAAACGGCGCCGTTTTGGGCGCTGAAGTGAGGCAGGCCGCGCAATGCGCGGAAGAAAAAAATCTTGCCACGCCAAACGACGTCGTTTGGCGAGGCGGAGCCGGGGAAAGGGGCCGCGCGCCATGCGCGGCCGCGTTTTAGCGCTAAAATTACGAAATTGCCCCCGGTATTTTCCTGAAATGCCGAGCGTGTCCCTGACCCTCGGTAAAGTACGATTTTGCCCCTGAACTTTCCAGGAAATGACCAACGTGTCCCCAAGGCCACGGAAATTACGGAAATGCCCCTGGACTTTCCGGGAAATTCCGGTTATGTCCTAAAGTCGCGAGAAATTACCAAAATGCCCCCAGAACATGTTTTTAATTGAAATAAATGTTTAAAAATTGTTTAAAAATTCTAGAAAATTATAGAAAAATACTAAAAATATAGAAATGATGTTTGAGCATTAAATTTAATATTTTTGTAAAAATATTAAATATTGAGGATTAATATTTAAATATTCTAAATATTAATCTAATGAGTTTAAAGGTTAGAAAATGATTAAATGAAAATTCGGACAACCAAATATGCTAGAAATTATCCGATGAGCCGGGTTGTCTGTAGTGATGGTATTAAATATTAAGTTATGCTAATATTTTAAGGAACGAGGTTATTATAGTTGGCCATATAAATTTATAATTGGCCTAGATATGATATTAATTAATTAAATTAATATCACAATGAGTTAAATAATTATTATTTGATTATTTTATGATCATAGGTTGATCGAGTTAAGAGTTTGAGATATAAATTTAAATAACTGGACGCCAGGCAAGTTCTTCAGTCCCTTTTATGTTAAATGTTGGAATGTTATGATAAGTAATTCTTGTTTTAACTGCATACAAATTATGTGTTATGTGATACGTGATTAATATGACCACAATGTGTATTCTATGCAACGATATGAATATATATGAAATATATTGCTATAGTAGAAGCACAAACACATGATGTATGACACACACCAAGCACGATAAGGTATGTGCTACGTGAAGTATAACTGTAGAACTTGCTGAGCCGTTGTGCTCATTACTTGCTTAAATTAAACTTTTGCAGGATAAAGAAATAAGTTTCAGGAATACTGGATTAAATTAAAGATAAATTGCCTAGAAGGTGGGGAAATGTTATTGTTATATTTTCCATTCAATGTGGATACATGTGTTAAGTTCTATTGATGTTATGTATGTACGGATATGTTGAATCCAGACAGAATGAGTAAAAATTAAATTGTGAATTGTAAATGTATGAGATAAACGTTACGATACAGAATTACGCAATGGTTAATTATGAATTATTAAATAAAGGATAATTGTGGAAATATAATCAACATTAAAATTAAATGCTGAGCTTTATGGTATATGAAGGAAAGAATAAGTTAAGGTTGTGATCCAGGGACTAAGATCCAGATGTAAAGATTTTAAACATCCAAATATTTTAATACAACGATTGAGTCGAGAAAAGAAGAAAAATTTATACCGAAAATTTTGTAATTGATGATTTTAAAATTAAATAATGAATCAATTTAGGTGATGAAAGATTTATTAACGGACCGAAATTTGGACATAAGAAAGATAATGTTTATTAAATACAAGATTTAAGGGAATAAAGTGGGTCGAATTTCGGGGTCGTTACAGTTGGTATCAGAGCTAGAGGTTATAAACCTTAGGTAAATGATACCTTAGGCTATAACCTAAAGTAAGAAAGAGTACGGTTAGTTGAGTGTTCTGAAAACTCAAGCGTATAGTAAGCTCGTGACTCATGATTGTATGGTGGAGCCCCTTTAGCGAATGGGCGACTATGGCCTGACTAGGACAAGCTTCTCAACCATATGATTATGGTAAGTTCCTGAGCCCAAATACGTGATTAGTTTGATGAACATGGGAGAATTAGAATGAAGAGATATAAGTTGAGAAAGATGTAAGTTAAGAAATACAGATCTCAGATATTGGCTAAGGTTAAAGAAAATATGAAAGATATAAGATTATAAGAAAGAGATAAAGATGTTAAGAAGGATTTGAATGAAGATAACGAAATGAGAAAATTTATAAGTTCAATTAAGAACATAATTGAAAGAGAATATTTGAAACGATTCAAAGATGAATCTCAAAGAAAATCAGGGGACACCTGATTTAAACAATAAGGATGACAAGGTAATCCGAAATGTATAAGAAGAGATCATAATAACATGATCAGGAACGGTAAGAGGATCGTACTACGATACGATCACGAGATAAGGGAAGTGAGTAAGAAGTGGATTGTAAAGCAAGAAGATGATGGGATCAAGTGAGAATGTGAAAGGATAGAAAGACCTGTTAATGGTCAACGAGGTATAGCTTGATGCTATAAAGAGATATGGTACTATGAAATAGTACAAGAAGAATTCAGAGAATGATGAGACATGAATGATAGAAAGGTTATGTTAAGGGGGTAGAAAACTTGGGTACGAAATTTCATTTGAGGACTCATGTGGTGACTGAGTTGCACAATCATTTGTATGGGCGGGGGATTTGTGTTTACTTAGTTACTGTGTGATAATCATTGAAATGTTAGAGTCGCGCTAAGAGTTTCTGATAGATAGACAATCTTAAGTTTAGGCACGAGTTCTTAAAACTCATGCATATGATAAGTCCATGACTCATAATCGTATGGTATGTTTTGAGCCCCTCAGCATATGGACAGTCTTTGATATGTTCTCAGACTACGTATTGCTAGGACAAGCTCCTAAACTCATATTCTTGTGGTAAGTTCCTGGACTCATAATGTGTGGCAAGTTTGATGAACTATACGGGGGTATAGAAATGTTGGAGTAAATAGAAATTTTAATATGATATGTAATAATAGTCCTAGCAATAAATTTAATATTTAAGTAAAGAAAGAGAAGGTGAATGATTAGGGAATTTAGGATATTCCCACTCTTCTAGCTATGCTAGACTTCCGAAATTTTTGGCCTCAAGTTGATTTGGCACGGGTGTGCTTTGAAAAGTACAAAAGACTATTTTTAAGCAATTTAAAAAGTGTCTATGCTACTTGTCTCGGCTAGACAAAAATGTTTCTACATCAAAATGTATTTCAAAAGAATCATCCACGCACCTTTTAGCCCGGTGCAGATGTGATGAATGACGGAATGCTCAACGTGTTGTTGAGACGGTGCGGTACTATTTCGTCATATGATGATTCAACGCCATAAAGTATGGTTTATGGTGTAGGAATTATTAACGACGGAATCCTCAACGGACTGTTAAAATGATGCGGTAACATGAAGTCATAAATGATTTTGATTTATAAAAGTATGTCAAAGCTATAAGTCATTGCCATTTGTTTCGGCTAGACATTTTGAAAAGTTTTGACATGATAAATGTTTTAGAAAAATTTCTGCGAGTTATAAATTGTTAAAAGTAAGTCTATGCTAATTGGTCTGGCTAGACAAGCGTTGAAGAAATATAAGTCTGAGCTATTGATTCAGCTAGACAAATTTTGAAAAATATTTATTGAATTCATAATTCTTTGAAAGTTATAACCAATCGAATTATTTTTGAATGGATTCTAAGGCTGAGATGAACAAAAAGATTAAAAAAAAATACGGGCATGACAGATTGTTCTACTGGCGTGCCAAATTACGGATTAAATATACATCACTTTAATGACAGACTGATCCACTGTCAGGGTTTACAGTACGACGTACTCTGGGAGTGAAGTACTGTAACCGGGGTACATGTTTACTTTAATGACAGACTAACCCACTGTCAGTGGTTTGCAGTACGACGTACTCTGGGAGTGAAGTACTGTTAAACCGGGATAAAAGTTCATTCAGCATACTACAAAAAGTGTTATTTTTCCTCTACTCTTATGAAGATTGGATGGTAGGATGGGTTATTATTATTTGATTGTGAGTGGTAAGGAAAGTAATAATTGCGAAGTAAAGTAACTAGGAAATGTGATAGTTTAGAAATGGCAATGTGTAATGACCACGAGGACAGAATGAAAGAAATATATGTGGAATGAGTGCAAAGGAATTATATATGTTGTAAATGAATGAGATATTAGTACATAAAAATTTCGAGGACGAAATTTTATGAAGGAGGGGTGAATGTGACACCCAGGATTTTTGAAATTTCCAAATAAGGATTATGATGAATTAAGAAAAGGTTGGTATTTAAAACCTAGTGTTGAATAAGGAATGAATTATGAAATGTGAAGAAGATTTATATGAATTAAGAAGAGAAGGATGAAGGTGCAAAGTGTGCAATAAGTGGATTGAGTAAGGTTACGTGTGATTAAAGAAAGGAAATTTTTTTAGAGAATTATGAAATGTAATATTATAAAGAAATTGTGAATTGAGTTAAGATTGAATATTCTAACAGTTATGACCATTATGAGATTTTCCATGTGAGCTATGGAAATTAATGAGGTAAAATATGATTATTATGGATTTAGTTGGTATTTATCCAGATAAAGGCATAGCAAGGCGCTATGAATAAAATACATATGATTGTTACAGTAATTATGATTCCGAGGACGGAATCCTGTTAAGGGGGGAAGAATGTGAGGACTCGAATTTCCAAGATTTCTTTAATAATAATAAATGGGAATTTAATTGATAAAATTATCAAGGTTGTTAAATAAATTATTATTTATGTGATTTAAGGTGTATGAAGAGATTTAATTGATAAATTAAATCTTTATGGAGATGGTGATAATTGATGTTAATTTAAAATAATTGAAAAGTAATTAAATTGTTTAAAAACAATTTATGAAGAATAAGAAAAAAAATTATATGTAAGGTACAATATATTGTACAATGAAATTATTGTGGAAGTAAGAAATTATGATTTTAAATGAGGTTATGTGATAATGTGAAATGCATGAATTAAATATGTATATATTTATATATATACATTTGTATGTGTGTTATGTTTAAGTGATAATTATAAATGTTACTAATTATGAAAATTAAGGGATTAATAATTAAATTAATCCAATTTTAAATGAAAAGCGAATGAGGAAGTTAATAAAGTTGTAATTATGGATTTTAAATTTAATTAAGATTTATGGTGGAAATTTAGAAATTAACTGAGAAGGAAAGGTAATTATATAAATTATATAATAATAAATTATATAATTTATATAAGGAAATTAAAATAAGGTAT
Source organism: Hedera helix (assembly GCA_947179155.2). Lineage (NCBI taxonomy): Eukaryota > Viridiplantae > Streptophyta > Magnoliopsida > Apiales > Araliaceae > Hedera > Hedera helix. Next base: position 16,636,525 of record OX359285.1, read on the forward strand.
GAAGAAAATAATAATTATATAAATTATATAAGAATAATTATGTAATTTATATAAGGTGATTAAATGAAATAAGATTGGAGGAAATTAAGAAATTATTTAAGAAAGGATAATGTAAATATATAAATTATATAATATTAAGTTATATAATTTATATATAAAGAAATTATTGTGATATTAAAGAAATTGGATAATAAATAAGAAAAATGAATGTTTTAAGTTATTAAAAATTATATTTATGTATAATGGAATTATTATGACCTTTATGAAGAATAATATTTCAGAAACGTGAACATGTTAATATAACATGATGTCCAAGTAACGAAGTGAAAAATTATGGAAAATAATTTTTATATGTCCTCTGAATTATTTTATGAATTTTGGAGGAATAAATTACCTTATATGATTACATGTATGTCGTTATGCGTGTACAAAATTTATCAAGTAAAATACCAAAAAAGGTATTAATATGACTCATAAATCATATTATGACTTTTGGTGAATTAAAATAAATATTTTATATATATTATATAAAATATTTATTACACGATATAATTACGTAATGTATTAAAATAAAAATTTTGCATGCTGGATTTTTCGGTGGAACGTCCGAGAAGGGAAAAGGCGGTGGAATTCTTATATTTTTCCAAATTAGTTAAGTGTTTGACTTATAAAAAGGATAAGAAATAAAGCAAAGAAAAGGAAAAATAAGCAAAGCACAAAAAACTCTCTCTCATTTCTCTCACCCGAGACCACCATCAAGCTGCCACCACCCACCACCGACCACTATTGGTTGCTAAGGGAGAGAAATCAAGGAGTGATGGCAAGTTACAAGGAAAATGTCAAGCTTGGAAGGTATAAAATAAATTTATTTGATTTATTTTTATATTTATGGTGGTAAATTAATTTTATGAAAAAAATTAGTAAATAATTAGAATAATTATTCTAAAGAATTTTTGCATGTATAGTTATGAATTATGTAATTTTTGGAATGATTTTGTGGTGGAAAATTGGAACAAAAATGATAAATTTTGCTTGGTTTGTACTGTTGCCGGAAGGAATCTGGAAGAAGAAATAAAAAGGCTGCCGCGCATTGCGCGGCAGCCATTTTTTTGCCAGGCCCGGTATGAAACGGCGCCGTTTTGGGCGCTGAAGTGAGGCAGGCCGCGCAATGCGCGGAAGAAAAAAATCTTGCCACGCCAAACGACGTCGTTTGGCGAGGCGGAGCCGGGGAAAGGGGCCGCGCGCCATGCGCGGCCGCGTTTTAGCGCTAAAATTACGAAATTGCCCCCGGTATTTTCCTGAAATGCCGAGCGTGTCCCTGACCCTCGGTAAAGTACGATTTTGCCCCTGAACTTTCCAGGAAATGACCAACGTGTCCCCAAGGCCACAGAAATTTCGGAAATGCCCCTGGACTTTCCGGGAAATTCCGGTTATGTCCTAAAGTCGCGAGAAATTACCAAAATGCCCCCAGAACATGTTTTTAATTGAAATAAATGTTTAAAAATTGTTTAAAAATTCTAGAAAATTATAGAAAAATACTAAAAATATAGAAATGATGTTTGAGCATTAAATTTAATATTTTTGTAAAAATATTAAATATTGAGGATTAATATTTAAATATTCTAAATATTAATCTAATGAGTTTAAAGGTTAGAAAATGATTAAATGAAAATTCGGACAACCAAATATGCTAGAAATTATCCGATGAACCGGGTTGTCCGTAGTGATGGTATTAAATATTAAGTTATGCTAATATTTTAAGGAACGAGGTTATTATAGTTGGCCATATAAATTTATAATTGGCCTAGATATGATATTAATTAATTAAATTAATATCACAATGAGTTAAATAATTATTATTTGATTATTTTATGATCATAGGTTGATCGAGTTAAGAGTTTGAGATATAAATTTAAATAACTGGACGCCAGGCAAGTTCTTCAGTCCCTTTTATGTTAAATGTTGGAATGTTATGATAAGTAATTCTTGTTTTAACTGCATACAAATTATGTGTTATGTGATACGTGATTAATATGACCACAATGTGTATTCTATGCAACGATATGAATATATATGAAATATATTGCTATAGTAGAAGCACAAACACATGATGTATGACACACACCAAGCACGATAAGGTATGTGCTACGTGAAGTATAACTGTTGAACTTGCTGAGCCGTTGTGCTCATTACTTGCTTAAATTAAACTTTTGCAGGATAAAGAAATAAGTTTCAGGAATACTGGATTAAATTAAAGATAAATTGCCTAGAAGGTGGGGAAATGTTATTGTTATATTTTCCATTCAATGTGGATACATGTGTTAAGTTCTATTGATGTTATGTATGTACGGATATGTTGAATCCAGACAGAATGAGTAAAAATTAAATTGTGAATTGTAAATGTATGAGATAAACGTTACGATACAGAATTACGCAATGGTTAATTATGAATTATTAAATAAAGGATAATTGTGGAAATATAATCAACATTAAAATTAAATGCTGAGCTTTATGGTATATGAAGGAAAGAATAAGTTAAGGTTGCGATCCAGGGACTAAGATCCAGATGTAAAGATTTTAAACATCCAAATATTTTAATACAACGATTGAGTCGAGAAAAGAAGAAAAATTTATACCGAAAATTTTGTAATTGATGATTTTAAAATTAAATAATGAATCAATTTAGGTGATGAAAGATTTATTAACGGACCGAAATTTGGACATAAGGAAGATAATGTTTATTAAATACAAGATTTAAGGGAATAAAGTGGGTCGAATTTTGGGGTCGTTACAAAATTAGTTTCTTTGATACTGCTCGTAAATTTTTTCATGTTAATCATAGATATAGAAAGATGTCTACACAGTTCAATAGAAAGACAGAAAAAAGGGGTTTGTCAGTTGATGGTTAGGCAGCAAGATCGTCGACTGGCTAAATGACATGAAATTTCTACCGCCAGGAAAGGAGCACAGTAAGTTCAGAGCAATAGGTTACAGGAAGACTCATAACTGGACACACTCGCCCATGTTCTTTGAGTTGTCATACTGGGTGATGCTTTCAGTCCGTCATTGTATAGATGTGATACATACAAAGAAAAATGTATTTGAAAACTTGTTTTACACCTTACTAGATGCGATTGGTAAAAAATAAGACAATGACAATTCACAAAATGATTTGGTGGAACTTAACATAAGGTAGGATTTCTAGCTTTGGACTAACAACTCAAAACCTAAAGTTTCATTTTGTCTAACCAAGTAACATGTGGAAGACATATGCAAGTGGATAAGTACGTTAAAGCTCCTAGATGGATATGCTTCTAACATTTCTTGTTGCAATAAGGTTGAATAGTTGAAAATTACTGGGTTAAAAAGTCATGATTGTCATGTATTCATGCATAAGTTGATGCCAACTACATTTTGTGAGATATTACCCAGAAAAATTATAACTGCCTTGACCGAACTTTCAAATTTCTTTCAGGATATATGTTCAACGGTTATAAGGTACAGTGATGTGGAGTAGATGGAGAAAAATATAATGTTGACCAAGTGCAAGCTAGAAATGATCTTCTCTTCGTGTTTCTTTGACTCGATGGAGCATTTGCCTATCCATCTAGCATATGAACTTAAGTATGGAGGACCAGCACAATATCGATGGATATATCTGTTTGAGAGATAATATCATCTACATATTTAATTTTGATGATATTTATAACTTATATTGTTAGTATATTCAGTTCAATCATTGTATTTCAAGTACATGCGTCGATTAAAATAGAAAATAAAAAATAAAAAAAGCTCATGTATAGGGCTCTATTACTGAGCGCTACACGGAGGAAGAGCTTGTGAACTTTAGCTCCTTGTACTTTGAGGATGTTGTATCCACGAAGCACAATCGTTTAAGTCAAAATGAGGTCGCCGAAGTCCAATCTCTTGCTGATGAGTTAGTTGTATTCTCCTAGCTAAACCATTTGGCCATGAGACAATGACATACTTAAGCGACAAAGATTTGAAGGTTGTATCTACATACGTGCTTCTCAATATGCCCAAAGTATCTGTGACGACCCAAAAATCCGCGTGCTGGCCACGCCGGACCTCTGCTCGTTAACCGTACAACCTTGTACTTAATTTCACAACCAATCTCAGTAATATAACTGATTAAACTAGTTTATTTTTAAACTATTACAAACTCATTCATAACTTATAACAAAATTATAATTGTTTAAAAATAGAGTTTATACAACTTAGCATAATCCTGTCTCAGAATCGAAGCCTTTACATTCCTTCTTTAGATCCCTGATCATAACCTCAAGATCAAATTTAATATCATTGAAATCATAAACACTATGATTTTTAAACCAATATACAAACCTGTGAATATAATTATCATTCACTTAGCCATACAAATCTTTCTGTATTTACACATCTCTAATCGATAATTTGAGATTTATATACATATACCTCTAATTGGACCCTGATACTCTGATGGTATCTTATTGCAAGATTCTATAAAATTATACACACAAATTGCTAACGATAAGATTTAATACCAAGAATACACGTTAGACAATTTATACCTTTAATGAACCTCATTCGCCCCAAATGATTAATCACATTTGATTAAGTATAACAAGCAATTTAAATCTTTGCGCGAAACTACGCAATTAGCCTTCTTTAACCTTTGGCTTTATCGAAAATTCCTGCCTTCTTGCATTTTCCTGAAACTGTTTGTTTTAAAGTGGAATGAGCACGACGGCTCAGCAAGTCCAACAGTTAACACATAATAAGTAGCTGCATTTTATCATGTTCATGCATCCCGTGCTTTGCAATTCATACATATATTATGCATATCATGCTCTGCATTTAATACTATGCTCCATGCATCTCATGCACCGCATTTATAATATCATATCAGCTCAATATAAAATAAACATCTTTGCACATTGACAATATATCGCATGTTATTGCACAAAGGCATATAATCACATTTTCCACATAAAATCATTTAACACATAGGGGCAAGTTCTGAAAGACTTGCCTTAACTGCTTTTACCGCTTACACATGTATTTCGCGTTCCTTGCATGACCTACACGGCATGTGAGATCAATAAACCCTTGTTAGACAAGACTTGCCTCAACACTTAATCTTATTTTAAAGATTTTTACTTCCTTTCATCATCCTATATATTCAATAGGTTTAATTTCTTGATTTAACTTCTCATGAAATATTCATAAAGTTTTAATTTACATTCATAATCTTCTTACACTTAGCGTTACACTTCCGACACTCATTAATGTCAAAACACCATCATTGGAACCCTCCATTTAATTAGATTGATACTCTAATTAATCACTGATGGGTCCACAAATTGATTTAATATACCTAGATACTCATTTCATGTCATTTTTAACTTATTTACTCAAAGAAAACTTGACTCGAATCGACTCGGATTCGACCCGACTTGAACCGACAAGTTAAATCGGAGTTCCGACTTAATAAAACTTTAAAATACCAAAATTTGGACTTTTTAAATTCTGGACCAGCGCTGGCAGCGCTGGTCATAGGCTTATTTGAGAGCTGTCAGCGCTCAAAACAGAAGGTGTCAGCGCTGGCAGCGCTCATTTTGGCTGTCCGGACCTCCTTTCGAAAAACTGCCATAACTTTCTCATTTTTTAACCTTTTTAAGTGATTCAAGCGCTCACGCGTTCGTAACTTCCCCCTATACAACTTCTATTCAGGAAAATAATCCAAATTCCAAGCCGAACATAACAGAAATCTGCACCAAGTGGACTGAATGCATTTAACTTCAAAATTTCTTACTTCAAAGACTACCATCTTGGCACCACATGCATAACTTGGCTAATTTATCATGAGATATGACTTACTAGCCTTATAATACATAACATAGACTCTTAGGTTCAATATTTACAAACCAAAAGCCTTAATCTCTATCACAACCTTAAGAACCAAGTTATGGTTTTAACATTTTTTTTTCTTCGTTTTCGAAACTTGCCATCACATAATGATTTTTGGCCATACATGTCTAAACTCAAATCCGACACTTGAGTTAGCATCCATAACACATATTACACATGTCTAAACCTTTCAAACTCATTTATGTTTTCAAATAGGGTTATTTTTCTGAAAAATCATTTTTATCCGCCGACGAACGTTAACGATCGCCTAACCTTCATTTTCTTAACCATTTACACCAAATGACCACCAAAACCTCGCGGACACGTGTAATTACATAAAACTAAGTCATCTAGACTTGTTTCCCCATTAAATTCTCAAAATGGCCAAAAATGACCCTTGAGTTGGATTTTCATTCAATTAAACTAGTTTTTCATATAATCAAATTCTTCAAAATCATTTCACTCTTTTCGCATAGCTACCATCATAAATCACCTATACACCTCCTTGATGTATATTAACACACATAACTCCATTCATACCTCCCAAAAACCATTTTGTTCAAAATAGAATTATTTAACATACAAAACTAGTTTTATATAGTCAAAACATAGTTTTTACATCTTCTTTGAATCTAGCGTGCTCTATATTACTTCAAAATGCATCGCATTATCGTTTAGACACTTTGAACATCAACATTTAGAAAGAAATTCTCTATTAGCCATATCCTCAAACACATGGTGTGCATATAGCTACCACCACCAATTTCATCTAGTTTTCATTTAGGGCTTTTAGTTTCCCAAGCATGAAAACTATAAATCTCAACACATTAACATCATCTCCAATATTTATAGATTCATAATAAACACCTATAAATATTTAAATATAACCTTTCACCATAAAATTGGTTTATATCAAAATAAAACCATTAAAACTAGGTTTCACCAACACAAAACCTTAATCATTTTTACTTATCTATGTATCTAGCATGCTATATACATCTAGATACACATAACCCCAACTCTTGACCATCTCAAAACTCGGATTCACCATGATCCAACACTCAAAATACCAAGCTATCATGCTATAGCTATATAAGAAACCATAAAACTTAAGTTTTATTAAAGTTCAAGTTTGGGAAATTTTTATACCTCCATGGATGATCGATTTTCTAGGCTCTCTAGCTTCACCAAGATGAGAGCTTAAACTTTAATTCTTGCTCCTTGATGATCCGACCACCCTAGCTCCTTTTTCTCCAAGCTTTTGTTTTCCATTTCCATGGCTTCTCTCCCTCTCTCTCCTTTCTCTCTCATGCGGCTGATAAAAGTGGCGTGAGAAATGAAATAAAAGAAGCCCTAGCTGCCTTAGTTAAATGGAGAAATAAGTTCCTCTATTGGGTCCATCTTTTAATTATTTGACCCGCTATTTGACATTCCGACCCGAAATGTCAAAATTAAAAACTTACAGTCGATTCCTACTAATTTCGACGTTCCCGTCGTCCTGGTACCATCCGTTTCTCCAAATTCACCTCCGAACTTCAAGTCTGACCATTTTCCCCAAAAAGGTCAAACCGTCAACCTTGACCAAAAGTTAACCGAAACACATATCGTGCTTACAGCCCATTCTTACTAAATTCAACGTTCTCGTCGTAACGGCGAACTCGATTTCTCAAAATTACTCTTCAAACTCAAAGTTTGACTTTTCACCTTGATCGGTCAAACTATTGACTTTGACCAAAAGTTAATCCCGACACCAAAATGTGTTTACTGTCTCTTCTAGCTAAATTCGACGTTCCGGACTCAACGGTGCAGTCCGCGTCTCCAAATTCCATCCCAAACTCAAATTCGAGTTGTTGACTTCCTTTAGTCGATCTTTGACTATTTGACTATTTTGTCCTTTCTTAGTCAAGGACATTTTGAACATTTCCTCCCTTTTATAGCACCAAGTTATTAATCAACTTGTCAATAGTAGTTTGGTCATTTTTCAAATTATCCTAACTTTTCATTTATATAAACTTTCTATTTATGAAAACTTTTCAATTATAGTAACTTCCTAACTTTCCATTTATGCTAAGTTTTACTCTCCTCCCATTGGTCTATTCCAATTCATGAGGATTCCATACGAACCATCTTGGTTACACATTCTCATTAATTAATAACCACATTAATTAATTTACTCCTCCAATTTAACTCGTTATTTAACAAGTATTAAATCATCACATAGCTCATTTACCATATCAACTATGATATTAAACAACATAGGTTGATCCATTAAATTAATCAACCCATTAACCGAACCTTCCTTTAATTTCTTTAATTATATCATCATATAATTAAATACCTAAGTCATCATACACTGATTTGCAATTACAGTCAATAAGTTCATTTCTTTATATTAAAATATTTCGGGTTGCTACATTTTCCCCCCCTTATAATAATTTCGTCCCCGAAATTTCAATATAAGGTAAATCCAAAAATATGAGGATAACTCTTCCTCACCAGGTTCTCTGTACCTGTATACCATATAGATACCTATCTCAGTGTATACCTTATCGCATACCCCTTCAACCAATTCTAGGTTTTAAACTCCCAACAATTATTTTCCTCTAATTAAGTTTTAGACTCAATCCTTACAAATGATTCTATCCTTGGAATTTCTATTACCAATAAAATATCAAAGTTTGTTTCATTTCCAACCCTTTACAAATCATGCCTATCCGACTAATCACATCGATTATCTTATTCTAGGCATCGCTTTACTTATTGTTTTATAAATATTGTCCTAGTCCAATCATGACAGAACTCAAATTCATTTTCCAGTGATCGGCCATCACTTTACTAGGGTTAGCTTTATATCTAAACCTCAAATTTCGCTCGAATCCCTGAAAGCTTAAAATTTCCTCAAATCGACTATCCACTACTTCCTTATCCAAGGATTAGCGTAGCCTTAAATCACATCAATTACCTAAGACCGTACTTATCAGTCTTATTAATATCCACCATTTACCTAAGACCGTACTCATCAGTCTTATAAATTTCTGGGTCATTACAGTATCATCATACATAATGTACGTACTAGTATTTGTAAAAAAATAATATATAAAAGTGTAACCTACAATTAAACTTGCTTATTAATGTTTAAATTCATTTAAAGATGAAGTGCGTGCCTCAAACCCGAGGTTAAATGCAGTATAGTTGGAAGCATTCATGACTAAAAAAATTTCAACAATGGTTTAAGAGAAAGGTTTTAAAAGATAACGCTTATGAGCGTTTTAGAGATGTGATCCAAGGATCTTACAAACTGATTAGTTCATTTTCCGGTTGCATCATCAATGTAAGACCCCGACTTTTATCAAAAATAATTTAATTTTTTCTTCATTTTTTTTTCTGAAACGGTAAATGGTTAAATAAACAAAGATTAAGTTAAAAATATTTTGTTCAAATTTTATTTTGTTAGAGAATATTCATTTTGTCAGAAAATATTCGTTTTGTCGGGTAATTTTTGTTTTGTCGGAGAATATTCAATTCGTACAACGGGGCAGAAATAACCAAACATTAGTGGACCCCACAACAAAATATTATCGGATATAAAAAACGATAACAGTAACCTTTTTAAATAAAAATGGTCAAAGATGCTATCACTTTTAACTGATAAAATAATGTGGTAAATGAATAGTAGAACACGGTATTGTACAATATCACACGGTATGCCACAGTGTTTCATATTATTGAACTAATAAAGTGGCTATTGTACAATATTGACTTTATTGAACCAATAATTGTCATATGCACAATAATTCATATTATTGAACTGATAATTGTCACAGTAGCATATGCACAGTAATTTACATTACTGAATCAATAATTATCATTACACAGTAACGTGTTCTTTCTTTTATTTATTTTTTGCATTATTGTTATCATTATAATGATATTGATTTAACTGTTGTATTTCATTATTAGTTGGTATTTCTGCTGGTATTATGAGTTTTTAATTCAGAAAGACAACTATACTGCATTTATAACAATTGGTTATAATAATGAATAATTGATGAATTATTGTTAAAATAATTTATAAAGTTATTTATTTTATATACTTTATATAAAGTTAATTATTTTATATATATAATTAATTATTTTATATATAAAGTTAATTGATTTATATAAAGTTAATTATTTTATATATAAAGTTAATTGATTTATGTAAAGTTAATTATTTTATATATAAAATTAATTTTTTTATATATAAAGTTAATTATTTTATATATAAAGTTAGTGTTTTATATATAAAGTTAATTGTTTTATATATAAAAAAAAAATTATATATAAAGTTAGTTGTTTTATATATAAAGTTAGTTTTTTTTATTAAATGAATGGTAGATTAAAGAAAATTAGATATGAATGGTATAGATTCAAGATAATATAATAATAATAGAAATTAAAATGAACGGTGTAGATTAAAGAAGATTTTTAAATGAATGGTTTAGATTAAAGAAATCTTAAAAGATGAAATGTGTGGTATGGATTAAATATTATCTTGAAATATACGGTTTTGATTAAATTAAGAAATATTGAATTTTGGCTATAAATAGAGACTTTAACTTAAGAAATTTTTCATAACTTTCTTATATATATTTTCTTCCACTCTCTAAAAATTTCTTAATGTAACTTTCTCTCAATGTATGCTAAGCAACCTCATGTATTGGTAAATATCAGTTAGAGTGTTACATTTATATTCCAAATCATTCCTAATTTTGAAATCTTTTGCATTCTTCTTTGAATTCCCTAGTGGAATTTTTTTATATACAACAACTCTTTCGAAATATCATAGTAAATTCATTATTTGTCAAAATTTAATTAATCCAAAGCATGTCCCTTCATTTTTTCGTCCTCTACAACTTTGAAGAAAGAAGAAAAGTCATCTGAAGTCATCTTCATGCCTTAAAATGCTAAAAATCATAACTTATTCTGATGTTCATCACTATTTTTAGTCTTAGTTTTGAAAATTCATAACTCATTCATATTGACTATGAATTGAGTGATTCTTGAGTCTATACCGTGTATCTTTTCGAGAGTAACATTATTTTGAAAATATAAAGAGATTTTAAAAACTCTAGAAGACTCAAAAGTTAGATTCTTTACTGCTACATAGATAAACAAGGAAGGATTTGTTCGGCCACAAATTTTGTTTCACAATATCAAGGTAAGGGGTATCATTCTTTTCATACTTGAAAAAGAATATCATTTTCTTTTTTACTTGTAAGGGATATCATTTTCTTTCATACTCTTAAAGTTACTACGGTAAGGGATATCATCTTCTATTATTCAAATCTACTATGGTAAGAGAGATCATTTTCTTTCTTAGCAGTAAGGAATATCATTTTATTTCATACTCTTAAACTTACTACGGTAAGGGGTATCATTCTTTTCATACTCATAAAAGTATATCATTTTCTTTCTTACTTGTAAGGGATATCATTTTTTTTCATACTTTTAAACTTACAATGATAAGTACTATTTGGTAAAACATCCTGAAATGATTATATGTTCCTTAATAGTTTGTGCTTAATTTAATATCATTTTAATTGAACCTTCCTATTTTTCTGATCCTTTTTATTGAACTTTAACCATTATTTTTGAACTATAGATATTGAATATTATTCTTGAATTTGACTTCACATCATGTTAACAATTTGGACATTAGTTGAATCTGCATAAAGTAAAATTATAAACTTTTGATATTTATTATTTATCATGTTTCTTCTGTTCATCATTTATGTCACTATTATTTGTACTAATCATCAAGAATCAAGTTGTTGTGAATATCTTTAGCCTGAGTGCAAAGATAATTGATGAATATTTGTGGCCTGGGACACAGATGATTCATGATAGGATAAAGGTAAAATAATTGTTGAGTGCCTTTTAGGGCACGTGATGATTATTCTCTTTAGCCTAAGACAAAGAAGAACTATTATTTGTTATGATTATAATCAAAGGTTATAAACTGGTATGATCATAACCATTGGTATTATATTTGAATATCTTTGGCCCGTATACAAAGATGAACTAATAGTTGGTATGATTATGACTAAAGGCTGTAGACTGGCATGATCATCACCATTGGTGTTATATTTAAATATCTTTGGCCCGTAGTGCAAAGATGAACTGTTGATTTGCTTGATTATGATCAGAAACTGTGAATTTGTATGATAATGACCAGTGGCGTTTCAGATAATAAAGGTTGATGGTGATTTTTCTGAAAAGAGAAACGAGTGGACATCATGATCTATATAATTTTCCTAATGGTTGTTTTCTACTGCAACTATTGATCTGAACTTTGTTTAAGAACTTAACTGAAAGCTAATGATAATTTATTCGTTATTATCTTAGGCATGATATTTTCTTACTCGGCTATTTGAGCTCACCCTTTCTTTTTGTTCCATTGTTCTTTAGGTAATGAGAGTGTAGCTAGGACTAGTCGAGGAATGGAGTGATGGTCCGAGTCTGTAGATGATAGTCTTCACCATGTTGTGTAATTATGTCGCAATAAGAGTTAAGACTTAGTTGTGTATTATTAAGTTCTGTATTTTTGGTGTTTTGTACTGTTTTATATTAGTTGTGTATTTTGACATCTCAAGTTTGGGGTGTGTGGGCTCGAATTTGGGGGCGTCACATTTGGTATCAGGGCTTAAGGATATGATCTCTGGTAGATATCTAGGGTAGAAGTAGGAGGAGAGAGACGAATAGAATACGTCACTAGTGTATCCTACCTAAATTAAAATTTTGTTGTGGGAACAAGAAGTGACGAGTCAATTTATTTAACTAACTTTTATTTTGTGACCGCAGTTAAGAATGACATTTGAAAACCAAGAGATGAATTATGTGGCGAAAAATCAGGAGACTATGAATAATCTTCCTAACAACTCAGAGTTGAATCATTTGCATAAAGCAAAAATTAATTATGTTTTATCCAGGAAAGAATAAGGTAAATGCTCTACTACAGTTCTGCTATATCCGTTCTTAGAAGCAATTAAAGGATGTCATGAACTTGTAGAAATTATTGCCTTCAATCTGCTCACTAATTAGAAAGATCATATCACCTGCTTATGCTCGATAACAAAGGATCAAAATATATGGACTTTTCATATCAGTCTTTGGGAGTTATGGTGTTCTACTTATGATTTTCAAGAATATTTAAAAATGATGTTCTTATACTTTTGGGCGTAATAATTTAAAGGAATTCAAGTTAAATTAGCCATCATTATGGAAACTACAGTTTATCAAAAATACTATTTTACTAAAAATCATTGGTACGCTACTACTGATAAAGTTGATGAATCCGAAGAAAAGTTTGTTAGAAAAATATTTAGTGGTATTCTCATGGTTGAAATACGTAAAGATCTGGAAGAAGTATTCGGGACCCAATTTGTTGATAATAGTTTTGATGATCAAGACAAGGTGATACCTGGTAAGCTACTCATAAAACTCTTATGAAGTCTAAGTATCTTTATCTCTTCAAAATACTAGGTACATAAATATCGGGGATGAAATTTCATAAGGAATGGATGTTGTAAGACCCCGACTTTTATGAAATACAATTTAAATTTTTCTTTATATATATATTTTTTGAAACAGTAAATGATTAAATAAACAAAGGTTAAGTTAAAAATATTTTATGCAAATTTTATTTTGTCGAAGAATATTCGTTTTGTCGAGGAATATTTGATTCGTACGACAGTGCCGAAATAACCAAATATTAGTGGACCCCATGTAACGCACTCGAAAATCCTAACATTCCTTATTCATTTCCAATTACATCTGAATAACATAATTATTAATCTTAAAATCATATTATATAATCATAAAGCATCATAACGACAATTTCGTGCATTAATACATAACCTTTAACCTTTAAAATCAATATTTGACCATAATGCGGTCCATAAATCTGTTTATTTACTTTACGTTCCTTACCTGTCTCAGGATTGTAACGTTCACTTTCTATACTTTAGAACTTAGGTCAAACATTAATAAATTGTGACCTAGTCTATTTCAATTATCATAATCGTATATAATTTATGACTTAACTTAACATAACCTGTGAATACATTTTCATCATTAAACTATACATACATAACTCTGCTTGCTTACGCCTGTTCCATCCTTGTTCTTGTTTATATACATCTGTACCATACATGTGAGTTTCATTATATAGCGTACTCAACTTACAACAATACAATCATCTTGCCTCATTACATCCTCTACTTTAAATCATACGCACATACTGTGACACCCCAAGATTTTACGGAAATTTTAAATAAGGATTATGGATAATTAAGTGAAGGTTATAAAATAAAACCTAGTTAAAGTGATTAAATATGATTATTATGTGATTAAATTGAATTATTACGTGATCAATGCGTTAGAAAGAACCTGTGTGGTTGAAATATTAAGGAGGGACCTACGTGATCGAATATAGAAAGATAAAATAAACCAGAGAATTATGAAAATGAGAAATTATAATGAAATGAATTTTGAATGGTTATATGCAAAATTTGAGCAAAACGATTTATTGTAATACTTATAATAAGGTAATTTGGGGAGGATTATTATAAGACACGAAGTTATGTGTCAAAAGATAATAGAGTGATTATGTGTTTATGTATATGTGTGAATATGTATGTATTTGAATCGGTAAAGATAGAAGGTTTAAAGTTTAGAAAATATTGGAATAAGAAATGAGCATGTGAATCAATTTTTGGTTATGAATGTTAATAATGGGTTTAAGGAATGGGCCTAGAGAGGTGTGGTGATGAAAACGAGAAGTTGGGATATGTATGTAGGTGTTGTAAAGAAGAAACCGTATAATTAACTCGGGTATTAAGGATGTAATATAACGATTTTGAATGTTTGGAAATTATTAGGGAATTGAGGTAAATTGATCGATATAAATTGATGATGTATATGATATGTAAATATAGAATGTGATACCCCGTAAATGAATAGAAAGCGTGTTGGATACAAGTAAGGTGCAAAGTTGGCAGTATATGTATTGAGTAAATAAACGAAAGGAAGTTAAAGTCGAAATAATGTTAAATGAGTTTAAAGGAATAAAGGACGATGGATTTTGGTAATCCAGTCGTGGTTCGCTTCTCGAGGAAGCGATTTATGGAAAAAGTGAGTAATTCGACTATTTGAGATGTCGGGAATCGAAATTTGTGAAATACGGGAACAAGAAAATTCGTAGGAAACGAGAATTGTATTTATGGGTAAAAGAAGGTTATGTGATCGATTTGCGATTAAATGGTTAATTAAGTCCTATAATGAGTCTACGTGGATGTAGCATGATGGAAAATGAACAACCTAGACGGTTGATTGAAAGAAGAATTAATTTAAACGATTATGAAATGAATTATGGGGGGGATAATGTATAAAAGTTTAGTTATGGGGGGAAAGGTTGCAAGAAATGAAAACTTAGCTAAATTGGCAATTTACCAAAATACCCCTCAATAAATTAGATAATTACCATTGTGTCCTAAAGGATAAAATGACCGAAATACCCTTGACAATTTGGATAATGACTAATATGTCCCAAGTGGCAAAATGACAAGAATGCCCCTCACTTAACATGTGAAATGACCAAAACGCCCTTGGAAGTGTTAATCATGGTTATTTGCTAACCAAGCTTGGTTAAGCCTCATTTAACCTTATAAAGCAAGTATGTTATCTTCATTTTTTCCAGCACTTTGCTGGAAATCAAGCCCTAAGAGAGAGAAAATGAGAGAAAGCCATTGAAAGAGAGAAGAAGAGCTTGATTTGATGACCTATGAAGCTTAAATGTCCATGGAGCAAGAAGGAAAAGTGATGTACTCATCAAGAGGATGCTAGTGATGTAAAGAAGTTGGCCATTCAATGAGGTATAAGTATGTTCAAGTTTTAAAGTTTTATGTTTATGACTTTAAATTCAAGAATAAGGATGGCCATGCATGAACAAGTAGCTAGATGTAAAGATTATGCTAGTTACATGCTTTAAATGTGACTAATCATGAAACCCTAGACACAAGTTAGAAGAACAAAGTGATGAGTTAGTTATGTTTATGTATACAAGCTAGAAGTCACGTTTTAAGATATGATCAAGGGCTATATGTTACTAAATTTGGTAAAAACCTAGATAGAAAGGTTGATTAGGAAGAAATCATGTGAGTGTTCATGTTAAAATAGCTTATAAGATGCTTTGAAGATTAAAAGGTATGTTTATAATGAAAAGTTTAAATATTAGGCTATACTTTTTGTGTAGTTAACGTAATAACCTGTAAAGTGCCTTAGAACGCGCATGAAGAAGTTATATGATGATACAAAGTAGTAAGATATATATGTGTTAGCCTATATGGTGTGTGGAAATTTAAATGTTAAGTTGAGTTATATGTTGAATTTTGAAAATTAAGAAAAATTGTGAAAATAGCATCAAAAGGTGATTTTTGGAAATTTTGAGGAATTAGAGGTGAAATTGTAACGCCCCCAAAAATCCCCCGCGCTTTCGATGCGGCGAACCTTGTGCGTTAATTTCATACATCTATCGACTTAACCAATGATCCCATAATCATATTGGTTGAAATAGTCTTATTACGCACCGGTGTTGCATACAAACACTGTATCCATCAACGGTTTGATCAAAAACGGAAAGCGTTTTCGTTTGAAGAGCGATTTACGTTTTATTTATGGAAAAATATCAGTGGTTCCCTGGTATCTATTCCCCGTATAAATGCTATATCGTGAAATAGAAAAAGTCCAAACGTTGAAAAGAACGTTCAAAAAGACGACAAACGTTTTCTCGTAAATCGTGTCTTTTTCGTCTTTTTTCCAAGAAAATTTTATTGATTCCCTGGCATCTAAACCTCATATTATCACTATGTCGTGAAATACAAGAAGTCCTACAGATGAAAGAAACGATCAAACGAATGAAAAACGTTTCTTCATGAATAGTGCTTTTTACACGTTTTTCGAGAAAAACTTTTATTGACTGTTACGTGTTTTCAAATCGTGGGAAGGTTGAATCTTTAAACGGAATGTCAATTTGACCTTCACATTTTGCTCAAGGGCCTAGGTTATTTTCTAGGGTTTAGACCCTAGGGTTAGGGTTTAGGTTTTAACTCTTTTTCCAATTTAGGTTTTTGCCCTAAATTGACTTCTGATTTTTAATAAGTGTTAAGGTTAACTACTCAAACCAAAACACAAAATCCTACACATATATAATTCATATATCACATTTAAAAGCTCAATTCAAGCTTTACTAATCACATAACATATAGTTTAGGTTAAAGAATTTAACCTCTTAGTTGTATACGATCGTAGTTTCGAGTCGTATATATTCTTTAAGATAGCTCAAGGTATGCTTGAGCAATCAATCTTAGGTTTTGAATTGACAACCTTGCTTAGATCTTGTTAGATCACTTTTGAAATATTTGGGATATTACATTCAACCCAACTTACAGGAATTTCGTCCTCGAAATTAACTTTACAATTACTTTAGTCATTTAATATCATATTTATAAGTGCTATAAATATTCAGGATATTACATTCTCTCCTTCTTATCAGAATTTTGTCCTCGAAATTATAATATAATCATCTCCAATTTACTCTTCAATATGAATTTTCTAAATTCATCTTTTATTCACATTAAACCTCCAATACTTTGATTAGGTCTGAACAATGTTCACTTATCTCTACACATTTCCTTTCATAACTCTAGGTTTTAACCTCTTTTCATACTCGACATTCAGTCTCATTCTTCCTTTATCTTGGATTCTTCTCACTTATACATCGGTCAATCAAGACCTTTACCTTATTCAAAAACTATGAATACTATATAACCCATAATTTTTAAATCATCATCCGGACTGGAAAACCATATCTTGTGTAGAAAACAATTAAGATTGAGAACACTTCATACTTTGTGTAGCAATCAATTAAGATTGAGAACACCATACATTGTGTAACAATCAATTAAGATCGAGAACACACATATGTTGTACTTTAGGTGATCAGCCTGTCGTACCATATAAGACGCGGTTTATTGCGTCTATCGAATTCCTACGTCCGTTCTTTTTTCATAACCAAAGGTGTCTAGCCGAAACAATTGGTATTGACTCATATTTAAACCATTCAAACTTTTTGAAAAGCAATTTTATGACTGTATACCGCACCTTGCAAAGTGCGTTGATGACTCATCATGTATCATCTTCACGTCAGGCTAAATGGGATGTTGATGAATAAATCATTTTTATACTTCACATTAAATCCGTCTAGCCAAAACAATTAGCATAGACATATGAATAACATAGCTAGTGAAGAACTAACAAAATTTTCCAGTTCAACTAGTGAACCACTCTTTCAAAGGCACACAAGTGCGAATATAATCATGAAGATCTAGCATAGCTAGAAGATTTTTGAAATACCATCAATCCTCTATCTTTTCCATTATTCTCTAACCATAACACAAGTTTTGCAAATATATAGTAATATAGTAAACTGATTGGTTGTATTAAACCAAGTACAAACAAATATATTAGTTCCCCTTCTCATCAACACAGAATTGAAATGTCTCAGTGCACATTGATACTGTCAATATCGCACTTATAGACAAATCATAGCCGCATCTCACAAGTCGGTTCGACTAACATATCATAGCCCAAGTCCATAACAAGGTTCGTTCGCTCAGTAACTAACATACAAATATTTTTAAAACTATAGTTATGACGTAACAACTACTAACTAGTCAATATACATATGAGAAAAGAATCACCTTCTGAAAATATATACAAAGAAGAGTTTGACATAAGATTTTAATTTACTTATCAATATAGTAAACTGAGTTATTCCTCCACCCAAGAACTAATGAATCAGTTCCCCGTCTCATCAACACTATACTCAAATGATTTCATTCAGTGTAACCCGCTTTGAGAACACTGACCATGAATCATTCATACCAACAGTGTAGTTAGATCGGTTCTCTGAAGCATATTAAACTCTTTCCCATACAAGAGAGTCGTCCTACTCAGTTTTACTAATATGAGTTTTCAATTGAAATCTCTAATCGTTCTATAACTATCTTAGTCACTTTCTTCTCTTAATTCATTCCTTCATCATTTACATTCCTTATGAGTTTACTCATCTCTTTTCTTAGGTATAATTACACAACATACCATACACACCATTTCATTTTTTTTTTTTTTATGAAACGGTTTCACACAAAAACTAATAAGATTATTTTATCTTATTGCTTGCTTTGAGAACTCTTTAAGAGTCCATTTATCTTCAGATATTCTCGTAAAGAGTTTATCTTTATTCATTATATTTCTTTTCACATAATAATTTTTATGTATTAAGATTTAATAAGATTTATGCATATCTTTTAATTATATACGAACTTTTTCACAAGTCCATTTCTTTTTAATCCATCAGATTATACTCCAAGGTACTTGTTACCTCGAAACTATAATCCACTGCTTTGATACCAACTGTAACGCCCCCAAAAATCCCCCGCGCTTTCGATGCGGCGAACCTTGTGCGTTAATTTCATACATCTATCGACTTAACCAATGATCCCATAATCATATTGGTTGAAATAGTCTTATTACGCACCGGTGTTGCATACAAACACTGTATCCATCAACGGTTTGATCAAAAACGGAAAGCGTTTTCGTTTGAAGAGCGATTTACGTTTTATTTATGGAAAAATATCAGTGGTTCCCTGGTATCTATTCCCCGTATAAATGTTATATCGTGAAATAGAAAAAGTCCAAACGTTGAAAAGAACGTTCAAAAAGACGACAAACGTTTTCTCGTAAATCGTGTCTTTTTCGTCTTTTTCCCAAGAAAATTTTATTGATTCCCTGGCATCTAAACCTCATATTATCACTATGTCGTGAAATACAAGAAGTCCTACAGATGAAAGAAATGATCAAACGAATGAAAAACGTTTCTTCATGAATAGTGTTTTTTACACGTTTTTCGAGAAAAACTTTTATTGACTGTTACGTGTTTTCAAATCGTGGGAAGGTTGAATCTTTAAACGGAATGTCAATTTGACCTTCACATTTTGCTCAAGGGCCTAGGTTATTTTCTAGGGTTTAGACCCTAGGGTTAGGGTTTAGGTTTTAACTCTTTTTCCAATTTAGGTTTTTGCCCTAAATTGACTTCTGATTTTTAATAAGTGTTAAGGTTAACTACTCAAACCAAAACACAAAATCCTACACATATATAATTCATATATCACATTTAAAAGCTCAATTCAAGCTTTACTAATCACATAACATATAGTTTAGGTTAAAGAATTTAACCTCTTAGTTGTATACGATCGTAGTTTCGAGTCGTATATATTCTTTAAGATAGCTCAAGGTATGCTTGAGCAATCAATCTTAGGTTTTGAATTGACAACCTTGCTTAGATCTTGTTAGATCACTTTTGAAATATTTGGGATATTACAGAAATGAAGTCAAATAACTAAGTTTGATAATAATACACATGTTAGAGTCGTTTTGGTAATCGACGGATTTGAAATTTAGCAAAAAGGCGGTTCGAACGATCGAAAACGATCGTTTCGAACCTAAATGGATTTTAATGGACAATTCTCGCCTCGTGCGAAATTTTAAGGTTTTGAAAGTTGGAACATGTCACATATAGGTTATGTGAGCTATGGCAAGTGTTGGAATAGAAGTTAGAGTCAAATGGCCAAAAATAGCAAAGTTGGAATTTCAAGTTTTAAAACTTAGAAAATTTGGCTAAGTCTGAAAGTTGTCCGAACAGGCCTCCTACACGCTAGCATATCTCTGGTTTAGAAAGTCCAAATGAGGAAAAGGAAAATTTTGTAAAATACTATGTAGCAAGGTCTAGAGCTGTACCAAATTTGGTATCAATTGGATGTATAGTTAAGGAGTTAAAAATCAGCAAAGCAGGACCAAAAATCAGATTCTGCAGAACCAGGACTGCGCCGGGGCGCAGTCATTTTGCCTAGACACTGCGCCGGGGCGCAGTGTCACTGTTCATCGGCCGAGAGCTTCTCGCGGCCAGCGAGATCTGGAAGAAGAAAGATGGCGCCGGGGCGCAGTTACCCTGCATCTGAAAAAATTTTAAGCTTCTGAAAAGTTAGGTTTTTGATATGGAAGGTTAATAATGGGTTATGTAAACCCTAAATGATTAAGTATTGCTATATAAAGGATGTCAAGGTATAATGAAATAAGAAATGGCATAATGTAATATGTCTAAAGCTAAGTCAAAGTGAGTTAACGATTATGAAAAATGCCGGGAATGAAGTAGGATGTATTATAAACCTATACAAGGTATGATACATCAAAAGTGAATTGAGTAAAGATTAATGGTTAAGCAATTATGGTTTAAGTTGATAAGTTATATAAATTATGGTCCTATATTGACGAACATAGATTGTATGTTTACAGATAACGCTCGATGTAGTGAACCGATGCACAGAAAGATTGAACGGCCAAGCGAGGTGGAAACAGGTTAAGCTAAATAAATGCGGTACAGGCAAGTGTTCAGACTATAAGGTGCTATGTTCTAGGTGAACTGCGTGTTAGTGGAATATTTGAAATGTGCCTTACGTGCAACTATATGATTTAACCGTTAAGTGTAATACGTGGCATTCATGTATAACATGATTAAGTAGAGAAGCATAACGCATAAATAAATTGTGAGCATGAAATGTGTTCTCTGAATTACTTGCTGAGCTTTATGCTCACCCTTGCCATGAACTAACATTTCAGGTGGAATACAAGAAGGCCGGAGGTTCCGGTGATGCTAAGGTAAAAAGTGTGAATGCATGGAGATGCGTGAAGAGATTTGTAAATTGTATCTATGGTATATTCATGTAAATCAAATGTATGCAAATTTGTATATATGCAAGTTATGTAATAACCGATTTTAAATATTAAACCTATATGGTAGAAAGGAATGTATAATTTGTTAATTTGTATTATCGGAGGATGAAAAGTGTATGTATATATTGTCCAGGGAAAGTGGAAAAGTGATACATGTGATAAACTTGTATGTGTAGTACAGAAATATGTAAATAGAAACATATGAATGTGATCAGGTACAGAACAGGAACAGATAAAATTAAGTAGGGCCATGTGTGAATATTTCATGGCGAAATTTTGTCACGGATTACATTAAATCACGATTTGTATGATTGTAAAATGAAATAGAAACGGTCACAATTAATAAGCGTCGACGTAAATGCTAATGAATTGGATAAGTGAACGTTGCGATCCTGAGACAGGTAAGGAAGATAAATTAAATAAAAAAAAATAGACCGAATTTATGGTCAACAGAATGATTTTAAAAGTCAAAGGTTAAAGTTTTAACGCACGAGATCCCGGTTAATATGGTTTTAAATTTTATAATTAGGATATCCAGAGATAATCGGATAATTAAATAAGGTCGGGATTTCGGGGCGTTTCACATACAATTTATTTCTATGGATTTACAAACCACTCATTCATACCTATCACCTTTAAGGTTTAACATTTATCTACATTACAGGAACATTACACAGATACACTTAATATATTTTCTTCACGCTTATCTATACATTTATCACTCTTTACCTTTAGCTTAACCGGAACCTCCAGCCTTCTCGTACTTTACCTGAAAAGGTTAGTTCATAGCAAGAGTGAGCATAAAGGCTCAGCAGGTTAATCAGATAACACCTTTCATGCTTACAATTTATATTTGCATCATGCATTTCCTACTTTACCATGTTATGCTTAAATGTCACATATTCCATTTAGCAGTTAAATCACATAGTTGCACATAAGGCACATTCCACATCTTTTACTATCTCATAGTTCACATAGAACAATCATTTCAATTAAGTCTAAAAAACTTGTATGGTCTTCATTTATTTACTTAACATTTATGCTTTTTGTTCGTTCTTTCTATCCTTTCTCGCATCAGGTTGCTAGTCCGAACTTTATCTACCAACATTGCACCTATATATCATTATAGGATTATAAGTCTTAATAAAACTTATCAACCTTTATCCATAATCGTTTAACCATTTATCTCTATTCATTTCACTTTTGATGTATTACACCTTATTTAGGTTAATAATACATCATAACTTATCTCCGACCTAGCACACAAGCATTAAAATGCTTTTATATAGTTGTAGGTATATTATATTATACCATTTCTGGTTTCATTACCTTAATATTTTGTACTCTTGTTTACCTCTACTGATAATGTCTTACTCCGATTGGGTCCTACATAACCATAATATTGGTTCATGCATTGGTTACACACTTGTATGCTAAACCTTACCATATAATCTATCATTACCTTTATATAATTTTAACACGTAACACATTGTTCCTTTATACTTTAACCTTTACCGCATTGATCATTTTATCAATTTGTGGCTTATCATACATGTCTCTATCATTTTATATCAAAACATTTTGAGTTGGACTTAAAAATATTTCTTGGCCAGAACAGTACATCTCACCTCGGCGAGATGTTTAGCCTAGAAGATCTCGCTGGCCGCGAGATCTTCTCGACCAGATCACGTCTTGGAGCCCCCTGATTTTGCCTCGACGAGCTTCTTCACAAAGCACTGCGCCGGGGCGCAAACTACACCCCGGCGCAATACTGGTTTTTCTAGAAAAAAAAATTTCTTTCAAAAATCCATGTTATTTTTTGCCCTTTTTTGTAAAACTTGATTTCAACATATCACATAACACATATAACATATAATTGACTTGTTTGGGTCTTCAAAACATTTAAAACTTTTCAAATGGTTTCATTTTTTCAAAGTTTTCATTTTAGGCGTCGGGGAACGTTTAAAAATCACAATTGTCGCCATTGACACCAAATGACTTTCAAAATGACTCTAACACATGTATTTATGTAAAACTTAGTTGTTTGGCCTTATTAAACCATTAATTATCCAAAATGGCCAAAAATCATACGTTAGTGGAATTTTGCCAACTTACAAAACTTTGTTCTTTAATCTATACTTCAATTCTTGACTCCACACATCAAATACATTATCACATGCTTATTTAGTAACTTTGTGAATTCACATAACTTCTATATACATCTTCTAATGCACTTTTCAGATTATAATTTAGTCTATACACAAAGTATAGCCTAATATTGTAACTTTCTATCACAATTCATACTTTTAAATCATTTAGGCATCTAGCTTGCCATTTAGCAAAATAATTTACTTGCATCAAACATGATCAACCTTTTTAGTTAGGTTTTTATCACTTTTAGCAACATATAACACATAATCCTTCGTGAATCATAACTTAATATTACCTTCTTCCTTAAACAAAACATGTTTCTCTTCCATTTGTACACTTAAGATGATCTCTAGCATAAAAATATACATGTGTCATACATATATAACACCTCCAACTAGGGTTTTACTACCTCCCTCAACATATAACACATGATTATCTATTAAATCATGGTTTCTTGCCTTGAACTTGAACATGAATAATATAACACCTTTGTTCTTCCAACATATGAGCTTAGGGTTTCATGACAATCTACACATATAGCACATACTCCACCTAATCAACACATATAACCAAAGATTCATGCATGGCTATCCTTGTTCTTGAACTTAAATACATAAACACAAAATCTTAAAGCTTAAACATAATTATACATTATTGGATGTCCAACTTCTTTACATAAAGAGCTTCCTCATGATGAGACCTTCCTCTTTTCTTCTTGCTCCATGTTCATCCAAGCTTCTAGCTCCAAGAATCCAAGTTTTCTTGCCTAAGCTTTCATGGCTTCTCTATTCTCTCTCTTAGGGCTAAAATTTCTAGCAAACATAAAATGAGGAAGAAGAGTGTTTACTTTGCTTTTGATGAGAGTTAACCCCAAGCTAGTTAATTCAACTTAATCATGGTTAACCCAACCAAGGGTATTTTGGTCATTTCACACTTTAAGTTAAGGGCATTTTTGACATTCATCAATTGGGACACATAGGTCATTATTTAATTTGTCTAGGGTATTTTGGACTTTAGCCACTAAATCTAGAGAATTTAATTCTCTTAAATTTATACATGCTCATTTTTCAGCCAATTCAAGTCATTTTTTTATCCAAATTGGTTCCATTATGCTTGAATTTTATTCCACAATCAAATACTTCATAACTTGTTTGCCCCATAACACTTGACTCATTTCCAAATACTAATTTCATCAATTAATTATAATAACTTACAATAATGCTAATTTGCACAACATTTCCTTCTTAATTTTCTACGACCCTTTTCGGTTCTCCATTCAATCAATTTCACTTTCCGACATCTCAATAAAGTCGAACTGCTCATTTTTCCATAAATTACTTTCTCAAAAAGCGAACCTCAACCGGATTACCAAAATTCATCATCATTTAACCTTTTACACTCATATAGTCATTATACGACTTTTACTTCCTTTTGCTTATTTATCTAGCACATAATGCCAATTTAAACCATTCTCCTATCCAATATTCTTTCTACTCATTTTCGGGAGTATTACATTCTGTACTTACACATCGTATAAATATATTTCATTCCATCAATTAATATGGATTTATTAATCCATTTCAAACATTGAACTTCATAACCTAATTCATTCAATCAATTCCTCATATACCAATTAGGTCAAATAGATTCTTTTTTTTTTGCACATTCAACCACACATTACTATACCTTATCGTAACCTAGCCTCTCAAAGCCTAATCATTAAATTTACTATTAATTTTCATAACTAAAGCATCAATTTAAATACTTTTTCCTCATTTCCATCATTTTTTTCATTTTCAACCTTAATTTCTTCTTTCTTTATCAGATCAAATACATCAATCTTCATACATCCAATCTATCATATGCTAACACAATTAGTGTCCTACAAAATTTATTTTCTGTCATTTACCTTTAATTTACTATATTTCCATTTAATCATCGAAATTCATATTCATAATATTTGCATAATTTGCTATGTTGCTAATACACTCTAAATAAATAATTGATCCATAAACATTTTATAGACCCTTATTCACCCTAAGAATCCTTTTGTTCTAATTCAACCACATAGGTCCCTCTTTACCATTTCAACCACATAGGTCATTTCTAGCACATAGATTAAATAATGATTTATATTTAATCCACTCTTATAACTTTCTGATATTCAATACTAGATTTTACTGCTAATCTTTATTTAATTAACTAAGATTCTTAATTAGAATTCAAGTAAAAATCCAGGATGTCACACCCCACAACGAAATATTGTCGGATATAGAAAATAACAACAACAACCTTTTTAAATAAAAATGGTCAACGATACTATCACTTTTAACTATTAAAATAACCGGTGGTAAAGGACAAGGAGAACACGGTATTGCACATTAACATACGGTATTACATAGTATCACATAGTATGGCATAGTGTTTCATATTATTGAACTGATAAAGTGGCTATTGTACAATATTGACCTTATTGAACCAATAATTGTCACATGCACAATAATTTATATTATTGAACTGATAATTGTCACAGTAGCATATGCACTGTAATTCACATTACTGAATCAATAATTGTCATTACACAGTAACGTGCTCTTTCTTTTATTTGTTTTCTGCATTATTGTTATCATTATTATGATGTTGATTTAATTGTTGTATTTCATTCTTAGTTGGTATTTCTGCTGGTATTATGAGTCTCTAATTCAGAAAGCCAATGACACTGTATTTATAACAATTAGTTAAAATATTGAATAATTGATGAATTATTGTTAAAATAATTTATAAAGTTATTTATTTTATATACCTTATATAGACACCCCAAATATTGCGCTTGTCTACTAACTTGGGCAAGAGGGCAAAATCATCATTTCGCGTGGCCTGCGAGAGGGAAGGATGAATTGCAGCACAGTCATGACAAGCAAACATGACAACGAATCGACATCGAATTGCGCGATCTAGGGATACAAATTGATCCAGACAAATCGAAACGATCAATATATTATACCAACAGTCCCCAGATTATGAGATACAAATAATACAGTGAAAATGATGATTTAAGACTGTGTGACACGAAAATCGAGGAAAGAAAGTCGGGCGGCCACAGATGTAATTATGGCCAACGACATTTTGGCATTTTCGTGGCTAGAGAAAACACACGGCATCCAAGATGACGGCTTAGACGGCGACAGCAGGCAGCCACAGATGTACCTGCGGCTGCTCCCAAACATCTATACAGCGGTCATTTGTTCATCCGAGAGCGGGACAGAAGAAAAAAAGGGAAGAGATAGAGAGAGAAAGCGAGAATATAGAGAGAAAAACCCACGAGTTTGGCGAAAAGGGAGGGTTTGTCTTTTTTTTATAGCTTCAATATTTATCCAATCTCGTGTTATATATTTGATAGTAAAGTATAAAGCAATTCTTGACGTATTGCAAAGGGAAAAAGGGCATTTCTTGAAGTTTTAGCTTGTTTTATTCTCATAATTTCTTGTTTATTGGGTTGTTTGAATGTAGTATTTTGTTATATTAGTAAGGATCCATGGGTTAGGGATGATTAGTGAGGATTCCGTGGGAACGAAATTTCCTCCTAATGTCTCGATGATATCCGTAGGGTGATGTATAGTTTATTATGGTAATGCATTGTTCATAATGTGTTAACTTGATATTTTAGGTTATTGTGGCATAGTAGTAAATCTTGTGTAATTGAGTTTTCTATCGTATCCATATTATCGTTGTGTGGTAATTTTGGGATTATGAGCCTAGGAATGAGATCATTATGATCAAATTCCAAAGATGGACAAACTTTGGTATATGTAGTTCCGGCAATGTGCCCTTTATTGTACATATGTAAATTTCGGGCCTTAAAATAATATCGAGTTAAAATCGAGTTTAAGGCTCCGTAATAGTGGAATATGTGATTGTGGGTGTTTAGGGTTATTTTAGATGGCTCACATACCCATGAATAGCCCCGACACATTTTTGAATGCTTGATTTGATTGGCGACATGAGAAGCAATTTCAAAAAAGAGCAGAATTATAAAGACCTTCTAAAATCAATCAAATTAGGGTATTAGAATCACGAGGCTTAAAATTGAGAGTTTTACTGACCGTCGATTCCTATTTAACGAAAAGGCTACAAATGTGTTTTTAAAAACATCATACAAAATGATTTTGTAAAAAATAGATAAACGTTTTTTGATTAAACTTTGGTGCATAGGGTTAAAGAGCTCTTAGAAGCTGCCTTCATGTTATTTTACTCCACTGTCAAAGGGCAATAAATAGTCTCGATTCTTATTTGACGAAAGTTTAAAAAACCCTTATTTTTCTAAAACGACACCTAATAAAAATTTCATCGCTTTTAAAATTAAAATCAATATCTATTATAAAGTAAAGCCTTCTTGTATGGGTCAAAAGACGTTCTAAGATGCTTTCCAAATAAAACACGCTTTTTTTACAAAAAAATCAAAGTGGCTTTTCATGCAAGCTTCACCGCCACTTTCATTTAGGCACACACACACATACATACACGTGTTAGGATTTTAAAAGGATAGGAAAGCATCAAGATTGCAGTAACCATGTTTTCACAGAAGTCAGGGAGTGCCTAACACATTCCCCTCGCTTAAGCAAGCCCCTCGAACTCTATGAATCTCGGTTTGCAGGCCAATTAATTCGGAGTCACGCATGAGCCAGCACGATTATGAAAACTAAAACTCGGATGAGTTGGTACATTCATTTCAAACTACCAACTGACGACTCTGGTCAATTGGCTCATCATAAAATCGAACTTTCAAATCTCGTCGACACTTGTGCCAATCTTTTCCAAAAAATCACCTCTCATAATTAAAAGACTAAAATTGGAAAGGGTAATTATTAATAGGAGACGATTTTCCCTGCGTCGACAGCTGGCGACTCCACTGGGAACATTAGAGGGGGGACATTAGAGGGCTTAAGCTGCGTTCAAATTTTGATGATTTCCTATCTTTTAAATGTCTGCGAATCGAATGTGTGGTTGTGATATTTGCATTGATTTACGTTTTTTACGCGTATAAATGAATGTGCGAGTTTTGTGACTGCATTATCTTTTCGAGGCTTTATTGTCATCATATGCATACGGTGAGGTACGATGAATGTATGATTGAGGAGTTCCTCCTCCTGAGACAAACCCGTTAGATGTGGATTACTGGACTCAAAGAGGTGCTCCCCAACGAGACTCAGGAAAAGCATCCAATCAGATCCAATCCAATTGAAAGACCGGATTTATTCCCGTCTAGTATGTTGCGAAGATCTGGGAACCTTCATGCCGAAAAGCCCGCGAGAGTAACTTAGGGTAGGTCAGCCTCAGATAAACCCAACGCATGGGAAGTCTCTTCATACCCTATTATGCTTTACACACATGATGTCATGTTTAAAGTCAAACGTTTTTTTTTTTTTTGTATATCTCCCACCTTGTCAAAATAAAGTGCTAACCTCTGTTTTACAGGGAGAGCTTATGAGAGCATCATAAATTCACATTAGCATACCTTGGTTGAAATAAAGGACCACTAATACTGTTTTGCAGGAAAAGATTAAAAACTCAAAAACACAAAGATATTCGCTTTAGCATGCATCCGCTTGTGTCATTCCCCGAAACTAAAATCGGTTTGTTTTATTTGTAGGATTGCTCCTCAAACCCGCCTTCGATCTAAAAAACCCCGGGAACAATCGAGATGGCCGAAAATCCTAATCCTAACCCGGCTCCTATATCTCGGGAAAAGTTTGAAGCCGTAAAAAATCAAATGGCTGAGATAACCATATTATTAAAGGAGCATTTCAAGTTGAAACCGGGGCCGCAACCCGAAGATCCACCGGGGCCATCATCACAGGGGAACGGGACGACCCGAGAAACTCCTAAAATCGAGCAGCTAAAGGAAGTTATTGTTATTCCCGAGGACGAAAGTACAAGTAATTTTAGCAAAAAGATGAAACAGATGGAAGAGGCCATCAGGACCATGAAAGGGATTGGATCGTACAGCAGTGTCAATTATTCAGACTTGTGTGTTTTTTCGGGAACCAGATACCCCAAAAAATTTAAAATCCCAGAGTTTGAAAAGTACAACGGGGCGGGGGACCCCTACACTCACCTAAAGGTCTATATTGGAGAGCTTGAGGAGTACACTGAGGATGAAACATTGAGGATGCAGCTCTTTCAGAAAAATCTGACGGGAGAGGCTAGGACTTGGTATGTCAGGCTGGACAATGCAAAAATTCACAACTGGGAGGAGTTGGCCCACACCTTCCTGACCCAATACAGCTTCCAGTCGCAAATGGCCCCTGATCGATACCAAATGACGAAGATTAAGAAGCAGCCCAGGGAGTCTTTCAGAGATTATGCCCAGCGATAGAGAAGGATGGCCGCACAAGTGAACCCACCAACGAATGAGACAGAGATGGTGATGACTTTTATAGATATCTAAGAGACTCCTTATTACGAGAGGGTAATAGCTGGAATCGGGAAACCATTTGCGAAAATGATTAAACATGGGGAAATGTCTGAAATGGGATTGAAATCTAGAAAGATCCGAGACTTCATGGCTCTCGAAGCTGTTGCAGAACAAATTCAAAGCGAAAATTATGGCAATACTTCCCGTAAGACACATAAACAAAAAGAGGAAGATGTATCCCTAGTCCTGCAAAGGTCGTCTGGGAAAGCAGAGAATAGCCCTCCTGTTCAGATGTAAAGGAGTATGCTCCCTCGACAGCCAACTTTCATCAATAAGAGGCCTGATGGTCGAAGGAGATTTGAATATTCCCGAGATAGAGAATTCACCCCGTTGGGGGATCCCTTAGAGCAAATCTTGGCTGTGTTGATAACCTATAAGAAGATTACAGAGCTAGCACCACCGACTGACCCTAAAGGGAAGAGGTATGATCCGAGCAAGAAATGTGCATATCATTCGGGGTCCCCACGGTACGACACTCAGGAATGCTGGACGTTGAAGCACAAGATACAAAATATGATTGATAGTGGAAAAATTATGATGGAGCAGCCGGAATCACCAAATGTCAAGGTCAACCCTCTGCCCGAGCATAGTGGGGGAGGTGTCAACGTAATTGAAACCAGCAAGGCAGAGGGGCCTTTGAAATAGAGATACATAAGAAGGATCAACGAAGTGGTTGGTATGGCCAATGTCCAAGCGAGCACGCAAAGTGAACCATTTAAATTGGCTGGGGTGAGCAAAGGTACCAAAGGGGCACCTATCCAGTTGTAAGCTCTGAAACCCCTCATTAAAGCAGCCAGATCGCAAATGCCTATTACAAGTTTGAAAGCTGTTCCATGGAGTTACAGGGGAAAGCTAGAGGAAATGGCCAGCTGTACGTCAGTTACCTCCAAAGGAAATCCTTTGTATCTGTCGAGGCAAGTCCTTGAGGGCATGGAAAAGGAAAGCGGGAGGATCTCAGAGGAGAAGGCCTTGGAATTCTTTAAGAAAATGAATCACTACGAAGCAAGGATGGTTAAGGTGTTGGAGGAGCAACCGCCTCTGACGTCGATCCTAGATCTGGTATTGTCATCCAATGATCACCATCAAATATTAAGCAAGTTCCTGGAGGAGGCTCACATCCCTAAGACAATTAGCACGGAAAGATTCAACCATTTGGTGGGCCATTTATTGGACAGCAATGTGATATCATTCACCGATGACGACATCCCTAAGGAAGGGAGAGGGCACCGAAGGCCGTTGCACATTGCGGTCGTCTCCTCAAGGTATGTAATGAACGGAGTACTAATTGATGGTGGATCGGCTCTGAACATTTGCCCATACAGTACCCTGGAAAAAATGAAGATCAACCCCAAGTGCCTGCAAGCCAGCCAAGTGGTGGTTCGGACTTTCGACGGATCTCGGAAGGATGTTGTGGGAGAAATAGAATTACCGGTTGAGATCGGGCCCTATACCTTCGACATTTCTTTCCAAGTGTTAGATATTGCTACGAGTTATAACATGCTGCTGGGAAGACCCTGGATATACATGGCAAGGGCAGTCCCCTCCACACTGCATCAGCAAATCAAATTCATCATTAATGGAAACTTAGTGACGATTGTCGCAGAGCTCGACTATCCTCTTCACTCTATGAAAGGCATGCCAGTGATCAATCTAGATGAGTCAGTCGAACCGGTCAGCTATCAAGCATTCAAAATCAGTACCCCTCAATACCGACATCTGGGGGCTCCAACTTTGAAGCCTAGAATATCTCTAGAGCTCACATTTGTCGCTCGGGAAATGATGGCAATGAAATTCCAGCCAGGGCAAGGACTGGGAAAGAATGGTCAAGGGATCACCGAGCCCATTCAGATGCCAACACAGTTAGGCAAGGCAGGGCTAGGATATTACGAAGGCATAAGGCGGAATCCCAATTCCAGGAATCAACAAAGAGCATTCCCCGAAGGTAGTCATGCCTGAGTCTGAAGCAGAAAGTGAAGTAGGGGCTCCCCCAGCCAAGGAATTGGCCAAGCGCAAGGAATTCTAGTAATAGATCATGGAACAGTTCGAGATAAAGTGCCATCTCCCAGGACAGTCAGCGATTAATGAAAAGGGGAAGGAGAAACGATCAGAAGGCAAGTAGATCATGCCTTTCATCGATTGGGCCGGACTAGCAGTCCCCAAATGAAGTATGAATAAAAGCTAAGACCAAGTCGCTGCTATCATTGAGGAGGTTCCAGATGCAGAGGCCCCCTCCATCACTCACTTTAAAAATGAATTGATCATCACAAATTGGACTGTGCAGCCGGTGATATCCAGAAAAGGGTAAATCAAGGAATGGCAGGGAATCCCGTCCAATAGGGGGATCAAGGGGTTTATAAGATGTTGTTTTTGTTTTATATACCTGTAAATGTCATATTTTGTCATGATTATTGAAAAAGAAATTCATGTACTGAAATGTTTATATATATGACAAGTATTTTTGTTTTATGTCAGGTGTCCCGATTTGAATTATTCTAGCCTAACAAACGATTTTTCAAATTTGAAAGATGATTACGATTTTGATATAGAACTGGATTTCAATTTGATGGGAATTGAGCAGGACGAGACAGGTAATGACGACACTCCCGACGAAATCAGAGAATGGGTCGAGGATAAACCCAAACCTAACATCGATCAAACCATCACCATCAACATAGGAATCCCTGAAAACCCTAAAGAGCTAAAAATAGGGGCAGACCTAACCCCCGACCAGAAAGCAGAGATAACTGAGTTGTTAAGCCAATATGAGGAAGTGTTTGCTTGGTCACATGACGACATGGTCGGATTGTCCATGGATATTGTGGTACATTGATTGCCCATCAAGGAGGGTTTCAAGCCGGTTAAGCAAAAACTGAGAAAACTAAAACCAGAATGGAGCTGGAAGGTGAAAGAGGAGATAGTCAAGCAATTCAAAGCTGGAATCATAATGGTGTTCACGTATCCAGAATGGCTTTCCAATATAATCCCAGTGGCGAAGCCCGGAGGAAAGGTGAGAGTATGCGTTGACTATAGGGATCTGAACAAGGCCAGTCTCAAAGATATTTTCCCAGTGTCTTTCATACACATCTTGGTGGATAATACGGCCTAGTATGAAATGTATTCCTTCGTCGATTACTTCGCGGGATATTACCAAATAATGGTGGCGGAGGAGGACCGAGAAAAGACTACCTTCATCACCCCTTGGGGCACGTTTTGTTATAGACGACTTGCTTTATGCCTCACAAATGCAGGAGCCACTTATCAGAGGGCAATGATAGCCCTGTTCCACGACATGATACATAAGGAGATATAGGTCTACGTGGATGACATTATTGTGAAATCAAGGGTTGAATCTGACCATGTGACTCATCTCAAGAAGTTATTTGATCAGCTCAAGAAGTACAATTTGAAGCTCAATCCAGCAAAGTGTGCCTTTAAAGTTCAGTCGGGCAAGCTCCGTGGGTTCTTGGTGAGCAATCGGGGCATTGAGTTGGATCCGGCTAAGATTAAAGCCATTGTGGATATGCCAGCACCTCGTACAATGAAGGAGATAAGAGGATTCTTGGGGAGGATAAACTT
The DNA here is from genome assembly GCA_947179155.2 of Hedera helix. Classification (NCBI taxonomy): domain Eukaryota; kingdom Viridiplantae; phylum Streptophyta; class Magnoliopsida; order Apiales; family Araliaceae; genus Hedera; species Hedera helix. Next base: position 16,670,528 of record OX359285.1, read on the forward strand.
CATCAACCGGTTCATATCCCATTTGACGACCACCTGCGAACCAATCTTTAAACTGTTAAAGAAAAATGCCTCCCGAAAGTGGAGCGAGCAGTGCCAAAAGGCCTTTCAAACCATTAAAAAACAATTGACGGAGGTACCAGTGCTGGTACCTCCGAAGGATGAGATCATCCCTCTGTTCATATATATATTTGTTAATGTCATGGCGATGGGTTGTATATTGAGGTAGAAAAATGAATCAGGCAAAGAGCATGACATTTATTACCTCAGCAAGAGATTCAGCAGTTGTGAACAGAGTTACACCCCGATCGAAAGGACATGTTGCGCCTTGACATGGGCTGCTATGAGATTACAGCACTACCTTCATGGACACACTACCTATTTGATCTCGCAAATTGATCCCCTGAAATATATATTTGAAAGACCAATGTTGAATTGTCGATTGTCGAGGTGGCAGCTAATCTTACAGCAGTTCGACATCCTCTATGTTACCCAGAAAGCTGTAAATGGCAGGGGATTGCAGATCAGTTATCAGAGATGATGTCTAGAGGAATGGAACCTTTAGAAACCTCTCTACCAGGTGAAGACATATTGTGGGTTCAACATACAAGGTGTGATGACGAAGGGCAATTTTGGAAAATGTATTTCGACGGTGCCATGATTGTTGAAGGGGTTGGAGCCGGAGCAGTCCTAGTTTCTATTACGGGTGAGCAATACCCTGTTCTCACCAAATTACAATTCAGTAATTCGAACAATACGACTGAATATGAGGGATGTGTATTGGGACTCAGATTCGCCCGAAATATGGAAGTGAAAAGATTAGCCGTATTCGGAGACTCAAAGTTAGTAATCAGACAGGCGACAGGGGTGTATGGCACTAAGGAGCTTCGGTTACTCCCGTACCACCAGTATGTTGTCCGGTTAATGCAAGAATTTGAAGACATAGCCTTTCGGCATATTCCCAGGGGACGGAATGACTTTGCCGATGCATTGGCCACCCTGGCTTCATTAGTCCACGTACTCAAAAGCAAAGCTACTCCCCAGATTGAAATAATGGTACAAAATGCCCCCGCTTATGAAGAACACATTGCGAAGTTATCGGATGAGGTGGTTCACCCAAATCAGCCCTGGTATCATGATATCCGAGACTATTTGAGGGATAGATATCTCTTCGACCAAGCGAACCGAACGGAGAGGCAAAGAATCCAAAAGATGGTGATAAAATTCTATTTGAGTGGAGATTCCCTGTATAAGTGGAATGTTGGCTTGGGATTGTTACGATGTGTGGACGAAACTCAAGCGCAGAAGATCATGGGCGAAGTACACGGTGGAGTATGTGGGCCACATATGAGTGGGCCGATGTTAGCCAAGAAGATTTTGAGAACGGGACACTACTGGTTATCACTTAAGGCCGACTGTGACGATCATGTCAAGCGATGTTACTAATGACAGGCACACGATAATGTGATTCATGCACCTCCCAATGAACTGCACTGTATGACTTTCCCTTGGCCTTTCTCCATGTAGGGTATGGATGTAATCAGACCCGTGGAGCCCAAAGCGAGCAATGGCCACCGTTCATCTTCGTCGTGATTGATTATTTCACAAAATGGGTGGAAGAAGCTTCTTTCCCCAAAGTAACACAGGAAATCATAGTCAATTTCATCTGGAACAATGTCATTTGTCGGTACGGGCAGCCCGAAATCTTGGTGTCCGACAATGCCAAGAATCTGAACAATGCCCTTATGAAAGAGTTATGCGACCAATTCAAGATCAAACATCTCAATTCCATCATTTATAGGCCCAAAATGAATGGGGACGTGGAGGCTGCGAATAAGAACATAAAGAGGATTATGGCAAGAATATCCGCCAATCATCGGGAATGGTCGGATTTGCTGTCCCTCACACTATTTGCATATCGAATATCAATTCGTACGTCTACAGGGGCAACCCCTTATGCCTTGGTATATGGGATTGAGGCTATTTTGCCAGTTGAGATGGAGATGGCATCCCTCCGAATTTTGCTCGATGCTCAGATTGACGAGAAGGACTGGATGCAAAGTCGGTACGACCATTTAGCCCTGATAAATGAAAGGAAAGTGGCTACTATATTACACGGACAGTTGTATCAGCAACGCATCTCTCGATCATACGATAAAAAGATAAATTCTCGAAAGTTTAAAGAAAATGACTTAGTATTAAAGAGGGTCATGCCCTGTCAAGACGAAGCAAGAGGGAAGTTTGCTCCAAATTGGGAAGGGCCCTTTGTGATCAAGAAAGTCCTATCTAGAGGAGCCCTCATCTTACAAGAAATGGACGGCGAGGTGTTTTCGCAACACTTAATTTCTGACTCGTTGAAACGGTTATATGCTTGGAAAAAAAATCTCTCTATCTCTCCTTGCAACTCGAACTACGTAGGACCTAATCTCCTGACCTTGTGGGAGTACGTAGGAAGCCATCATGGCGCGGTCTGTTCTCTACAAAATAATAAATCTTTTCCCTATACAAAATCGTTCCCCAAAAGCCTAGAAAACCTCCTTTAATAAAATACCTTCAAGATCTTACCAAAACCAGTCATATAATCAGCCCAAATCCGAGACTCACTCCGATGAGATCAGAAGGTCGTGCGGCGATATCTGTTGAAAACTAATCAAGACTTGAGAAAAGAAAGAAGGCAATATATCAAAATCGTAATCAGCTGGATAAAATGATGATCCAATGGAGGGCGACGATACATCAAAAAGGGAAATGACTAAACCATAAATCTTTCTTTATATATATAAAACATTTTGATTACAAAGTCTATCTTTTAAATAATGATGAAACTGACATAGTCTATGTAGGGAGTAAAATAATCAACAGCTCAAAAACCAACTGAAGCAGGAGAGACAGAATAGTCAATACATCATAAACCTCAGGCTCGCCTGCAATCTGCTGCCCCATCATGTCAATCTGAGCCAAAAGAGCAGCAGCACTACTGACGGTCTCAAAATGGGCCTCCATAATAACTCTGACCTGCTATGTGATGTTATCTCTAGCAGAAAGGGCGGCTTCCCGAGCTAATACAATAGCATCCCGCTCAGCGTGGGCGATATCCCTCTCAATCTCAGTAGCACTCAATGCTGACCGGAGCCTGGTACCCTCAATCACCAGTCTCTGGATACGATCCGCTGAATCAGAGTGAGAGATATGTATCGAAGCAAGAATGTCCTCAACATCAGATCTGGCCACTAATTCTGAAAACTTCAAAGGGATACCCACGTCTAAACTAGTCTCATTTGAATAAAACCCTCGAGAACCATCCAACACCTCAGTCTGGTCAAAATCAGCAATCTCAGGATCGCCACGCAACCATTGCAGATAATCAGGGGTCTAACCAAGATGACTGTCCCCAAACTCAGCCGAGACCCTGTGAGACCAAAGATCATATACCCTCAGCATCTCCCTCTCTGTCTGAAGTGATATAAAAAAATTAGTAGTCAGCTGCACCCGCAAAAAGATGAAAGGGCTCCTCAATGGCCGATAAGAACTCCCTCTACGAAGCCGCATCAGTGCATCGCTGGGGGCGGAATGAGAACTGCATGGCCAAGCTATAGCTAAAGCAAAACCCGTGTCGACGGAACTGCCTGATGGGCCTAAGGTGGCTCATAAACCATACGTATAATAAAGTGGAGCTTCCTCTAAATATTCTGCCTGGGAAGGACTGACAATACGAGGCCGACATGTAAGTCTCTACAAGTATCATAGGAAGGATGGTATGATCCTCCTGAAAGGCCTGGACCGCTACGACAACCCGCATGTCCATGAGTTCGTCTCCGGCGGGCATGTATAGAACTGATATGACACACGCCATCAGGACATCCACTCTCAAAGCGCCCCAGCACTCCTCAGATACTGAAAAATCACTAGAAAATAAAGAGAAGCTATCCGCTGAGCTGAATCAGTCAACCAAGAAATGGAGAGGAACAAGGTGGCTCGAAGAGATCACAGATAGCAGAGCTGTCCTCCGCAAACTCGTGAAAGTCAAAAACTGACGGCGCATATGCCCTGAGGTAACCCTAGCACAGGGACCGTCCACCGACAAACCAATAAAGTGGGCATACTCCTTGAGGGTGGGGGTTAGATACTCCAGCCCAAACCTGAACACATGCCTATCAGGAGTCCAATAGCTGAGAATGCCGTCAACAAAGCCCGGCGGCACCTGAAATGATAGAAGAGAAAAGGAGTGACCCAAAAGACCCTCTGCGATAATCCGGTCAGTGGGCAACAAACCATCCAACCATGGGCAAAGCCTGCAAATGATCCCTGTGGAGGTGCGGGGGTCCAAGCGAACAACGTCAAGTGCCGACATCTGTAAAAAAAATATAATATCAAAAAGACTGTAGAGGGGTCATTTCTTTATCTATGTATATAATAAATCATGCATCATACAGGTTATAATAGAATAAATGAAGAATGAAATAAAGGATTATGCATAAATAAAAGATAATTTTGTACATGATACATAAAATGAAAAAATAAAACGAGCAGGTTTAAATACATAGGTCCTAGCCTATCAGAATCTAGTCCGTAAAGTCTATGCCATCAATAAATGCACAATCCTCGAAGTGGTCCGCATGACCTAAGTCCCTGGGAATAGAAGCCTCAGCGTCAAAATTCAGATCTGGGCAGGAAAAGGGCAGACCTGGGACACCCGATAAGCCAGGAACTGCTCCAAAATCTGATCCGTCCGGGTTTGCAGCATAGGCTTCCTCTGGATCCCGACCCAACCTCCGAACAAAGGATGACAGTTGATCCAGCCGTCGAGTCAGGGAGGCAATTTGATCTGAATGGGTGGGGGCCCGAACGCACTCTAACCAGCTGTCATCATCACTGACCCAGGAACCAGGTCTCCGAGAAAGAAAGTGGCCCGGGTCTGAGGTCCGATGGTGCGGGGTCTCCACCAAGCACTGAAACTATCACTCGTGTGAGGACCATCGGACAGCATGAATCCATCCTCCCCGGCCATCAGGGCTGCTGAGAGCTGAGCATCCATGGGCCAGAATCTCCGGGATGGAAGGGCGAAAGGGATACGGACCTTTCCAGATACACATCTGATGGCACGCTCCCCCAAGTATAGCTCTCATCCACCATAAGTCAACAGTAGAATGCGACGGGTGGATAAAGAAAACTCGTGATCCGCAGGGAAACTACCGACGAAGCCAGCCACCAGATGCTCCGCGGTATAGGGAGTCCAGGTCACATCCGCTGATGGGATCAGCTCTAACTGCAGTCGACAATGGGGAAAGTTGTCAGACACCGGGGTCTCCTCAAGAGTGATGTTATGCCACTGACGACCCCTGGGATAAGTCTCTGGACTGAAAGTAGTGATAGGCCGCAAACAGGGTAGCCGCTCATAAGCCCAGAACTAATAATTGAAATAGAAGGGGCGTAAGTACCAGGCATGGGCAAAGAAATGAAGCAAAATGGAAGATGGTATAATAAATGAGACCTACCAGCAGAAAAGGATAGAATCCGAGCCAAGCATCTGTTTGCCCCTCTGAGCGAAGGCGAAGACCGTGGAGGAAGTAAGCGAATGTGAAAGAACCCCAGTCATAATCCCTGATCCGATCGACGTCCCGGGTAACCCTGACGATGTTGAAGTGAATGGTCGAAGAGTTGTTCCCCAGGAAACAACCCCTCATGATGCTCAAGAACAAACGCCGGAGCAGGAAATCACTGGCACATCGGTCCTCAGGGAACGGCTCAGAAAGAACCCCTCCAATAGCATCCACAGCCAGAGCTCCCGATCGAATGTTGCGGGCCTTAAAGACCCTGTGTTGAGGAGAGTACCCCAACAACGATCGAACGGCTGTGGGAGTAATGTCGGGCTCTAGGGGAACACGGGGTCCGGAGAACTCCACCCTGGTGATATATCGCCAATCGAGAGGTGTCAACATCAGCTCGCAATCCAAAAGGTGAAGCGACTGGGTCTGGTGGAACCACCACTCAGATAATGCCGGCATATATCCCCATAGACATCAGCGGGGAGCGATGGTAAAGAAATGGCTGAAACCCTAGGAGTCCACCATCCCGCGATAATCAGGATGCAGCGCATGATAGAGTGTATAGATGTTGAACCAATTACCCCGAGGCTGGGTAAACTCAAGAACCTGTGACAGCCGCCAAACAGTCAGTCAGGATAACTCTGTGGGTTTTGAATGAATTTAAACAACGGATATATCTCATTAGCCACAAGATATGTCAATGGATGACTACTGTGATCAGGACCGAGCAGATCCGGCATCCTAACACGGACCCCTGGTAAGATCCAACGCATGGGGGGAGGGACCGTTGTGTCGGAAGGACCCACCTCTGCCTCTGCCTCTACCTCGACAGGGGCATCCGCACTGACATCAGGATGGACGGGGCGAATGACAGACTCCGCCAGCAGGTAGGAATGACGGGTCAGAACCGGAGCTGGAGCCGATGTGACTGCTCTACATCAACGGACCCCTGCAACCCGGGGCACAGTAGAATTGCTCAGAGCATCAGGATCCATGGCTGAAACAGCACCACGAAAAGGAGGTATATCCTTAACCCATTATTTTTCAAAGGACTTATTACATATTGCTAAGTGATAATAGGGCAGCATCGCATGCTTATTTATGATGATTTGAGATTTGAAATGCATAAATGAATCCCTAGGGGTGCGCTAGATTTCTCGAAATTTCGGCAAAGTTTCGTCTGTAAAATGAGCTTCCCATGCACAACTAGGCATGTTTAACAAAATCATACAACCAACAAATCCCAAATGCAAGTGAAAATGATGCATCGCGGTCATAAAATGGCTAAAACAATAATGTTCCCAAAACAGTAAAGCAATTTGCCCGGCCCACTGTTTGTGTACACTATAATGAACACGAATATCTCATGTGGACATGCATTGCTAAGCTAAAATATTTACGCAAGCAACAATATGGAAAAACGAAAATGAAAATAAAAGAAAAAGGAATCAAAACGTTACCCGAAGTGTGTAGAGTGATTTAACCGGAGCGGATTTTGAGGGAAAGATCCAAAAAGACGCAAAAGGACGAAGCGGGATGAGGAAAACCAAAAATGTTTAGAGAGAAAAAGGATTGAAAGTGACAGATCACGGGGGGTCGCGATCTGAAATAGTACCAATCCCAGTCACAGATGCATTTGCAGCTGGCCGTAAATGGTTCTGTGGCTGGTCTCGATGGGGCCCCGACTCCTCCTTTGTTACCCCGAGCCAGCATAAAGCCTATTACGAATGAAATACAAAATTACGAAACTTAACGAAATGACCCGTCGAAGATAAGACCCGACATCTACGAGATGAGCAGTCGGAGACGAAACTCGATGGCTACGAGACGACCAGTCAGAGATGAAACCCGACATATACGAGACGACCAATCAGAGATGAAACCTGACATTCACGAGATGACTCATCTACGACGAGACCCGACATCTACGACGATCAGTCGAAGACAAGACCCAACAGCCCCATGACGACCAATCGGATATGAAACTCGACTGCCCCAGACGACATGTCGGAGACTAAATCCGACAACCCCAAGTCAATCAATCGAAGACAAAACCCGATGATTACAAGACGATATGTCGGAGACGAGACCTGACAGTGAAAAAACGACCAATCAGAGACGAAACCCGAACGATATTCATTCATAACTTTGAACTGACCCCTTCATGAATTTGTTGCGTATGGCATTGCATCATCGCATATATCTTGTTGTATCATTAATATGTGTTGTCATTATCATGCGTCAGGTGTCTACTTCTTTATCATGTTCATTACATATTGCACTGCATAAACATGATAAAGAGGGGCAGCTATAGACACTCCAAATATTGCGTTTGTCTACTAACCTAGGCAATAGGGCAAAATAGTCATTTCGCGTGGCCTGCGAGAGGGAATAATGAATTGCAGCACAGTCATGACAAGCAAACATGACAACGAATTGACATCGAATTGCACAATATAGGGATACGAATTGATCCAGACAAACCGAAACGATCAATACATCCTACCAACAGTCCCCCAATTGCAAGATACAAATAATACAGAGAAAATGATGATTTAAGACTGTGTTACATGAGAATCGAGAAAAGGAAGTCGGGCGGTCACAAATGTATCGACGGCCAACGACATTTGGGCGTTTTCGTGGCTCGAGGAAACACATGACAGCCGAGACGGCGGCTCAGACGGTGACAGCAGGCAGTCGCAGATGGATCTGCGGCCAGTCGCAGATGCACCTGCTGTGACACCCCCAAATTTAGGCCCACACAACCCAAACTTGAGTTGTCAAAAGACTACAACAAGATTATTACAAAGTAGAACAACGTTCAACATTACAGCATATAATAATACACAACTAAATCTTCACTATTATTATCACACTATTTTGCAACACGTGAAGACGGTAATAACTATCCCTCGGACTCTCACTCCATTCCCCGGCTAGACCCAGCTACATTCTCATCTCCTGTTGAAAAATAATGGAACAAAAGGGTGAGCTCAAATAGCCCAGTAAGAAATATCATGACTAAGATAATGACGAATAAATTATCATTAGCCTTCAACAGTTGAGTTCTTGATAGAATACAATAGACTACAAGGTTTATATCAAAAACTGCAGTTAAATTCTTGAACAATGTTCAGATCAATAATAGCAGCGGAATGAGCAATCTATTAGAAGAATAATGCAGACTATAATGTCCACTCGCTTCTCTTTTTAGTAAAAATATCATCAACTTTTATCATCTAAAATACCATTAGTCAAGATAATACAACTTCACAGTTCCTGGTCATAATCATGCAGATCAACAGTTCATCTTTGCACTACGGGCCAAAGACATTCAATATAACACCAACGGTCATGATTATACCAGATTCAGCCTTTGGTCATAATCATACCAACCAACAGTTCATCTTTGCACTACGGGCCAAAGAGAACATTCACCACGTGCCATAAAAGACACCGAACAGATGTATCGCCTTTAACCTAGTATATCGCCTTTAACCTATCATCTGTTCAACAATTATATCACATATGTGCCCCCGGCCACAGATATTCACAACAGCTTGATTCTTGATGATTAATACAAATAACAGTGATACAAATGATGAACAGAAGAACAGGATAAACAATAAGTATCAGAAGTTTACTTTGTGCAGATTCAAACAATGTCCAAATTGTCATCATGATGTGGAGTGAAATTTAAAAATGATATTCAAGATCCACAATTCAGAATAACGGTTATAGTTCAATAGAAAGATTCAGCAAATAGGAAGGTTCAGTTGAAATGATGAAGTGCAACTATTATGGAACATATAATATTTTCAGGAATTATAGAAGCAATAGTTCCATAATAAGTTTCGATTTAGGTGTATAAAAAAAATTAATATCCCTTACCGTAGCAGGTTTGATTAACAAAAGGTGAAGGAAATTAATATCCTTTACCATAGTAAGTTTGAATAATAGAAGATGAAAAAGATGGTATCCCTTATGAGTATAAAGGAAAATAATATCACTTACGAATATAAAAGAAAACGATATTACAAACGAATATGGAATAAAAGTGTCATGTGATAATTCGTGTAGACAAATTATTTCCACACGAGACAAATAAAAAGGGTTATTCACCAATAGGCGGCAATCCGCGTCGTAAAGTTATTCCCATCAATTTGAATACGAAGAGTTATTCACCAAACAGGCGGTAATCTGTGCCATAAGGTTATTCCCATCAATTTAAATACGAAGAGTTATTCACCAAACAGGCGCTAATCCGCACCGTAAGGTTATTCCCATCAATTTGAATACAAAGAGTTATTCACCAAACAGGCGGTAATCCGCACCGTAAGGTTATTCTCAAAGATTAATAAGGAATGAATACAAAAGGTTATTCACCAACAGGCGGTAATCCGCGCCGTAAGGTTATTCCCACAATTTAATACATGGAAATAAATGGCACAAGAAAGAAACGATATTATTTTCGAGAATCAAAGAATGATAATCCCTTACCGTGGTAAGTTTAAAAATAGAATTTGAAAGAAGATGATATTCCAAAAAAAATAACATTCCTTACCACAGTAAATTTAAGAGTATGAAATGAATGGTATTCCTTACCTTAACACGTGCCTGGATATTGATTTAAATGAGGTTGATCAACCTATATATTTTTAATAAAATTAGTAATTACCACATATAAATTTCAAGGTGTATGATAATTCATATATTATGAACTATCAAAATTATATATATTTAACATAATTTTTGTAGTATAATATAACTACTTTAAAATAAATTTTAAAATAATATTTCAAAATAAATATTCCAAATAAAGCTTTTAAAAATGAATCTTCTCAAAGAAGAGTCTTCTAAAGGAAGATTTGTGAATACCGTGAAAAATAGAAATTTATAAAATTACTGCTCTTTAATAAAAGACTTACTTGAAAATTTTCTGTACTCTTTTTGGCTTTCAAACTCTCAAAATAACCTTACTATTCTCAGAGAAAACTCATAAAATTCTTATAGAAAATTTTTTTGTTTTAGGTATGATTTTTCTATTCAACTGAGCAAGCTATTTATAGGAGAAAAGAAGTTACTATGCGTGTGGTAGGTGAACTGGCGTGATACACGCCAGCTGAGGAATCAACAAAGGCTGCAGCAGCCTCTGCGCACCAACTTCAGCAATTCCTGCACATTTTTGTGCAAATTTTTTTCAGGTGGGTCCTACAGGGGCCCACATGTTACTATTCACGTTACTATTTCAAATAGTAAAATTAATTAATTTTTTTTTTTATATTTATTTTTTATTTATTTATTTATTCTTCCTGTGGGTCCAACATATAAAATAATGCTACAACAATAACTTAACAATAATGTAATAAACACGTTACAGATTATTATTAATTTAATAATATAAATTACAGTATATTTGCTATTGTGACAATTATTAGGTTCAATAATTTTAAAAACAGTGCAGCAACAATTATTGACTCAATGATATAAAATACAGTGTAATGATAATTATTGAATCAATAATGCAAAATACTGTGTAATAACAATTATTGAATTGATAACATAAAATATTATGCAATGGCAATTATTGATGAAATGATGCGCAACAGTTACGGTGTCAATTATCAGACCAATAATATGAGACACTGTTCAATACCGTGTGCTACAGAAAAATACCATAAATTACCGTATGCTACTATTCTTTTATCACCGGTATTTTAACAGTTAACACCGTTGACTATTTTTATATAAAAAGGTTACTTTTGTCGTTTTCTATATCCGACAAATATTCTGTTGTGGGGTCCACCAATAATTAGTTATTTCGGCGCCGTCGTACGACCCGAATATTCCCCGACAAAACGAATGTTGTCCGACAAAATAAAATTTACACATAACATCCTTAACTTTCAATTTCGTCAATTTAACTACTTATTGTTTCATAAAAAATAAAAATATATATATATGAAGAAAAATTAAATTTTATATTTCATAAAATTTGGGGTCTTACAACCTCCCCTCCTTATGAAATTTCATCCCCGAAATTGACGTACCTGGCATTTCGAAGAGATAAGGATACATAGATCTCATCTCAGATTCTAGCTCCCAGGTCATTTCTTCAATATCTTGGTTCCTCCATAAAACCTTAACTTGAGGTATAACCTTTGAGCGTGAAATCTGCTCCTTCTTATCTAGGATCTTAACAAGTACTTCCTCGTACGTTAAATCATCTGCTATAACGTCCGGTTCTAACTCAATGACGTGGTTTGGGTCCTTCACATATTTACGTAACATAGATATGTGAAAAACGTTATGGATGCGAGACATACTTGGTGGTAGGGCTAGTCTGTAGGCTACGGTTCCTATTCGATCGAGGATTTCAAATGGGCCAATAAATCTAGGGTTGAGCTTTCCTCTCTTTCCGAATCTCGTAACCCCTTTCCATGGAGAAAAACGTAACAATACATGATCTCCGATGTTGAAACTTTCGTCTCTCCGATAAAGATCAGCATAACTCTTTTGTCGTTCTTGTGCGGTCTGTATTCGTTGTCGGATCATTTGGATCTTATCTGTTGTCAAGCGTACCAACTCGGGTCCCAACAGTTTTGTTTCTCCTACCTCATTCCAACATACTGGAGAGCGACACTTGCGTCCATATAAAGCCTCGAATTGAGTCATACCTATACTTGCTTGGTAACTGTTGTTGTAGGAAAATTCCACCAATGGCAAGTACTTATCCCAACTTCCTTTGAAATCTAGTACGCAAAGTCTTAAAAGATCTTCTAGGGTCTGGATCGTCCTTTTCGATTGTCCGTCCGTCTGAGGATGGTATGCAGAACTGAATCGTAGCTCAGTGCCCATAGCTTTTTGTAGACTGATCCAAAAGCGTGAAGTGAATCTAGGATCTCGATCAGAAACTATGGAAACTGGAATGCCATGCAATCTCACAATCTCATTTATGTACAAACCGGCAAGACGTTCAAGTGAAAAGTTTTCTCATATAGGCAAAAAATGAGCAAATTTGGTCAATCTATCTACGATCACCCAAATTGCATCTAAGCCTTGAGAAACTTTGGGAAGACCCGTTACGAAGTCCATATTGATGTGTTCCCACTTCCATTCGGGAACTTCAAGTGATTGTAATGGACCTTTAGGTAGTTGATGCTCTGCCTTGACACGTTAACAAGTTAGGCACCTTAAGATAAACTCTGCAATCTCTCTTTTCATATTGTTCCACCAAAATGTATGTCGAAGATCTCGATACATCTTGGTACCTCCTGGGTGGATTGCAAACGGCGTGTTGTGTGCCTCCATCATGATTTTATGCTTTAATTCAGGATCGTTAGGAACACAGAGTCGAGAGTTGACTCGAAGTATTCCTTTTTCGTCGATTCTTGCTTCGGGGATGGCACCTTCTTGTACTTTCTTCATCATGTTCATCAGTTCCGGATCGGTAGCTTGCGCAGCTTAAATTTTATCGATTAAAGTCGGTTCTACTCGCACGTGAGCAATCTTTGAGTGGGTCCCTGGTGTCTTTAGCTCTATCTCCATCTTTTGTAAGTCGTACAAAATACGTTTTTGTGTTGTCAGCAGTGCACTTGTACTCGCATAAGATCTTTTGCTCAAAGCGTCAGCTACAACGTTCGCCTTTCCCGGGTTATACTGGATTGTGTGGTCGTAATCCTTCAACAGCTCAAGCCAACGTCGTTGTCGCATGTTGAGTTCCTTCTGGGTGAAGAAATACTTTGAGATTTTTATGATCCGTGTAGATATCCACTTTCTCTCCGTACAAGTAGTGTCTCCAGATCTTCAACACAAAAACGACTGCTGCCAACTCTAGATCATGAGTAGGATAATTTTTCTCATAATCTTTGAGTTGTCGAGAGACATAGGCTATAACCTTTCCATGTTGCATAAGGACACAGCCTAGACCTTTGCCTGAAACGTCGCTATATATGACGAATTCTCCTGATCCTGATGGAATGGTCAGAATAGGAGCTGAAACAAGTCTCCTCTTGAGTTCTTGAAAACTCTTCTCGCATTCCTCGCTCGATATAAGTTTTGTACTAGAACGAATGATACCGATATCTAATAATTAAACTTTTAACTCTTGGCGTTCTATGGGAGCCATTCAGTATGGGGTTTTGGAAATGGGCTTGGTACCGAGTTTAAGATCAATACAAAATTCAATTTCACGGTTTGGGGATAAGCCAGGAAGTTCCTCAAAAAAAACGTCAGGAAACTCATTAACAATGGGAATATCATTCAAATTTGACGTGTTTTTGTTCAAATCAGTGACATGGGCTAAAAAGGCTTGACATCCGTTTTTCAATAAACAAATGGCTTTATGGCTAGAAATAACAGTTAGAGATTTCAATAGTTTAGTTGCTTGAATTTGCATCACAGGTTGATTAGGAATATGAAAACTAATAATCTTATGAAAATAATCAATTTTAGCATGATGGGTAGTCAACCAATCAATTCCTAGAATCACATCAAATTCATGCATCTCCAAAGAAATAAGGTCAACAGGTAGTGTGAGGTTGTTGATTTGAACTAGGCAAGATTTATATACAGTAAATGTAATGACTATTTCTCCCAATGAGGTTTCAACTGATAAGACAAGATTTAAGTTTTCAATAGTCAAATTTAAACGTTGAGTACATATAGGTAAGATAAAAGAGTGGATAGAGTATCTAACATGGCATAGACTTCTCGAGAATTGATGAATAGCTTACCGGTTATTCCCACAATTTAATACATGGAAATAAATGGCACAAGAAAGAAACGATATTATTTTCGAGAATCAAATAATGATAATCCATTACCGTGGTAAGTTTAAATAATAGAATATGAAAGAAGATGATATTCCAAAAAAAATAACATTCCTTACCACAGTAAATTTAAGAGTATGAAATGAATGGTATTCCTTACCTTAACACGTGCCTGGATATTGATTTAAATGAGGTTGATCAACCTATATATTTTTAATAAAATTAGTAATTACCACATATAAATTTCAAGGTGTATGATAATTCATATATTATGAACTATCAAAATTATATATATTTAACATAATTTTTGTAGTATAATATAACTACTTTAAAATAGTTTTTAAAATAATATTTCAAAATAAATCTTCCAAATAAAGCTTTTTAAAACGAATCTTCTCAAAGAAGAGTCTTCTAAAGGAAGATTTGTGAATACCGTGAAAAATAGGAATTTATAAAATTACTACTCTTTAATAAAAGACTTACTTGAAAATTTTCTGCACTACTTTTGGCTTTCAAACTCTCAAAATAACCTTACTATTCTCAGAGAAAACTCATAAAATTCTTATAGAAAAATTTTATGTTTTAGGTGTGATTTTTCTATTCAGCTGAGCAAGCTATTTATAGGAGAAAAGAAGTTACTATGCGTGTGGTAGGTGAACTGGCGTGATACACGCCAGCTGAGGAATCAACAAAGGCTACAGCAGCCTCTGCGCACCAACTTCAGCAATTCCTGCACATTTTTGTGCAAATTTTTTTCAGGTGGGTCATACAGGGGCCCACATGTTACTATTCACGTTACTATTTCAAATAGTAAAATTAATTAATTTTTTTTATATATTTATTTTTTATTTATTTATTTATTCTTCCTGTGGGTCCAACATATAAAATAATGCTACAACAATAACTCAACAATAATGTAATAAACACGTTACAGATTATTATTAATTTAATAATATAAATTACAGTATATTTGCTACTGTGACAATTATTAGGTTCAATAATTTTAAAAATAGTGTAGCAACAATTATTGACTCAATGATATAAAATACAGTGTAATGATAATTATTGAATCAATAATACAAAATACTGTGTAATAACAATTATTGAATTGATAACATAAAATATTATGCAATGGCAATTATTGATGAAATGATGCGCAACAGTTACGGTGTCAATTATCAGACCAATAATATGAGACACTGTTCAATACCGTGTGCTACAGAAAAATACCATAAATTACCGTATGCTACTATTCTTTTATCACCGGTATTTTAACAGTTAACACCGTTGACTATTTTTGTATAAAAATGTTACTTCTGTCGTTTTCTATATCCGACAAATATTCCGTTGTGGGGTCCACAAATAATTAGTTATTTCGGCGCCGTCGTATGGCCCGAATATTCCCCGACAAAACGAATATTGTCCGACAAAATAAAATTTACACATAACATCCTTAACTTTCAATTTCGTCAATTTAACCACTTATTGTTTCATAAAAAATAAATATATATATATATATATATATATATATATATATATATATATATATATATATATGAAGAAAAATTAAATTTAATATTTCATAAAATTCGGGGTCTTACACCTGCGGCTCCTCCCAAACATCTATACAGCGGCCATTTATTCATCTGAGAGCGGGAGACAAGAAAAAAAGGGAAGAGATAGAGAGAGAGAGAGAAAGCGAGAATATAGAAAGAGAAACTCACGGGTTTGGCAAAAATGGAGGGTTTGTCTTTTTTTTTAGCTTCAATATTTATCCAATCTCGTGTTATATATTTAATAGTGAAGTATAAAGCGATTCTTGATGTATTGCAAGATGAAAAAGGGCATTTCTTGAAGTTTTAACTTGTTTTATTCTCATAATTTCTTATTGTTGGGTTGTTTGAATGTAGTATTTTGTTGTATTAGTAAGGATCCATGGGTTAGGGATTCTTAGTGAGGGTTCCGTCGGAACGAAATTTCCTCCTAATGTCTCGATGATATCCATATGGTGATGTATAGTTTATTATGGTAATGCATTGTTCATAGTGTGTTAACTTGATATTTTAGGTTATTGTGGCGTAGTAGTAGTAGTAAATCTTGTGTCATTGAGTTTTCTATCGTAGCACAATTATCGTTGTGTGGTGATTTTGGGATTGTGAGCCTAGGAATGAGATCATTGTGATCAAATTCCAAAGATGGACAAACTTTGGTATATGTAGTTACAGCGATGTGCCCTTTATTATACATATGTAAATTTCGGGCCTTAAAACGATATCGAGCCGAAATCGGGTTTAAGGCTCCGTATTAGAGGAATATGTGATTGTGGGTGTTTAGGGTTATTTTAGATGGCTCACATGCCCATGAATAGCCCCGACACATTTTCAAATGCTTGATTTGATTGGCGACATGAGAAGCAATTTCAAAAAAGAGCAAAACGATAAAGACCTTCTAAAAGCAATCAAATTAGGGTATTAGAATCACGAGGCTTAAAATCGAGAGTTTTACTGAACGTCGATTCCTATTTAACGAAAAGGCTACAAATGTTTTTTTAAAAGCATCATACAAAATGATTTTGTAAAAAATAGATAAACATCTTTCCATTAAACTTTGGTGCATAGCGTTAAAGAGCTATTAGAAATTGCCTTCATGTTATTTTACTCCACTGTCAAAGGGCAATGTATAGTCTCGATTCCTATTTGACGAAAGTTTAAAAAACCCTTATTTTTCTAAAACGACACCTAATAAAAATTAAAATCAATATCTATTATAAAGTAAAGCCTTCTCGTATGGGTCAAAATACGTTCTAAAATGCTTTCCAGATAAAACACGTTTTTTTTACAAAAAAATCAAAGCTGCTTTTCATGCAAGTTTCACCACCACCTTCATTTAGGCACACACACACATACATACACGTGTTAGGATTTTCAAAGGATAGGAGAGCATCAAGATTGTGGTAACCGTATTTTCACGGAAGTCGAGGGATGCCTAACACCTTCCCCTCGCTTAAGCAAACCCCCGAACTCTGTGAATCTCGGCTTGCAGGCCAATTAATTCGGAGTCACACATGAGCCAGCACAATTATGAAAATTAAAACTCGGATGAGTTGGTATATCCATTTCAAATATACCAACTAGCGACTCTCGTCAATTGGCTCATCATAAAATCAACCTTTCAAATCTTGTCGACACTTGTGCTTATCTTTTCCAAAAAATCACCTCTCATAATTAAAAGATTAAAATTGGAAAGGGTAATTATTAATAGGAGACGATTTTCCCGGTGTTGACACTTTATATAAAGTTAATTATTTTATATATAAAATTAATTATTTTATTGATAAAGTTAATTGATTTATGTAAAGTTAATTATTTTATTTATAAAGTTAATTAATTTATGTAAAGTTAATTGTTTTATATATATAATTAATTATTTTATATATAAAGTTAGTTGTGTTATATATAAAGTTAGTTGTTTTATAAATGAATGGTTTAGATAAGAAAAATCTGTAAAGATGAAATGTTTGATATGGATTAACCATTATCTTGAAATATACGATTTTGATTAAATTATAAAATCTTGGATTTTGGCTATAAATAAAGACTTTAACTTAAGAAATTTTTCATAACTGTCTTACATATATTTTCTTCTACTCTCTAAAAATTTCTTAGTGTAAGTTTCTCTCTATGTATGCTAGGCTACCTCATGTATTGGTAAATATCAGTTAGAGTGCTACATATATATTCCAAGTCATTCCTAGTTTTGAAATCTTTTGTATTCTTCTTTGAATTCCCGAGTGAAATTTTCTTATGTACAGTAACTCTTTCAAAAAATCATAGTAAATTCATTATTTGTTAGAATTTAATGAATTTAAAGCATATCCCTTCAGTTTTTTGTCCTCTACAACTTTAAAGAAGGAAGAAAAGTCATCTAAAGTCATCTTCATGTATTAAAATACTAAAAACTATAACTTATTCTGATTTTCGTCACTATTTTCTATCTTAGTTTTGAAAATTCATAACTCATTCATATTAACTCCGAATTGAGTGATTCTTAAGTCTATGTCATGTATCTTTTCGAGAGTAACATTATTTTGAAAACATAAAGAGATTTTGAAAACTTTAGAAGACCCAAAAGTCAGATTATTTACTACTACATAGACAAACAAGGAAGGATTTGTTCGGCCATAAATTTTGTTTCACAATATCAAGGTAAGAGGTATCATTCTTTTCATACTTATAAAAGAATATCATTTTCTTTCTTACATGTAAGGGATATCATTTTCTTTCATACTCTTAAACTTACTACGGTAGGATACCATCTTCTATTATTCAAATCTACTACTGTAAGAGAGATCATTTTCTTTCTTAACAGTAAGGAATGTCATTTTATTTCATACTGTTAAACTTATCACGGTAAGGGGTATTATTCTTTTCATATTCGTAAAAGGATATCATTTTATTTCTTACTTGTAAGGGATACCATTTTCTTTCATACTTTTAAACTTACTATGGTAAGTACTATTTGGTAAAACTCACTGTAATGATTATATGTTCCTTAATAGTTTGCGCTTAATTTAATATCATTTTAATTGAACTATGGATCTTGAATATCATTCTTGAATTTGACTCCACATCATGTTGACAATTTGGATATTATTTGAATATGCACAAAGTAAAATTATAAATTTTCGATATTTATTGTTGATCTTATTTTTTCTGCTCGTCATTTATCTCATTATTATTTGTACTAATCATCAAGAATCAAGTTGTTTTGAATATCTTTGGCCTTAGTACAAAGATAATTGATGAATATTGGTGGCCTGAGGCACAGATGATTCATGATAGGATAAAGGCGATATAATTTTGAGTGTCTTTTAGGGCACATGATAATTATTCTCTTTAGCCTAGGACAAAGAAGAACTATTGTTTGGTATGATTATAACCAAAGGCAGTAGACTGGTATGATCATGACCATTGGTATTATATTTGAATATCTTTGGCCCATAGTGCAAAGATGAACTGTTGTTTGGTATGATTATGGCCAAAGGCTGTAGACTAGCATGATTATGACCATTGGTGTTATATTTGAATATCTTTGGCATTTTGACATTTTGTATTTTATAACTTATTCAAAATTAATTTATAAATGTTATTGTTGTAATTAAATTAGTTACGTTGTTTGTGTTGTAATATATAGATTATTGTATGTGTTGTTGGGATAAAGTAGGTTACAGGTACAAAAATGTGATGTAAAAACCTGAAAACTGAAAAAACAACCAAATTATTTATATAAAAAAATACTTGTTATTTTAGAAAGAATAGTATAATGCCCACGGAATTTTCTTCAAAATAGTAAAAAATAAATTTGCAATTTAATGTTAAATTCCGTTGGGATTTATATTTTATCAATGGAATTTTTCGTCAAGAATAATATTTTTAAATGTATTATAAAATAGTTATTGTCGACGGATGGTTTTAATATCAACGGAATTTTCGTCATCGTTAAACAAAAACTGGTCGAATCAAGAAGAGCCATGTGGTAAGGTATTTTCGACGGAACTTAATTATGAGGGATTTACTTCCGTCGACAATAACTTATTCTCGACGGATAGTCATCGTTCATAATTATGTAGGAGATAAATAATATCGACAGAATTATCGACACATCTAGGACTTATTACACATCTAAATGTCTCCCAAAATAATCTCAGTGGTCCAATTCCTCTAGGAAAACAGTTTAATACTTTTGAAAATAATTCATATAGTGGAAACTTGGAACTTGGCACTATACGGAAGTCCATTGTCCAAAGATGTGAAAAAGACAAGATTGGGGCTGAATTTGATGAAGAAGATGATTCTGACTTTGTGAGTGCTAGATTTATTTGGAAAGCTTTGTTGATGGGATATGGTTGTGGAATAGTCTTGGGATTTACTATTGGATATCTCATGTTACTGGTTGGAAAACCAAAATGGTTTACAGGAATTATTGAAAGAGAACAACGACATTGGAAGGTGCGAAGGCTAGGAATAAGATTTTAAGACATTAGCAAACTCTTATTATTCATGTTTTTCATTCAATGTTTTATTTTAGTTTGTAATTTTTCAGTACTTAGCTTTCTTTCATGTATATGTGGAATAATAATGTCGACGAAAACAGGATATATGTTTCAAAATCTTTTGGCAATTTGCCAAGGGGTTATTGACAATTAATAAACGAAAATATAATTTAATACTTTTGTGCGTGTGTGATATAGAAGAGAGAATAAAGAAACCATTAACCAGAGGAGAGAGAGATGTACAAGAATGTCAGAAGTTCGACAATCTTTTTTAATTTTAAATGTATGATGTATTATTTTTCTAAATTTTAACTATAAAAAATAAAAATAAAATCTTTTAATTCAGTACGAATTTTAGATACGGCCAAAACTTATCACATATGATATTAAAAATATTAATAGATTATTTACATTGAAACCCCTTGAAACTGCTGATATTACATTGTTGAAATACAAAGATGAATAATTCGCACGACCTCCTCAGCAATTAAATTACTATAGCTGCATTATTCACCAATAAAAAAAAAGACACAATTATTGAACTAAAATTTTAAAGGAGCTATGCGAAATAGTTATCAAACAAATCACCGTACATCCAAAATTTTGTTGATTATATGTTCATGATTGATAACGGCTGAGCTATAGTTTTTTCTACTTTAACAATAGTGGTCTAAGAAAAGTTTAAGGTCAGATTTTTTATCATTTATTTATAGGTAGGATTTTATGGTATTCTCTAAAATTTTGAGTTGAAAAACCATTCATAAATTTTAGGATTGGAAGACAATTTTGTCCTATTTAGTATAGATATAGATATAGATTTTAGGGTTGAAAAATCACTATTAAAATTTAGGATTGAATGCCGGTTTTGTTTTATTTTATTATATATAGAGATATAGGCTTCAATATGTCAAAAGATCAGTTGTGAAGAAATCGGTGAAAATAGTTATGATTAATTGTTAAATTTTAAGGGATTGCTCTTAAAAAGTATGAACGACTACTCCTAAAAAGTAGGTTTGAGTGGGAATGGATTCATCAATGAAGGTGATGGTCTTTCCCTTTGAAGAAGAGGGTTGACTTCTATTATCAGTGTTAATGGGGTTTTGATTGCCAGAAATGGGAACAATGGAAGTTTGGAGGGTGGGTGTACGGTGTCTATTCACCGATGTTGGGGGTGTGTTGAGCATTGGAGAGGGGGATTTGAGAATCATTGTAATTTTGTGCCATTTTCAAAAACTAGAGTAGAAAGTTACTCCGGAAGTAGGTGTGTGAACAGTCGAAATTTTCGTTAGAGACGGAATCGTTTGAGTATTCAGGTATTAAGACTAGTTTGAAAACTGGTGCTTTCATGGTTGGCACAATTCCCCAATTACAGCGTATTAAGTGATGTGAGAATGTTTTTTCGAGTTACGTGCACTATGTAGAAGTGGTTGTGGAGTTCTGTGGGGTTATTATTCAAATTTTAATGTCAATAACTCAATATAATATTCCAGTTATTTAAAATTTTATTCATTTGGAAGATTGATTATGTTGGTATTCCCAATTATAAACCTTTATAAAGGGGAGTGGGGGTAATGTTAGGAATAAATTATTGGACTCGAGTTTGGGATATAGTTAGTTGGGATCAATATCGTGTGATATGTTGATTATTTGACGGCTTGATATTTTAGAAGGGTCAATATTTAAATTGACTTATGATTTCTTATTTTATTTGGTTTTCTATTTTTAAGGAATAAAAATTCTATCCAATAATTAAAATTTCAATCCTATGAAAACTTTGACCAGGACTCCTATTCCTAATTGGCTTCGAGAGAGTTATGGCAAGATGATATGAGCGACTATAAATACAACTATATGTTAAGGTCAAAATAAATACACAATTTATTACTCTTATACACTAGAGTAATTTAACACCTCAATTGCTGACGCTTTTGGTATATACTGATTCTCACACAGGAGCTATCGATGACCCAAGTCTTTAAGCTTTTGGCATGTTCACATTTTGTTCCCTGTGTAGGTTATTGCTTCTTGTTTGGTGATTTGGCAAGTGGACAAATTTTGGCATTAACAATTACAATTTAAATATTATTTCATTTTAAGGGCTAAGAAAAGGACTCGGATGAAAATTAGGGGAAAAATTACCTTTAATATTATAAAGCCTGCTGCATTCTGACTTCTACTAAAAGGTAGAACTTGTGATTCTGCTCAATAAACATATAAATGTTTATCACTACACTATCACACACTTATCATACTTAATTACTTTACTATTTTAATTACGAAATTAATTTATTTTTATTATAATACTTATTAATATTTTAGTATCGATATCATTAGTTACCATATCAATGAAACAATATAACTGGAATCGTATTAAATTTATTAACTTATTTGTCAAATTGTACTTAATTCATAGCATATGGAAAAGCACTTCACAAGTTTTGGAATAGCAAAAATAGAAGTTGTTATGAAAATAAAAGACGGATTATTTCTTAGGTTTGCCTCTAAAAAACATCCGTTTGAAAAAATATTTGGCTTTGTGAACTCTGTTAAAGGTATACTTCCACCTTTGTTTGCCACTAGTGATAAATGAAATGCGGTCTCATAGATCTTTGGTGCATTGGATCTCAATTTACATGGTGGAATTGTTGGCATAGACTGGGGGCTAAGCGAGTTATCTTGAAAGTGGGCAATGATCAGAGTATGAATATCCAAAAGGTCGTCGTTGTCTTCTGCTTAAACTAAAGGGAGTGAAAAGTCACCCAGTTCATGGTGAGCCCAGTGTTAGGGGAAGAGGTTAGTCCTTTTGCTCTTTTTAACTCGACTATGAACCTTGTTCATGGTTTCGTGTGAAAATAAGTGGTCTTTGGTCTACCTTTTTCTCTACCTTTTTCTTAGCAACAGGCTTTCATGGGTTATGTGATTATAGGTACTCTTTTCTCGATCATATGTGGTACTCGCCAATATCTTTGTCATCTGATTGGAAGCGCCGCCCACTCTAGCGAAAATTATATGCATCGAATGACAGTTACTGGCCCGATCCAAAGAGAGGAGAAAGTCATCACTTCTTTGTGCTAGTCTAATTTTGCAGCTCTTTATTTCTTGATTTTTTTTATTTTTTTCATCAATGTTGGCCCAGTCAAGGCTCATCCATGCCCAATCCCAATGGAAAAACCTTCAATTTACCATTGCAAGTGGCAAAGAAATTTTAGTCCTTCCTTACCATAAAAAGAGTTGTATTTGTAAATTTTATAAATTTTCATATTATATTTTTGTCTAGGTTTACCCCTAAATTTGTTAAATATTTACTTTAATAGTAATATCATGATGATAAAATTGTGATGATATAGTTAAAATTTTATATATATCATAAATATAAAGACTATTTGAAAAAAATAAAAATAGCAGGCTTTTTTGTATAACAGAGGAGGGAGTATGCTTTTCGCACTTTCTAACTAAAAAATGGAAATGAGTGTCTTAATTCTTTTTTTCTTTTATGAGTTATTCTATATATTGCAATAAAATTATTCTTATTGGGGAAATAAACACAATAGTAGAGAACTATAAATTTATACAAACGTATTTGTAGTTAATTGAAATGTTACTCCAACAAAAGTTGACATTTTTTTGTCGTAACTTAAATCTTTTCAACTAAGGTGCGTAAAGAAAAAAAGTCAAAACATGATGAGTGTTGCTATATAACGGCAAATTAAATTGAAATTAGATACCGATGTATGTGAGATTTAAATATGATAGGAGCTAGCAAAAAAAGAACTTACACAATACTGTTCTTTTTTATCATTTTAGTCTCACGTTAATCGTAATTCATATTCAATATGAAATGATATGAAAGTCAGACAGTATAATTAACCCCGCTCAATCCGTGCTTTCACGTTAATTGTAATCCCGCTCATCCGTGATTTCACGTTAATTGTAATCCATACTCAATATGAAACGATATGAAATTAGTCTGACAGTGTAATTAACCCCACATGTGGCTCATCCGTGCTTTCCGAGGTGCTGCCGATGACTCGGCATGGGAATGGGGTAGAACTGCACACTTTCCGTTCAGAATAGGATTTTCATTTGTGTCTCTGTTTTTACACCACAGAAGAAAGCATCAGTAGTTCCAGCCTCCGAATATATGGAAAATCAAAACTGTTCACAATAAAGCATAATCAAAGTGCTTAAAAAGCAAAGCTTTATTTAATAAACTGGTCTGAAAAACAAGGTTTCTTAACACTCCATACATGGTTCAGATTACAAAGAACAACTACAGCAACAGGTTACATAAGCAACTTCAAGTGGTCATTTTCCTTCACCAAAAGATGAAGGAATACACATTGATTAACGATAAACATGACGAGGGCTCGAGCCTAGAACTATAAAGCTAAAATTACATGGTGCCGGGATAGCTACTTACCATGGGCAAACCTCCTCAAATCCTCGTTTTCCTTGTTTAAAAGATCGATCCGGGATTGAAGGATGTTGATCATGGCTTGAGCCCTCATCACTTCAATCTTCAACGTCTCTCTCTCCATCGAAACATTAAGGATCTCGTTTTCTAGATTGCTGATAAATTTTAAATACCCGGGAGGTACGGATTTTTCAAGATTAGCAGCATCAAATGTAGCCCGGTTGGCTGGCGGACGACTCTCTCTGTTTTCGATGGAATCCAACAAAGGGAACTCCAAGAGTGCAAAATTTGTTGATGGAGCGGTCGGCTCCTGGCTTGTGGTAGTGGAATCTTCCGAACCATTTGCATGATTAGAGTTCGGATAACTATGCTTTGCCCTTTTGCTTGCAAACAAACGGACCGATTCCGGATCGGCTTCACGATTTGAAGGGCAATCCTCTGTTCTTTCCCTCTTGCAAGCAAACGGAAGAGTCTGAGAGTCAATTGGGGGTTCGCTTAGACAAAGAGGAGCCTTGTTTGCATCCTGTATCAACAAGCCTATTATTAGGAGTTACGAGCGGATTTGTTTAAATCTTTTTAATTAGCAGTAAATATGAAGGCACATTAAGATAAGCAGTTAGTAACACTAGTATGATTGTGCAAGTTGGTATCATCATTAGAGCAGGAGAACCAAAAGTAAGATACAACAAAGACAAATTTTCATTTTCACCAGAAAAAATGATATATCACATTAGCACTTGAGAAATAGCCTACAAACATATGATATCATAAATGAAGTTGACTATATTGACACTTTTTCTGATGTAGTAAGTGAACCTAATTACATTATTTACAGCCCTACATTGGTTTAGTCCTTGTTGCTAGTTATATAAAGTGTGTTGTAAATAATCAAGTTAACGGTATTGTGCTTTATGTGAGGACAAAAAAGAACTGTATCATACTACTCTTTCTGAAACCATATATTTGTTTATCCAGCAAAAATTATTGAACCTTGCTACTTTCACTCCAAAATAATTGTACCTTGCTACTTTCGCTCCACAATAATTGAGTCTTGCTACTTTCACTCCATGACGAAGACAATTAAAATACCAGGTGCAGACAACTGTGATTCTCCTCAGAAATGGTACTCACATACTAGATATCCCAATCTTTTGCAAGGAAAACGTAAACATGGTCATGAATATTAATATGAGTTTATAATAAGGTCGAGATACAAACAGAAAACAATGAGTGTTCAACACACCCTTTTTATAGGCAAGTACCAACTTAAAAGATCATTTGGTTGACAATGTGATAAGCTGATCATTGATTAATTTAATTTTTTTTTTTTTTTTTTTTTTTTTAAGTTTTTTGAAATGCTTAATTTTTTTATTTCTAATGGCACGAGTATTTGGTCATTACAATTAAGTAACCCATGAAAAGATTGGGAATGATAAACTAGATGTTACATTCACACAGAGAATCAATTTCACCAGGATTCAAGAATTTATGGTACAAATCAAGGCTATACCTTTGTGCTTGTCAATCAACCCGACCCACAGTCCATGTACTGATGTACAACCTCTATCAAGCCCCTTTGAAGACACCTAGCCTCTCACACTGATCACTAGGGTTTTCCTTTTGCTCGGTTCATCTTACCTCGTGATTTCTCCAATAGAGATCTAAGGACCCTATTTCTAGAACCTAGATGGGCGACCACAAATTCATCATAGAGCAGGAAAACCAAGACTGTGATAGATTGAGATACTCCAAACCCTTCATGGGTTAAGAAACCCAAACCTTCTTGGGCTTAGAAACTCAAAACCTTCCTAGATTAGGAAACCCAACTCCTTGTTCGATTAAGAAACTCAAATCCTTCGTTCAATACGACACCCAAATCCTTCCTCAATTACAGAACCCAAACCCTTCCTGTATTGAGATCCAAATCAATTCACAACATATTATTTTTGTCATTACCTCCGGGCTCCTGCAGTCAAGAACTCGTGCTGAATATTATCCTTAGTCTGACAACCCAAACCCTTGAACTATCTACCGAGCATTCAGTTCTAACTCATAGTCAAATCCTAAATAAGGTGTATACCAAAAGTAGGTCTAGCCCTTTTTTCTTAACTTTAGACAAACGCCCCTCATCATTTCATTAAGTTCAAGCATTTCTGCCTATACCAAAGCCCTAAAAAGAACTTTAATCCTCCTGCATCCATGTTGCCTAAGCCTATAGCCAAAACTTGAGAAAGGGAACGAGCCTTTTAAAAACGCCTTTGCCAAAAGACTTTTCAAAGGGGAGAGAATTCAAAAGAAAGGATTTGCAAGATAATGATGGATTTGCAAGATAATGATGCAATGGAATCTATACTACCAAGCCCCAAAATCCTAACAGGATGATGAAAAGAGAGAACTTTGTGAAGAAGTGAGAAAGCAAAGGAAGATTCTCTGGTCATCAACACCAGACTTCCAACAAACAAAAATACTAAAGACAGGAAGAAAGAGACCACACCAAAAACTCAGAACAGAAAGCTCTGACAGCTAAAAGCTTCAAAGAGCAATCAGAAGTAGACAAATATCTTCACAAGAAGTTTGATGGATTAAACATTATAAACTAGCACAATTATTACCCAAAACTGTCTTTCTTAGATAAACTATTAGCGTTACATGCACGCAAACGACAAACGGGGAAGCAGATAAGTTCTCAGGTATTCAAGGAGACTATAGAATTGAAGCATTTATGAGCTCGTCCAATTATGGCATACATGGAGGCTACCTTTTTCTCAATATATATGTGTCTGTCATTGATGACTAACGCCATAAATCAATATAAACCACTACTAATCATGAAGGAGGAGTCTTTTTTTGGGGGGAACCAGATTTCAAACAGTACATGAACTGTCTTCAACAATTGTAAGAATGTCATTCGGTGGAGGGAAGAAAGAAAAGAAGCAAGAGTTCATGTCAAGCCCTTCAAGGCTCTAACAAACTAAATTTGATAAACAAGTAAACAGACAGATTTAGTGTTTTTTTTTTTTTTTTGGGGGGGGGGGGGGGGGGGGGGGGGAGTGTGCAAAAAAAGGAGAGAAACATGGGGAGGAAGAGAGCTCACAGCTCTGTTTCATAATATTCATAAGCATAATAATAGATACGATCTCAATTACAATATATAGAAGATATCCTCTATCTCTCTCTTATTTATTTACACCACATGGTTATCCTACTCCACACTAGCAAACTTCACATGGAGTACACTCCTAGAAACTACTAATAACTACCTTTCTTAAAATATCCCTTACCTAACTTGTGAAATTACAAAGGCTTGACAGCAAGCACATAATTCTAACATCATTGATTCCATAATCATTCATTTTCTAAAAGGGGTTTCTCTTAATCATGACACCTGGTGCAGACGTGCAGTTCGAATGGTAAAATGATCATTAAAGCTACTGCCTGAAAATAAAATGTGAAATGTACTACCATGTAGGGGTGAAAATCGGTCTGAGTTACTCGCTACCCGACTCGGATTCGACTCGAGAATATGATCCGTGACTCGGATTCGGTAGGCATCCGAGCCGAATATGAGCCAAGCTCATTTATGGGATTATAATACTGAACTCGAATCTGAGCAGCACACTGTTCGCTCGTTTTAAGGTTCGAGTACACTGCCTTCATCTGATCCATACTCGATCCTTACTCAATGAACCCTACTCGTTTAGGAGTTCGATGTATGACATTTGATAAATATAATAATGTTACTAGAAATTGTATTATAGTATAATTAATATTATAAATTTATCATTGTAATTTTTGTAACTTGTATTTTTATATATAAATAAAATTGAAGTTTTTCTAAGTTTTCATTTTTATGTCTCATTTTGGTGTGATCCATCTCAGATTCGAGCTCGAATAGAGGCTCGCGAATTACTCGTTGTGAAAACGAGTCGAGTAACTTCGAGCCGAGTAGTATCGAGTAATTCATCGAGTCGAACTTGAGCAGCCTTAGAAATTATTATTTCGAATTCGAGTCGAACCTGAACACAAATTTTCTGATCCGAGTCGAGCTTGAGCATCAGAGTGTTCGGATCGACTCGGGATCATTTTCACCCCTACTACCATGTGATATTATAGCTAATGCCAGAGGGATTATCTAGTCAGTTCAGATATTTACTGGGTGGTGATAACTCCTAGTACAAGATGTAATATAAGCAACAGTGCCTGTAAAGTAGTAGCCTTCATATAACATCAATACACTTGTACATGTATATAAGGTAAAGAACAAACCTGCTCAAGGTCATTTCTTACAGCCCTTGCATCATCAGCATTGGTCAAATCCTCCTCAGCCTCTCCTCCAGTAACCAAAAGGGCTCTATCATCATCCCATTCCTCTTCAACAAATGGTGCATACCGATCCCCATTTGGTGGTCCTAAACCACTCTTCTGAAAAATTCTGCACAGCACAAAAGCATCCTTTTCCCCCCAAACAAGGACAAGAAATTGCTTGTAAGTTCAAATATCTCACTACACAATCATATTACCATTAATTTTCAATTTAAAATCACCACAATTCGCACCTGTGCTACTCCGGCTTTCTCCAAATCTATGTCTGTAAGTCTATACTCATGCATTACCCAGTTGGTTCGCTTGCCATCAGGAGCTCGTCCACTATGAAAGACGAGCGTCTTTTTCATTCCAATTGTCTGACCCTTATGACGTACGGCCCTATCCTTCCCCGTTGCTTTCCAGTACCCTCTGCCAGTGGCACGGTTGAGTCTAGACCCATTACCATACTTTCTATCGACGGGGCTGAAGAAATACCATTCTAAATCTCTGCTGTTCAATGATGAATAACCTAAACCACATGTCATTGCATTTTATTAACAAAAATTGAGTGAGAGAGAGAGAGAGAGAGAGAGAGAGAGGATACACAGATGACCACAAGACAAGATGACATACATATGTGATATATGTAGCTAGAGAGGAAACACTATGAGAAAACAAGATAGAACCTCGGAGAGGAAAATTGCAAAAAATTAACAAAAGCTAAAAATAATTATTTATTGAAAAAGAACTCGACATGAGATATATAGAGGAAAAGACGAGAGTGAAATACCTGAATCAATAACCCAAAAACAATATAAAAAAATCATATACAATTCACAGATCCTCCACAATTATTCACAATGTAAAACAAAAATGAGATAAACATAAACAAGATAGAACCACAGGGAGGGAAAACGGTGAAAAAAACCAAAGCAAAAAAAGATTTTGAAAAAGAAATCAGAACAAAGGTATATAGTGGAAAAAATTAGGCTGTAATACCTGAATCAAAAACCAAAACAAACAATTCAAAAACCTTCCCCAATGATTCAAATACAAAACAAAAATTAGACAAATATATCCATATTACCATAATATTCTAATTATATTTTGTTCATGTCCTTTCTTGTTCTTTGAAGTTTCAAAAATAAAAATCTAATCTTTATACATTTTCAGGTCTCCCAGTTCCAAATGCCAGAAACATAAAACATAAACCATTATACTACTAATTAAATAGGAAAACATTATAGTTAAAAATTTAGTTTGTACACCCAATTCAACAAAAACAAATGTCAATCCAAAAGAATCTAAAAATCAGCAAAAATGAACACAAAATCCATCGTCTAACTCAACAAAATCAAAAGGAAACCCAATTATGTATACACAAATATACAATCAGAGATGGGTACAGGGGATGTACCTTCAAGTTCCCAAGGCTCAGATTTGTAAACGTCGATTTCAGAAACAGCTTGAAATCGAAAGGGCTTCCCACAAGCCTTACGCGTCAGGTAATACCGAACAAGTTCCTCATCAGTTGGGTGAAACCGAAACCCCGGTGCCAGAGACTTCGTCGGCGGCGGCGGCGCTGCAATTGCCACCGGCTGAACGGCCGTCGCCAATTCCTGATCCATCGATAAACCCCCACCAAAATTGGGGGTTTCCAATTAATCTTTGGTCAAGAAAGAAGACGATTAAGGGGAATTGAATGGATTAAAGGTTTCTTCTTCCAGTTGATTTTAATTTGCGGTTCAGGGGATTGCCCGTCGGTTAAGAAAAGTGTGGTGAATTGATGCTTGCTCGACACGGAAATCGATGGAAATTGAAAATCAATTCCCCCATAATTAGTTATTTTGTTTTGTTGGGGTTTTGATTTTTTATTTTTCCCTCACCGATTTCGTTTACTTGCCTTTGAAGTTCAGATACCGTCATGTTACTTACTGTTGAAGCCTCTTCCTCTTTGCCTCTCGTGCGTAACGACAGCCACTTGTTTTCTCTTTTCATTATTGTCAAATTTTTGTCTTATTTTTCTTGACATTTTGTCATTTCCCAAATGTTGAGCATTTCAAAATATGAATTTTGCATGGTATTACCTACTAAAATAAGCAAGTAGTATAATTTATTTTTATTTTAAAATGATAACTACCCTTATAAAAGCCAATCAAATATTAACACAAAATATTATAAAATAAACCAAAGAATATAAAAGGAATTTTAATTACTTATTTCTGAATGTTTCACTTAAATTTGTAAAAAAATGATAAAAAAAAAATATTTATAAATTTCTTACCACATTACACACAAAAAAATATATATATATTGAAAGCAATAATTGAGATGATGTGACAAAAGCAACATTAATGGATGAGTTATTATTTTTATAGACTTAATATATAATTTCCTCACCCTCCTTAACCACATAATTAAAAATATTAATTTCCTTACCCTATTGAGATGCCTTTTTTTTTTTTTTTTAGTTCGTCAAATATATAAAAATATAATTTTGCCAAGGAAGATTGTGCCTAAAAAAACATATAGTAAACAATTTTTATATTGCAAGTGTCTAAAGACTTATAGCGTGATGAGATAAAATACTTTTAATTATATATATAGATTTCGATGTAAATATTTTTAAGGATGTACGTAAAATAATGTTAAACTATAGAATTTGAAAAGAACTTTCAAATTATTAGTGACAAACTTAAAGAAATGTGTGCTGGTGATATATATAGACTTTATAATTTCTTAAACAATTTAAAGAAAAAATTAATATGTTATGAAATATTTAGATTTATTAGTGCCATCACATTTCTAGTAGTATAAAAATTTTACTTCTATTAAAAATACTTCGGAATTTAAAATTTTCTTAATCCATCACATTGTTCGGTCAAATTAATAGATTTTATATTTATAAATTCCATATATAGACCTAGCTGTTTAAATTAAAGAAGTTCTTACTCATGTTTAGACGTACGTTTAGATCAACCAAATATCAAAGAGATACTTCCTCCATTCTTTTACCATCTTTTTAGAGAAAAATTTTTTGTTGATCTCTTTGATGTAATTTGTAGATTCCAGTGAAGTATAAATTACTTCATTAGTTTGTTTCTGTCTCTATCCAATAAAGTTTAGAAGAATAATATTAAAAATTTATATTTAATTTAACCAATTAAATAAAATATTAATTATATTTTTTAATTTATGTGCTTAATATTCAAACATTAATTAAAAAGGACAGAGAGAGTCTATAAAATCCGGCCCTCAATTTTGTGCCACAATTAAAATATTATTTTATTACTATATGGATAGCACATTTCAAATATCGGTGATATTGTTTGGATGGTTTGACATTAATTGAATCAAGACGACAATGTTGGTCATAATTGATTAATTTATTTCCCCCTTTTCTTTTCCTCTCTCTTTAAAAAGAAGGAAATGTCCATCTCCCCCCCCCCCCCCCCCCCCCCCCCCCACCCCCCCCCCGGCATGAATAACTGAATGAATAATCAAGGATCATATTACTCATTGCATTTCAAAAGGCTGGAAAACTACATATCTAATAAACAATATTAGAAGTCATGTTGCTCAAGTAAACTTTATATATAATAAATGCATGCATTTTCTTCTACATCAAGAAATGGGATTATATACAGTCTGTATAAAACTACTAATAAAATACTTGTGTCACAGATAGTTTTGTATCAGACTGTGGTTACAACCATGCTATATACACAGTTTTGTGTCACGATCTCTTTTTCGACAAAAAATTATAACTCCTTGGTATCCTGATTATGAGCGAACGATAGAACAAATCCTTCAACTAAATTGTTTATTGCAGTTAACTAGTTGTCACAATCACAACTATATTTTTAATGTATATATGCAATGCAATTATTATAAATTTATGCAAGTGTATATTTCTTTGTCAAGCAGCCAAACTACAGCCAAAGGGGGACATACACGAAAGACTAGGGCCACCACCACCCCCTCAAGTCTTATATGTGGTGCTGTGTCCTTTCTTCTACCATAGAAAAGCCAACAAGTAAGACTTTATTATCTTTCTTTCTAATTAACAAAAGTTGAATCCTTTATATATATATAATTGTTGTTTAAAAAAGTTTATTGTCTTAACTTTTCCTCCCTCCTTTCAAATATAAGACTATTTTCTTTTATATTTTACTTGACTCTTATTCTAAGTGATGTATACATGAATTAAATTGTAAACTTTAATCGAAATGCTAATTCGAAATTGCAAAGTACATGTGTTAAAATACTCTCTTATCTCCAAATTATAAGATTAATATTGATTTTTTAATTAAACTCAATTCGAGATATTTTTAAATTTAAAATTGATATGATTCATTTATGTATTAAAAATAATAAATTTTATAATTAATAATACTTTTTAGATAGTTTATAATATTCGTACTTGGATTTGAAAATATTTGAAAATTATTTTTTTAAAATTAACAATAATTTTATAATTTAAAAAGAAGAGTATTGCACAATAAATTAAAATATAGGTGAGTGAGCAGAATTGAAGCAAACACCGTATTGCCTTTCGTTCAAGAAAACCTGAAAGCAGCCGCCTATTGCTTTTCGTTCAAGAAACCACCAAGTTGACTCCATCTCAAATTGTTTCTTCACAATCTCTAGATTTGTGCGTGAGAGAATCGTGCACTTTTCTCAGTCCTAAAATGAGTCTTATATATATATATATATATATATATATATATATATATATATATATATATATATATATATATATATATATATATATATATAATATTTTCTAATGAATTTTTACATATTGAAAATATATAGCTCTCAACTAACTTTGACATTCTAATGTCAAATGTTAAAAGAGCTAAATTCATAGAAAAATATTTCTAAGGCAAGGAAATTTATTTTGGCTTGAAAAATATTTACAAAAACTTTACTATAAAATTTCTACTGTTTTGTTCCAAAGAAAAACTATTCTTAAAATTAAGATTCTATTGATTCGGTCCAAAAAGAAAAACTCTTTATAAAGGTGTCCCAATTAGTAAATCATATATGGGAAAAAATGACCCAATTTGTTTCAAAGGAAAAGTTTGTGAAATCCATTGCCTATTGGTCCGGTCAAACTTTTGGTCCAAATTAAGTTGGTGGGTGGTCTGGTCAAAATTAATTTGTTTCGGTCAATGGCATAGTGACCATTGGTCACACAATTCCCTTCTAGTTAAAATTTGAAAAGTGACTCGGGTCACTTTTGGATAATCCGGCCGAAAGCTTATATTGGAAGAAAAATTATTATTGGGGCAACCCATTTCTCTTAAACTCTAAATTTATTTTATTTTATAAATACCTAACTAAATTCATTTTGCAAAAACAAACCAAAATTGCCAAAACTTGTCTACGTTTCTACTCTCAAATTGTTTATACTCTCTCTTTTTAAAGATCAATACTCGTGTTTTCATTTAATTGATATATATACAACAAAACTCTATATTTTTATTTTTTACATCACTCAAAGTTAATACATGTAAATATAAATTAAGGGATCAAAAAGTTTTTTTTATCTTTTAAGCACCACTTGGATTATTAATTTCTTTTAAGCTCTTTTTTCTTTAATTAAATGGGTGCATTTTATATTCCATCCCATTTTTTTCTTTCTTTTTTTTCCAACCTCGGTGAGTGAATTTTATACTCCATCTCACTAGTAAGTGCATTTTACACTCCATCTCGATTCGCATGTGTTTATGAGTGAGTGTGTTTTATGTTCTATCTCAACTCATCACTTAACTCTCTTAACTTTTTTTCTCCATAAGATATATTAATTTTAATAATCCCAAAAAATTTACCTAAATCATCTCTCATAAATTATATTTTACAACAATTTCGCTTCAAGTTTTGATCAAATAAAAATATAGAATTCAATAATAACTATCATGAGCATTTAACCAAATAAACTCCACTTAAGTTAAAAACTAGCTCAAATAAATGGACATGTGCATAAAAATTTAAAGGATCTAAAAAAAAATTAATAACCAACAATATGCCAAAATTCAAACTAACAAAAAATTATCAATTTTCCAAAAGTTATTAGATAAAAATTAAAATTTTATCATTTACCATAAATTTAATTCAAAATTTTTCATTACCCAAGTGACTCAATCTAAAAACTAAGTAACCCCATTTTCGTAGAAAATACGGTTGCAATTAGCATGTGCAATAAGCTTTTAAACCCCAAGGTTACCCCAAGTGGACGAGTTGTGTTTCATGAGGGTTTGCAGTGAATTTACCCACAAAATTCTCAAAATTTAAACTAAAATGAAATCTATTTTTTTTTAAATTTTCAAAATTTGCCCACACCCCCAAACTTAAAACAGACATTATCCTCAATGTATTAAATAAAGAAAAGTAAGAACAAGGGACTCCCTTGAATATGTAATTTTTTTCCTCTTCATCTGCTAAGCTTTGAGTGCATTGAATAAACCTGAAACAAAACAAAAATAGAATATTAAAAAAAATACTAACTAATCTAAAATTTACTACTAAAGTAAAATCTACTAAAAATAAAAATTAAAACAAAAACAAAAACTTGAGTTGCATCCCAATAAGCGCTTGTTTTATAATTTCAACCTGACTACTCCATTTTCTTCAATCAGACTCAACTGCAAAAATTATATTTTCATTCCTCCTTGTTGTCTTTTCTTTGATCTCCATGGCATTCTTGAAAGATTGCGAATCACCCTTAAACTTGAATTCATCAGAGCAATATTCTTCAACAAAGTCAACCCGATAGTACTCTTTAGAATTCTGAAATTGTTACATGGAAGGCACAATCGGATTTTTCTTAATATCATTCGAATCCATAGTTTTATCATCCTCACATATCTCTTCTTCCCAAACCTTGCTCGTCTTCTTTTCAACATTATCATCATCTTCCTCATCCGAACGAGACCTCTTAAGATTTACTTTTTTAGCCATGTGAAACTCCTTGTCATTTTCTAATGTATCGGTCTTACATAACTCTTTACTTTCTTTCTCAAGATTTATCTCTGTATTGTTAGGTAACATATTATGAAGACAATTGTTGACTAGATTGACAAGTTGTTCCCTTCGAATGTTATCATCTTCCCCTTGAATCTCCCAATCTCGCATTGATTCTATATTACATTTAATTGATTCTTCAATGCTTTTAGTACTCCTCTCGGAAGACTCCATAAACCTTACAAAAAATTCCTACAAATTTGATTTGTTATCTTGTTGCGGTGGAGGTTATTGATATAAGAATTCGTAAGATTGAGATTGATATGAAAATTCTGACATGTATGATAGTTCTGGAGCAAAATATTGTGCTTGATCATTATTATTCCACGAATGATTTGGATAATTTTGCCAACCCGGATAATAGTAATTTGGAGTGTCACTAGGCTGCTGTTGGTGAGTATTCTGAATGGACTGCCTCTGAAAATAAAAATAAAATAAAATAAAAATATACATGTTTAAATTAAAATTAATTTGACTAAAATTAATATTGGCAAAATTTTTAAATTAATTTCTCAGCAATGACGCTAAAAACTTGTTGGGTATTTTCTATATGAATATATACGTGCAAGTATACACGGTCAACAAATAATAAAGGGATAAAGTAGAGTGTGGAACCCACAGGGAATTAAATAATAATAATAATTTTCTAACACTAATTTTACATCAACTTAATTTTTTTTAAACAATCGCAATTTAATTAATAAAATAAAACTAATGAAAAAGATTAAATTGAATTAAAAATAGTCAATATCACAATTCTTCACTCCATTTTTAATTAATTAATTATATTAAATTGTTAACCGAAAATTCTTTATAGTATTTATATGCACCTTTCGATGATCACATAAATAATTTTCTTTAAATCTGACACAAAGGCAAAAGAATTAAAGAGAGCATTCTAATTAACTAAGTCACTATATTTCTATGTGAATTACAATTAAAAATGATTTAAAGCACATATTCTCTTAAGATTACATATGACATATAGGTATATCTCTATCCTATACACGAATTTATAATCCATCTCTCAATTGTATATAAATTATCCCATTAATTACATGCACCTAATTAATACATGAACGCACTAAATATGATAAATGACTCATATATAATCAAATATAATCAATAAAAGAGAAAATTAATATAAATAACACATTGGGTTCCATTGCAACCTTAATTAAAAGTTAGTTCATAATTGAAGAATAAACCATCCACAAATAATTCAACATCTTAAAATTACAAAAATAAAAGAAAAAGAGATGAATCAAATTTGTGTTTTGATATCCGCATGTCACGCAGATCACAATCTTCAACCCTCAAGCTTTTGCCTTTGATTTTTGAATCCTTCGCGTTGAATATTTTCTTCTAATCTTTATTATTCTACTCTTAATCTACACTAACTATGTTAGATATATCTTTTTTCCTCCAATTAAGGTTACAATATGAATATTTATTGTACTAATAAAATATCCTAACTTTCCAAGACATCCTAATCCACATAGAATTCAGCCTATAGCCCAAAAATTAAAAAATAAAACATTGCTTGCTGACTGGGGCGACTGCTCTAGGAAGTGGGGCGACCTCCATACTCCTACAGATTATAAACTCCCCGTTCTGCCTACCCGGGGCGGCTTCCCTACGAAGTGGGGCGACCTCCGTAATACGGTTTTAACTTCAGCGTCTGTTGAAAAAATTCCCATAACTTTCTCATCTTGACTCTGATAGAGACAATTCAAGATGTTCCGAAAAGATAAGAAATATATCTACAACTTTTATGTTTTTAGATTTGTCAAATTCTGCTCGGATCATGGTCGAATTCAGGCCTGAAGTGACTTCTGCGTAATTGACAAGCTGAAAATGTAAGCATAACAACTCCAAACTTTGATCGACCAAGCTTTTATTCCAATTCCTACCAAATATCATCAAAACACATAAAATCAATATAAAACAGTTAAAACTAATGTAAAACACTTAAGAACTAACAAATTATTAAGCTAAAAGATAATAAATACATAGGTATAAAACCCACTTAACATAAGGCCTTAAGATTTCAGTCACATGTTCCACTTCACTTCTGGGGAGACTGTGTTTTAACAACTACCTACTTAATAAACAGGCTTCCTACTTCTGTCTTACATGGTAAAATTTCTTTTGAAGTTTTGTTTGGATCATTCCCTTCATACTCTCATCTTAAAGTTTTTGGATGTTTATGCTTTGTATCCACATTGTTAAGTTTCAACCAAGAGCCACTAAGTGTGTTTTCTTAGGCTATCCAACTGGTCAGAAAGGATACAGAGTATATGATCTTCAAACTAAAAAGTGCTACAGGGATGTCACTTTTCATGAAAATATCTTTCCATTTACTTTTGTTGTTGATTGTCGTATTCTTCCTACTAAAGTTTCTGCCATTGATTATTCATTGTTTCTCACTAATTCTAACTCATCATCTAACGTTATCTCTATCTCTAGACCTCCTCGAATTAAAGTTGCTGGTTGTAAATGGATTTATAAAGTAAAATATAATTCTAAAGGTTTTGTTGATGGATATAAAGCTAGGCTTATAGCCAAAGGCTTTACTCAAACTGCTAGTATGGATTACTTTGAGACTTTTGCTCCTGTAGCAAAATTGACTACAATAAGAGTTTTATTGACCATTTCAACCATTAATAATCGGCATTTAGGTCAAATAGATGTTACTAATGCTTTTCTTCATAGTGATTTACATGAGGAGTTTATTTTGCTTTTCCTCCTGGCTTTGCTTCTGCCACATCTTCTTCTGTTATTCATTTGGTTTGTAAATTACAAAAGTCCTTATATGGACTAAAACAAGCCCTTAGACATTGGTTTGCCAAGTTTTCTACTGCTCTTTTGTAATATGGCTTTTCTCAATCTTTCAATGATTCTTCATTGTTTTTTGTTAAATAATGATAAAGGATTTCTGGCTCAGTTGGTTTATGTAGATGATATTATCATAGATGGGCCTCATCTTGATCTCATTGCTACTGTTAAATCTTATTTGAATTCTCATTTCAAAGTCAAAGATTTAGGTTCTTTGAAATATTTTTTGGTCCTAGAGATTGCCAGATCATCTGGCTCTTAATCAAAGAAAGTACACACTTGATATTCTTCAGGACTGTGGTTTTACTGATGTTAAGTGTTCCAATATTCCAATAGAGTAGAATCACACTCTTCTATTTGCTACTGGATCAGACTTTGCTAATCCTTCTCAATATAGAAGGCTTGTTGGTAGACTGATTTACTTTACTATTATCAGACCATATATTTGTTATAGTGTTCACATTCTCAGTCAATTTTTAGTTTTACATAAACAAGTTCATATGGATGTTGCATTTAAGCTTGTCAGTTATCTAAAAGGCTGATGCTGATGGGGGGGCTTGCAAACTCACTAGTAGGTCATTGACTGTTATTGTGTAATGCTTGGAAATAGTTTAATTTCTTGGAAGTGTAAAAGACAATCTACTGTTTCTAGGTATTCTGCAGGAGCAGAATATAAAGCTATGGCCAACACATGTTGTGAAGTAACTTCGCTAATTTCACTTCTTGCTGATTTTGGTGTCGTCAAGCTTACACCCGTTACTATGTTTTGTGACAATAAATCTGCTCTTCATATAGCTTCCAATTTTGTATTTCATGAAAGAACTAAGCATATTGACATAGATTGTCACTTTATCAGAGAGAAAATTTCGTAAGGTATTATTAAGACTGCTCATTTACCATCATGTTCTCAACTAGCTGATCTTTTTACAAAGGTTTTAATTCATGATTCTTTACTCACCTTTCTTCATAAGTTGGGATGCTGTAATTTGTTTCAGCCTTCTAACTTGAGGGAGGGGGGGGATATTAATATAAAAGGATGAATCAGTGGAATGTATACTGGATGAATCAATGGAATGTATACTTTTCTGAACTACTTATCTGATTTAGGCAATTAAGGGTATTAAAGTAGTTGTCCAGTGTTAGTTTAGAATATAAGTGTATTTTCCTGTTTAGGTAGTGTGTAGATATATAAATGTAATATACATTTATGTATAGTTAGTTTTTGGACAGTAAACGAACATTTTAGTTTTCTTTGTTGCATTACTTTGCATCTTGAACTTTCTCCATTAGAAGATAACCTACAAGTAAAGCCCAAATGCAAAATTGAGGCTGAATCAACAAATAATTCAATCTTAAATCATTTAGACAAGAACAATCAATTCAAGGATGGATCAACTAAAGCCAAGTATCAGATGAAGATCCAAATCGAACAATGCAAAGCATAATCAACCAAGGATCAACATCAAACAACCGAACAATGAAAGTAAGCAACATCGAATAATTCAAGGAACAAATCAGACGAATATCAATTCTATCAAAATGAATGACAACTCGTGAAACAAATGGTTCAAGGCTGAATTAACTAGAGATCAACCCCCTCGCTAAAATGATTATTAGACATCTAGAAAGGAAATAAGAAGAGTTTAACTATACAAATGATTGGAAATCAAAAAAAAAATTCAAGAATGATGACAATAAACAAAAATTTAAAAATCAGACAAAATCCTAGCACAAACAATTAACAACTGCTTAGAGGTGGAGGCCTATATCAAACTCAATCAACCGCTCAGAGGTAGAGACCTATAACAAATTCAATCAAAATATTGCTCAAGAGGTGAAGATCTATAACAAACTCATTTAAATTACTCAAGAGGTGGAGACTTATAGCAAAATCAATCAACACATTGCTCAAGAGGCGGAGACCTATAGCAAACTCGCTCAAATTGCTCAAAGGTGGAGACCTATATAACAAACTCACTCAAATTGTTCAGAGGTGGAGACATATAGCAGACTCGCTCAAAATCACTCAGATATGAAGACCTACAACAAACTCATTCAAAATTACTCAAGGGTTAAAGACATATAGAAAATTCAATCTACACATTGTTCAAAAGGTGGAGACCTATAGCAAACTCGCTCAAAATTACTCAGGAGGTAGAGACTTATAGAAAACTCACTCACATTGCTTAAGAGGTGGAGAACTATTGCAAACTCAAATAACAATTGCTTAAATGGTGGAGACCTATAGCAAACTTAAACAACAATTGCCTAAGTGGTGGAGTCTTGTAGTAAACTCAATCAACATTGTTCAAAAGGTGGAGTCCTATAGCAAATTCAATTAACACTGCTCAGAGGTGGAGACATATAGCAAACTCAAACAAAATTACTCAGAGGTAGAGACCTATAACAAATTCAATCAATATTACTCAAGAGAAAGAGGCATACAAAAAACTCGTTCAACAATTGCTCATAGTGGATACCTTACCCAAAATTCTCAACACGATCCTCAACAATTAAACAATTTAGAGATCTTAGAATAACTCGCAACATGATAAATCGAACTAAGAGTCTTACAACTATGCATACTTGAAATGTCAACGATGAGAGAAATGAGAATAAAAATGCTTGGTCAGATAGGTATAGTGGAATTCCGAAAGGGCACTATGAGTAAAAAAGTAAGGCCAAGGCAAGATACAACTATCGACACATAAAAAACCTAAAAAGGATATGATGTGCAACAATGACAGAGCCAGACCTAGTATAAACCTAGTAGTAGGCGCTAGGGGCAAAAGTGGTAAAAAAAATAATTGATTAGAAAAAAAAAAATCATTGTTATTCCCTCTATCTATTTTTGAACTACATAACACCTGATCTCCTCAATTATATAGAGTACGTAGGCAATCATTACTAGCCCAGTCACAATCATAAAATAATAATATCAATATGTACCAAATCCTTAGAAAACTTTGGTCCAGAACAAGAGATCTAAAAGTGCTTCATACATATAGAGTGGTAGCTCCTTAAACGGTCATCAAACCCAAATTCACCTCTAAATCAGAAACAATGGCAGCCGAATGAGATGGTTAGGGCACTCGAATGTCAGAACTCATACTCTCTTCCTGATCATCAGTTGGAAAAATGAAAAAGGATTCTTGGGATATCATTATCTTATTATTTCACCTTTTAGCCACATAACAAATCAACAACTTTCATGACAAGTAGGACTAGGGCAATTCTGGTAGTAATCATGGCCTAACAATGGGTAGTAATCAATTATTCAAAAAGAGATACATGCAAGTCATTGCCCATAGCATAGTCTCCTCAGCATGCATTATTGCTATCATATTTTTTCTCATATCATTGGTTTCTCAAAAGTTGACAGGTACAATCGCTTGTTCTTTTTTTTACCGTAATTTACTTGGAGTACAGTGGCCCACTTGCAATGTACAACCCTTTTATTTACGTGCTTTTTGTCTTTATTTGCATGTATTAAGGATGATAGATAATTTATTTGTATATAAATTTTGCATTTTAAAGATAATGAAAAAAGGAAAAAGAAAGAAGAAAAAAAAACAAAAACAAAAAACTAGAGGAACATTTTATTTAACTTTTTATGAGTTGGATTAATTCTGATAAGGGTTTGTGGAGCAAAAAGCATGACTATGATTAAAAGATTAAAACTATTTAACCTTCTAATTAGGTACAACATCCTAGTTTAAAACACCATTTGAGCGAAATTGAACCTCGTATGCAGGTATGCGCTTCACGTTTGCACTAACTCTTAGTTGTAGGGGATAAAACTACGAGGACATGAATTTCAATTAATAAAAAGGTAAAAGATGAATAACTAATTCAATATTTTTTATCATGGTCTTTGTTACTTGAGTAAATAAGCCCGAGGGGGGGTGTCTTTCCACCTAGTGCCCTAAAGCCGACTAGTTTAAGAGTCACTAGACCAATGCACGTTACATGGGTAACCTAGAAAGCCTAAGAAAATGAACATTGCATAAATTTAAGAGAAAAGATACTAGAAAAAAGCTTAAGTAATCTCGTATCGTGGCCTTAATTACTCAAATAAATAAGCCCGAGGAGTATCTTTCTACCTATTACCCTAAAGTTGATTAGTTTGGGAATCACTGGCCCAACGATAGTTACATGGGGTATCTTTCTACCTAGTACTCTTAAGTTTCATATTGTGGCATTTGTTACTCGAGCAAGTAAATCCTGGGGGTATATTCACACATGGTGCCCTAAAATCGACTAGTTTGGGAGTCATTGGTCCAAAATTCGTTACATAAGTAACTTTGAAAAGTCTAAGAAAAAAAGAAAGGTAAAGTAAAAAATGAGAAAAGATGAAAATGGGATCGTCTGAAAGTTATGGAAAAGAAATTCTTGCTAAAAGTTACATCACACACAACATACACGTGTCTTATAAAATCGATTTTGTGAAGAATGATGTCTAGAATGAAGATGGAGTATATTTGATAAAGGAAAATAACTCTTTTGAATTTAATCTTACTCATGCATAATGACTATGGATGCTTAAAAATGTTCTTACGATTTCATAATCTGTCAAATAAAAAGAATAATAATAACCAAAAAAAAAGGAAAAGGAAAAAAGAAAAAAGAAAAGGAAAAAAGAAAAAAGAAAAAAGAAAAGGTAAAAAATAAAAATAAAAACATAACAAAATTTAAAATTCGCGTATATCATTCATCAATCACAACTCGTTTGTACTAATCTTCGCACCAAATCTATCTTCTGACGGCCTGAGCCGTCAAACTTCTAAGGTGTTTACTATTTATTTTTTGTACCGACTATTACCCACTTTTGGTGATTTGGCATGGTCAAAAAGGCGAGTATTGCAATCATATTTCATAAAAAGGAAGAGAATTTCTAACAAAAACAACCTGTGCAAGAACTCGGGAAGTTTGGGTTACTTGAAATGAAAGGATCCAAAGAGATGTCAACTTATCCTTATCAGATGAAATGAAAGACTTTCTAGAG
The DNA here is from genome assembly GCA_947179155.2 of Hedera helix. Classification (NCBI taxonomy): domain Eukaryota; kingdom Viridiplantae; phylum Streptophyta; class Magnoliopsida; order Apiales; family Araliaceae; genus Hedera; species Hedera helix. The sequence continues at coordinate 16,714,485 of OX359285.1, forward strand.
AACAATAGATAGTGGAGAAATCCAACTACAACAAAAGAAGAGAAAGGAAAAATTCTTAACTAAAGCAAATCCTCAAAGCAAGAATAAAATTAAATTTTTTTATTAGCGTCCAAAGATCGAACCTAGAATATCAAGTCTGCAAAACCAGAGATTCTGGGTTTGATCCCCAGTAGCGTCTTTAATCTATCAATGCTGGGAAAAAAATATTATTTTTATTCTATCTATCTAAACGCACTCACATTTTCTTTTAATTTGGTGTGGTTATGTGAGATTTTTGAAAAATGGCTCTTTTGTCAACGAGTTTTGAAAAGTTGACTTTAGATATGGGTCATTATAATAAAGTTGTCAGTTGGTATAAATGTAATTGGATGTACAAATCCATCCTAATTTTTAAGGTTTTAAAGATAGATGATCCATAATGTGACTCATTGCATTAGTTCTCAACCGAGATCCAAAGAGTTTTAGGGCTTGCTTACGCCAGAAAAAGGTGTTAGACATCCTTCTACTTTTGTAAATCACGGTTACCGCCTTTCTAATATTTTCTCAAGTTTTTCAAAGAGTTGCCTTAATGCGTGTACTAAGTGTGTCATGCCTAGGTGTTTTATGTCATTATATTATACGTCTATGTTGTGAGGTGAGTGACTTCATTTTAATCCTAGTGGGGTTCTATTTGGTTAGGAAGGGACTTTTGATTTATGTTATCCTTGAGTTTGGTTTCTAAACTCGTGTGTATTTTTAAAGATTTGAGAGTTTGGTTTCTAAACTCGTGAAGGGTGCTTCTCAGAAAAATGTGAGTTTGATTTTTAAACTCGATAGTGTGTTTTAAGAGACATGAGTTTTGTTTTTAAACTCATGTGTTTTCAAAACATGAGTTTGGTTTATAAACTTATTTGTTTTTAAAACGGGAGTTTGGTTTCTAAACTCGTGTGCTTTCAAAAGGCAAGTTTGGTTTTTAAACTCATTTGTTTTCAAAAGGCGAGTTTGGTTTCTAAATTCATGTGTTTTTAAAAGCGAGTTTGGTTTCTAAACTCGTTTGTTTTCAAGAAAGCATTTTTCAGGAGTGTTTTCAAAGGTGTTCTTTTTTCAATAGTGTTTTCAAGTGTAGTTTTCAAATGTGGTTTTTCAAATGTGGTTTTTAAATGTGTATTTTCAAAAGTGAGTTTTTAAATATGTTTTTGGGTTGAAAGTCCTTTCCAAATATTTTTCTTTCACATTTTGACTTTGCTTCATTTTAGAAAATCTTTAATATTTGAAAACTATTTTTATTATCCAAAGTGAGAACACCAAATTGACTAATTTTCACTATTTTGGGCCTTAAACTTCACTTTGAAAGATAAAAGTAACACGAATAGTTTTAAGTCCCATAGATGATTTACAAGCGCCAATGACTATTTATAAATCCAATTTCAAATGTTCATTATTGGAGGAAAGTCCAAATTCCTATAAATATAGATTTAGAGGTCTTAGGTTTCTTCCTAGACTAACAATTTCACCAAATCCATTGTCGACGCCGGGATTTCGTCGTTTCGTTTTTTATAATTAAAGGCTCTTTCCAATTTTAGCCTTTTGAATTAAATGTGATTTTGAAAAGGGTCGGCTTAATGTCGACGGGTTTTGAAATGTCGATTTTATAATGAGCCAATTGACCAGAGTCGCCAGTTGGTATATTTAAAATGGACGTACCAACTCATCCGAATTTAGTTTTCGTAATTGCTGGCTCATGTGTGACTCCAATTCAATTGGTCCGCAAACCGAGATTCATAGAGTTCGGGGGCTTGCTTAAGCGAGGGGAAGGTGTTAGGCACCCCCCGACTTCCGTGAAACACGGTTACCACTGTCTTGATGTTTTCCTATCCTTTTAAATCCTAAAAATGTGTGAGTTGCGCGTGTGTGTATGTGTGCCTAAATGGGGGTTTGTGGTGTCCTTTTGCATAAAGTTGCTTTGATTTATATGTCAAAATGTGTTTTGTCGGGAAAGCGTTTTAGACATCTTTTGACCCAAATGACGAGGCTTCGCTTGTTTATCAGAAAGATTGATTTGAATTTTGAAAACGATGAGGTTTTTTATTAGATGTCATTTTAGAAAATAATAGTTTTTAAACTTTTGTCAAATAGGAATCGAGACTATACATTGCCTTCTAACAGTAAATATAAATAAAATGAAGGCAACTTCTAGAAACTCTTTAACCCTATGCACAAAGTTTAATGAAACGTTTATTTATTTATTCCGAAAACATCTTTTATGATATTTCAAAATCAAATATAGCCTTTTCGTCAAACAAGGATCAAAGTTTCGCCCAAAACTCTTTACTTTTTAAATCTCGTGTGTCTAATATCCTAATTTGATCACTTTTACAAAATCTTCATTATTTGTCTTATTTTGAAAACCATTGTTGTGTCGTAAATTAAAACAAACATCCCAAAACGTGTCGGGGCTATCCACGGGCATGTGAGCCATCCAGACAACCCCAAACACCCACAATCACATACTTTATTATTACGGGGCCTTAACCCGATCCCGATTTGGTATCGCTTTAAGGCCCAATATTACATTTACACAACCACAACTCCCATCTGATGATTACATATACCAAAATGTCCATCATCGGGATTTGACCACGAGGATCTCCTCCCTAGGCTCACATTCACCCAAATCGTGGTACAACCAACACTAAACCAAATCTAACGAGATTTAACATTGCTATCACATTACAAAACCCAAATATCACAACTTAATCACTACAAACTATCAATTACCACAACGAACGATATATCACCGTACGGATGCCATCGGGGCGTTAGGAGGAGTTACTTTCCGATGGAAACCTCGCTAACAACCCCTAATCCACGGATCCTTTATCAACATATAAAAATAACTACATCACATACCAATCATAACATTATGCTATCAATACAACAAAATAAAACTCAAGAACACACCCTTTCACCTTGCAAAATGCCGATTCAAGCTTCTTATATCACAAAATGGATTACACCACAAGATCACTAACTAAATAACACAACACAAGAAAATTGTTGCTTGATTCTAGCAAAAAATTCCGACCTCTCTCTCTCTCCCGCGCGGACTCTCTCTCTCTTTTTTCTTTTCTTTTTTCTTCTTCTTTTCCTCTCGGGTGGAAAAATGGCGATCTATACTGGTTCAGCAGGCAGCCGCAGATGCATCTGCGGCTGCCTGTTGTGGCCGTCTCCTCGGCTGCCGTGTGCCGCCCTCGAGCCGCGCAAAAGTCCTTTTGTCGGCGGCCGCGATTGCATCCGCGGCTGTCCGGCTCATTTTTCTCGAATTTCGTGTCACGCGGTACTAACTCGCCAATTTCTGCTGTATTATTTTGGAATGTTGTTCCTTGATACATGAATCAATTCTGGGAATGGTTTCCCGGCATCGAGACCCCACCCTAATGCTGTAATTGCCGTGGTCCTTGGCCTTCTTTGGCGATCGCATCGGGCTTTGTCTGGATTGCCCGTAGGTCTCGCCTCAGATGACTCAATTCTCGTTTTGCGTTTGACAGCCTTGATCGTAAGCCGTGGTGGGAACTGCGTTTTGGAGCCCACCTCTCCTTTTCGTATGTCGGGTCAATTGACGATTTTGCCCTCCTGTCAGGGTTAGTATACAAGTGCAAAATTTGGGTGTCTACAGCTGCCCCTCTTTATCATGTCTATGGAATGAAATATGAAATGGACATGATAAAGAAGTAGGCACCCGATGCACGGGAAAGACAGTATGGGTTTTATCGATGCAATGCATATGTTGAGATAATGCAAATGCCGCACTTGACATGATCGTGTAGGGGTCGATTCGAATTTCACGAATGGATGTTGCTTAAGTTTCGTATCCGACGGTCGTTCTTGGATTGGTCAAGTATCGTCTCTGATGTGTCACTTTTCAATTGGTCAGGTATTGGATCTGACGGGTCGTTTTTTTTTTTTTTTCAATTGGTCAGGTATCGTATCTGACGGGTCGTTTTTCAATTGGTCAGGTATCGTATCTGACGGGTCGTTTTTCAATTGGTCAGGTGTCGTATCTGACGGGTCATTTTTCAATTGGTCAGGTCTCGTATCTGACGGGTCGTTTTTCAATTGGTCAGGTGTCGTATCTGACGGGTCGTTTTTCAATTGGTCAGGTATCGTATCTGACGGGTCGTTTTTTCAATTGGTCAGGTATCGTATCTGACGGGTCGTTTTTCAATTGGTCAGGTATCGTATCTGACGGGTCGTTTTTCAATTGGTCAGGTATCGTATCTGACGGGTCGTTTTTCAATTGGTCAGGTATCGTATCTGACGGGTCGTTTTTCAATTGGGTCAGGTATTTCTAAAATCTTATATCTTATCATGGGACTCGTTGCAGGTTGCCTCGGGTAGCAAAAGGGAGGCAAAAAGGGTCACCGGGACCAGCCGCAGATCCATCTGCGGTCAGCCGCAGATGCATCTGCGGCTGGGATCGGTCCCTACTTCCGATCGCGACCCCCACTTTCTTTTCACTTTTTCGCTGTCCCTTTCTCTCGTTTTCGGTTTTCCTCGTCCCCTACCCGGCTTTTTCGTCTTTTGGACATCTTTTGACCAAATCTGCTCCGATTAATACACTCTACGCACTTTGGGTAACGTTTTAACTCCTTTTCCTTTCATTTCTGCTTTCATTTGACTATGTATTTACTTGTTTAAATATTTTAATCTTAGTAATGCATGCCTATATGAGATATTGGGGTTAGCCGTAGCATACGTAAACAAATGGGTCTTGCAGTCATGCTTTATTTACTTTGAAAAATCATGATTTCAGTCATTTCATGCTCATGGTGCATTATTTTCACTTGCATTTGGGATTTGTTGGTTGCCTGACTTGATTAAACATGCCGGATCGTGCATGGGATGTCCATTTTACAAACGAAACTCTGCCGAAATTTTGGGAAATCTAGCGCACCCCTAGGGATTTATTCATGCATTTTCATTTCATAAACATGTCATGCTGCTCAATGATTTTTAGCAATATGCGTTAAGATTTTTCAAAGATAACGAGCTAAGGATGTACCTCCTTTTCGTGATTCCGTTTCAGCCATGGATCCTGATGCTCCCAGTGGCTCCGCAGTGTCCCGGGTGGCGGGTGTCCGACGTCGCAGAGCGGCCACCCCAGCTCCAGCTCCCGTTCTGACCCGTCATTCCCGTAGATTGGCGGAGTCTATCATTCGCCCCGTTCAGCCGGATGTTGACGAGGATGCCCCAGCTGAGGCAGAGGCGGGCCCTTCGGGCACAGCGGCTCCTCCCCCCACGCGTCGGACCTTACCAGGGGCCCGCGCTAGGATACCTGATCTGCTCGGTCCGGTTCTCAGTAGTCATCCCTCAGCCTACCTGGCGGCTAACGAGGTATATCCGTCGTTTTAAGTTCATTCAAATCCGTATGGTTACCATGCCTGACTTTTGATGGTTGTCACAGGTTCCTGAGTTTACTCAGCCTCGGGGCAACTGGTTTAGCATCTACACTCTCTATCATGCATTGCATTCCGACTATAGGGGGATGGTAGATTCCTGGGGTTTCAGACATTTCTTCACCATTGCCCCTCGCCGGTGTCCGTGGGGTTATATGAGGGCTCTAGCTGAGCGCTGGTTCCACCATACACAGTCGCTTCATCTTCTTGACTGTGAGCTGATGTTGACCCCTCTCGACTGGCGTTATATCACCGGGGTGGAGTTTTCTGGACCCAGGGTCCCTCTGGAGACTGACATTACCACCGCAGCTGTTCGATCCCTGTTGGGATACTCTCCCCATGATAAGGTCTTTAAGGCCCGCATCATTCGATCGGGAGCCTTGGCTGTAGATGCCATTGGAGGGGTCCTCTCCGAGCCATTCCCTGAGGACCGGTCTGCTCGTGATTTTCTGCTCCGCCGTCTGTTTCTGACCATTATGAGGGGCTGTTTTCTGGGGAACAACTCCTCGACTATCCATTTCAGCATCGTCGGAGCCACCAGGGATGTTGACCGGATCGGAGATTACGATTGGGGATCTTTCACCTTCGCTTACTTCCTCTAGGGTCTTCGTCTCCGCTCAGAGGGACAGACCGATGCTTGGCTCGGCTTCTACCCCTTCCTGCTAGTAGGTCCCTTTCATCATATAGTTCTCGTTTCATTCCATTTCTTTGTTCCTTCCTGCTACTTATGGCTTTTCTGCTTTGTTTGACAGTTCTGGGCTTACGAGAGACTACCCTGCTTGCGGCCCGTTACTACCCTCGGCCCGGAGACTTATCCCAGGGGTCGTAGATGGCATCATAGTACTCTCGAGGAGACCCCAGTGTCCGATAGCTTCGCTCATTGTCGGCTGCAGTTAGAGCTGATCTCGTCCGTGGATGTGACCTAGGTTCCTTACACAGCGGATCATTTGGCGGCTGGCCTTGCCGGTGGTTATGCCGCGGACCTGGAGCATGCCTTGTCCACTCGCCATATTCCTTTTCTGACCTACGGTGGATGGGAGCTATATCTGGGGGAGCGCGCCATCAGATGTGTGACTGGGGAGGCTCGTATCCCTTTGGCCCCTCCCTCAGAGAGAGCTTGGTTTGCGGATGCCCACCTTCCAGAGGCCCTGATGGCCGGGGAGGATGGATATATGCTTTCTGTCGGTCCTCATACGAGCGAGAGCTTCAGTGCCTGGTGGAGACCCCGCACTATCGGTCCTCAGACCCGGGCTACCTTCTTCCTCGGAGACCTGGTTCACGGGTTGGTGATGATGGCAGATTGGATGGAGTGTGTCCGTGTCCCCACCCATTCGGACCAGATTGCTTCCCTCACTCGGAGGGTGGATCAGTTATCTCTCTTCGTTCGGAGCTTGGGCCGAGATCCAGAGGAGGCTTATGCTGCAGACCCGCAGAGATCTAATTTTGGCGCGGGCCCCGGCACATCGGATGCCCCAGTCCTGCCTTATTCCTGCCCAGACCTTAATTTTGAGGATGAGGCTGCCATTCCCCGGGACTTGCCTGCAGATCAGTTTGACGATGATGCCTTCATTGATGGCATAGATTTCACTGATTAGACTTTGATAGGCTAGGATCTCTGTATTTAAACCTGCTCGTTTTATTATCATTTCTCATTTCATGTATTATGTACAGATTTATTTTATTTTATGCACAATCATTTACTTTTGATGATCCGTTCATTCAATTATAGCTTGTATGATGCATGATTTATTATATACGTGGATAAAGAAAAATTTGACCCCTGTATAGTCTTTTGATACTGTTTTTTACAGATGTCCTCCATAGATGTGGTTCGCGTGGGCCCTCGCGCCCCCTCAGGGATCATTGGCCGGTTCCTTTCGTGGCTGGATAGTTTGCTACCCTCCGACCGAATCATTGCAGAGGGTCTTCTGGGACATTCCTTTTCTCTTTTATCATTCCAGGTGCCGCCGGGCTTTGTTGACGACATTCTCAGTTGTTGGATCCCTGACAGACATGTTTTCAGGTTTGGGATGGAGTATCTGACCCCCACTCTTGAGGAGTACGCTCGCTTCACCGGCCTATCCGTGGATGGTCCCTGTGCACGGGTTACCTCTGGCCATATTCGCCGCCAGTTCCTGACTTTCACAGGCTTGCGGAGGACAACCCTGCTATCTGTGACCTCCTCGAGCCACCTTGTTCCTCTATCCTTCCTGGTTGACAGATTTGGCTCGGTGGATAGCTTCTCTCGATTCCCTAGTGATTTTTCAGTATCTGAGGAGCGCTGGGGCGCTTTGAGAGTGGATGTTTTGATGGCTTGTGTCATATCAGCCCTGTACATGCCCGCAGGGGACGCCCTCCTGGATATGCGGGTTATCGTAGCGGTTCAGGCCCTTCAGGAGGATCATACTATCCTTCCCATGATACTTGCCGAGACTTACCTATCGGCCTCGTACTGCCATTCCTTCTCTGGTCGCATATTCAGGGGAAGCTCTACTTTGCTGTACGTATGGTTCATGAGCCACCTCAGACCCATCGGACAGTTTCGTCGACACGGGTTCTGTTTCAGCCACAGCCTGGCCATGTAGTTCTCTTTCCGTCCCCGGCGATGCACGGATACAGCCTCATGGAGGGAGTTCTTATCGGCCATTGAGGAACCTTTCCATCTTCTGATCTATTCGGGTTATTGTTCCTTCCAGAGTTTCCTGACTCATGTGCCACCTTTTGATTTCCTCCCTCTCCCTTGCTTGAGGGGGGTGACGACTTATCATCCCTTAGCGGTCATGGGGCAGTTTGACCAGATGCAGGATCTCCATCTTTTTACGGGAGTTGCTGACTACCGATTTCTCAGATCTCCTCAGACGGAGAGGGAGTTGCTGAGGGTATACGATCTTTGGTCACATAGGGTCGCGACCGAGTTTGGGGATAGTCACCCCGGTCAGACACCCGATTATCTGTTATGGTTGCAAGGAGATTCTGAGATTGCCGACTTTGATCCGACTGGGGTATAGGGTGGTTCTCGAGGACATTTCCCTGATGAGACCAGTTCAGATGCAGTCATTCCTATGGAGCTTTCAGGATTAGCGCCCAAGTCTGGGGTTGAGGAGGTTTCTGCTTCGGTACATGTCCCTTCCCTTGATTTGGCGGATCGGACCCAGAGATTAATGATTGAGGGTACCCGGCTCTGGTCTGCCTTGAGTGCCACCGAGATTGAGAGGGATACCGCGCACGCGGAGCGGGATGCTGCCCTACTAGCTTGTGATGCCGCCCTCTCTGCCAGAGATAGTGTTATCGAGCAGGTCAGATTTGTCATGGAGGGCCATTCTGCGACTGTTACCAGCGCTACTGCTCTTCTGACTCGGATTGACATGATGGGACAGCAGATTGCGGGTGAGCCGGAGGTTCATGATGCCTCGACTATTCTGTCTATCCTGCTTCAGCTGGTCTCCGACCTGTAGATGATTTTATTTCCTGCACGGACTATGTCAGATTCATCACTTTTATTTAGAAGACAGACTTGTAATCAAAATGTTTTGTATATATAGAGAAATATTTATGGTTTTAGTCATTTCCCTTTTTGATGCATCGTCGCCCTTCATTGGATCCTCATTTTATCCAGCCGATTATGATTTCGATATATCGCCTTATTTCTCTCCTCAAGTCTTGATTGGAACTCCACAGATATTGCCGCGTGCCCCCTTTGATTTCATCAAAGCGAGTCTCAGACTTTGGGCTAATTATGTGGCTAGGTTTGGGGAAGACTCGGAATGTATTTGTCAAAGTAGGGTTTCGGGGTTTTTCTGGAAATGGGTTTGGTACAGGGACAAGGTTTATTATTTTGTATAGAACGGACCGCGCCATGATGGCTGCCTACGTACTCTCACAAGGTCAAGAGATCAGGTCCTACGTAGTTCGAGTTACAAGGGAGATAGAAGGAATTTTTTTTTTTTTTTTTTTTTTTAGGCATAGAACCGTTTCACAGAGTCAGAATTCAGGGGCTGCGGAAATACCTCGCCATCCATTTCTTGTAGGATGAGGGCCCCTCCAGATAGGACTTTCTTGATCACAAAGGGTACTTCCCAATTTGGAGCGAATTTCCCCTTGGCTTCGTCTTGACAGGGCATGACCCTCTTTAGCACTAAATCATTTTCCTTGAACTTTCGGGACCGTATCTTTTTGTCGTACGATCGAGAAATGCGTTGCTGATACAACTGACCGTGTAATATAGCCGCCACTCTTCTCTCATCTATCAAGGCTAACTGGTCGTATCGACTTTGTATCCAATCCTCTTCGTCAATCCGAGCATCAAGCAAAATTCGGAGGGATGCCATCTCCATCTCTACTGGCAAAACGGCCTCCATCCCATATACCAAGGCGTAAGGGGTTGCCCCTGTAGACGTACGAACTGATGTCCGATATGCAAACAGTGTGAGGTGTAGCAAGTCCGGCCATCCCCGATGATTGGCAGACATTCTCGCCATAATTCTCTTTATATTCTTATTCGCCGCCTCCACGGCCCCATTCATTTTGGGCCTGTAAATGACAGAATTGAGATGCTTGATTTTGAATTGGGTGCACAATTCTTTCATAAGGGCATTGTTCAGATTCTTGGCATTGTCGGACACCAAGATTTCAGGCTGTCCGTACCGGCAAATGACATTGTTCCTGATGAAACTGACTATAACTTCCTGCGTTACTTTGGGGAAAGAAGCTGCCTCTACCCATTTAGTGAAATAATCAATCATGACAAAAATGAACCGGTGGCCGTTGCTCGCTTTGGGCTCCACGGGCCCGATAACATCCATACCCCACATGGAGAACGGCCAAGGGGAAGTTATACAATGCAGTTCGTTAGGAGGCGCATGCATCACATTACCGTGTGCTTGGCATTGGAAACATCGCTTGACATGATCGTCACAATCAGCTTTAAGTGATAGCCAGTAGTGCCCCGTTCTCAGAATTTTCTTGGCCAACATTGGTCCACTCATATGCGGCCCACATACTCCACCGTGCACTTCGCTCATGATTTTCTGTGCTTGAGTCTCGTCCACACATCGCAATAACCCCAGGCCTACATCCCTCTTATATAGGGAATCTCCGCTTAAATAGAATTTCATCGCCATATTCTGGATTCTCTGCCTTTCCGTTCGGTTCGCCCGGTCGGGGAGTGATCTATCCCTCAAGTATTTCTGGATGTCATGATACCAGGGCTGATTTGGTTGAGCCACATCTTCTGACAACTCCGATATGTATTCTTCGTAAGCGGGGGCATTTTGTACTGTTATTTCAACCTGTGGAGTGGCTTTGCCTTTGAGTACGTGGACTAACGAAGCCAGGGTGGCCAATGCATCGGCAAAGTCATTCCGCCCCCTGGGAATATGTCGGAAAGCTATGTCTTCAAATTCTTGCGTTAATCGGATCACACACCGGTGGTAGGGGAGTAACCGAAGCTCCTTAGTGCCATATACCCCTGTTGCCTGTCTAATTACCAACTCTGAATCCCCGAATACGGCTAATCTTTTCACTCCCATATTGCGGGCGAATCTCAGTCCCAATATACATCCTTCGTATTCAACCGTATTGTTTGAGTTACTGAACTTTAATTTGGTGAGAACAGGGTAATGGAGACCAGGACCGCTCCAGCCCCAGCCCCTTCAGCGTTCATGGCACCGTCGAAATACATTTTCCAAAACTGCCCTTCGTCATCACACCTCGCCTGCTGGACCCACAGTATGTCTTCACCCGGTAGGAAAGTCTCTAAAGGCTCCATCCCCCCTGTCGGCATCTCTGATAATTGATCTGCAATTCCCTGCCCCTTCATGGCTTTCTGGGTAACATACAGGATGTCAAATTGCTGGAGGATTAACTGCCACCTTGACAATCGACAATTCAGCATTGGTCTCTCAAATATATACTTCAAGGGGTCGATCCGCGAGATCAAATAGGTAGTGTGTCCATGGAGGTAATGCTGTAACCTCATAGCAGCCTAGGCCAAGGCGCAACATGTTCTCTCGATCGGCGTGTAATTCTGTTCACAGCTGCTGAATCTCTTGCTGAGGTAATAAATGGCATGCTCCTTACCGGATTCACCCTTCTGCCCCAACATACAACCCATCGCCATATCATTCACGGATATATACAGGAAAAGGGGAATCCCGTCCTTTGGCGGTACCAGCACTGGCGCTTCTGTTAATTGCTTCTTAATAGTCTGAAAGGCCTTTTGGCATTGACTGTTCCACTTCCGGGAGGCATCTTTCCTTAACAGTTTGAAGATTGGTTCGCAGGTGGTGGTCAGATGGGATATGAACCGACTGATGAAGTTTATCCTCCCCAAAAATCCCCTTATCTCTTTCTCTGTACGGGGAGCTGGCATATCCACAATAGCCCTGATCTTAGCCGGATCCAGTTCGATGCCTCGATTGCTCACCAAGAATCCAAGGAGCCTACCTGACTGAACCCCGAAGGCACATTTGGCTGGATTGAGCTTCAAATTATACTTCCTGAGCCGCTCAAATAGCTTCTTAAGGTGAGTCACATGGTCAGATTCCGCCCTCGATTTCACAATGATGTCATCCACGTAAACCTCTATTTCCTTGTGCATCATGTCGTGGAACAGGGCCATCATGGCTCTCTGATAAGTGGCTCCTGCATTTGTGAGGCCGAAAGCAAGTCGTCTATAACAAAATGTGCCCCATGGGGTGATGAAGGCAGTCTTTTCTCGATCCTCTTCCGCCACCATTATCTGGTGATACCCCGCGAAACAATCGACAAATGAATACATTTCATACTGAGCTGTGTTATCCACCAAGATGTGTATGAAAGGCACTGGGAAGTTATCCTTAAGACTGGCCTTGTTCAGATCCCTATAATCCACGCACACTCTCACCTTTCCTCCAGGCTTTGCCACGGGGACTATATTGGAAAGCCATTCTGGGTAAGTAGACACCATGATGATCCCAGCCTTGAATTGCTTGACTATCTCTTCCTTCACTTTTAAGCTCCACTTCGGTTTCAATTTTCTCAGCTTCTGCTTAACTGGCCTGAAACCCTCCTTGATAGGCAATCGATGTACCACAATATCCGTGGACAAACCGACCATGTCTTCGTGTGACCAAGCAAACACATCCTCATATTGGCTCAATAGTTCAGTTATCTCTGTTTTCTGGTTTGGAGTCAAGTCTGCCCCAATTTTCAGCTCTTTGGGATTCTCAGGGTTTCCTATGTTGATGGTGATGGTTTGGTCCAGGTTGGGTTTGGGTTTATCCTCGACCCACTCTTTGATCTCGTCGGGAGCGTCGTCATCATCTGCTTCGTCCTGCTCAATTCCCATCAAATCGAAATCCAGTTCTATATCAAAATCATAATCGTCTTTCAAATTTGGAAAATCGTTTGTTAGGCTAGAATGACTCAAATCGGTACACCTGACATGAAACAAAAATATTTGTCATATATATAAACATTAGGTACATGACTTCCTTTTCAATAATCATGACAAAAGTATGAAATAGACGTGCAGATACATAAAAACAAAAACACCGTCTTAAAAACCCCCTTGATCCCCCTACTGGATAAGATTCCCGGACACTCCTGCATTTACCCTTTTCTGGATACTACTGGCTGCACGGTCCAATTCCTGGGGATCACTTTGGTTTTATAGCTAGTGATGGAGGGGATCTCTGTATCTGGCACCTCCTCTATGATTGCGGCAACTTGGTTTCGGCTCTCATTTTCACTTTCCTCGGGCACTTCTAACCCGGCCCAATTGATAAATGGCATGATCTGCTTGCCTTCACACATCTCTTCCTTTCCCTTTCCACTGGGGTCTGACTGTCCCGGGAGATGGCACTTTTTCTCGAACTGTTCCATAATTTCCTGTGAGAAATCCGACCGCTGGGCCACTCCCTTGACTGGGGGAACCTCCATCTTACCCTCTGCTTCAGCTGTGGGCCTGACTGCCCTTGGGGAGTGTTCATCATTGGTTCTTGGGACCAGGACTCCGGTTACCCGCACGGGAACTTCCTTATATGAGCTCTTCGATCTTGTACCTCCGTGATATCCTAACCCCGTCTTGCCTGACTGCACTGGTACCTGGATGGGCTCGGTGATTCCTTGGTTGTGCTTGCCTAGTCCTTGCCCTGGCTGAAAGTTCATTGCCATCATTTCCCGGGCAACGAAAGTGAGCTCGGGGGACATTTTGAGCTTTAACTCCGGGGCTCCCAACTGCTTATACTGAGGGGTGCTGATTTCAAACGCTTGATAGCTTATCGGTTCGGCCGACTTGTCCACATGGATCACCGGCATGCCTTTTACAGAGGGAACGGGGCAGTCAGATTCTGCGGCGATTGTTACCAAATGTCCCTCAACAATAAACTTTATTTGTTGATGCAAGGTGGAGGGAACTGCCCCAGCCATATGAATCCAGGGCCTCCCTAAGAGCATGTTGTAACTGGCCGTGATATCCAGTACTTGGAAAGAAATGTCAAAAGCATAAGGGCCGATCTCCACCGGCAGCTCAATCTCTCCCATCGTATCTTTTCTAGATCCGTCAAACGCTCTCACCACCACTTAGCTGGCCCGCAGGCGCTTAGGGTTGATTTTCATCTTTTCCAGAGTACTGTATGGGCAAATATTCAGGGCTGACCCACCATCAATCAAGACTCCGTTCATCACGTACCCGGAGGAGATAACCGCAATGTGTAACGGCCTTCGGTGCCCCCTCCCTTCTTCGGGGATGTCGTCGTCGGTAAATGATATTACATTGCTGTCCAATAGGTGGCCCACCAAGTGGCCAAATCTTTCCGTACTAATTGATTTGGGGACATGAGCCTCTTCCAGGACTTTGCTCAATATCTGATGATGATCATTTGATGCCAATGCAAGATCCAAGATTGATGTCAGGGGCGGTTGTACCTCCAGAGTTTTAACCACACTCGCCTTGCCGTAATTCATTTTCTCCCAAAATTCCAACGCTTTTTCCTCCGATATTTTCCCGTTCTCCTTTCTCGTGTTCTCAAGGACCCGCCTTGGTAGATACAATGGATTTCCCTTAGAGCTAACTGATGCACAACTGGCCTCCTCCTCGGTCTTCCCCCTGTAATTCCACGGGACAGCCTTCAGACTGGTAATTGGCAATTGTGACCTGGCTACTATAACAAGGGGTCTTGGGGCCGACAACCGGATAGGCTCCGTTTTGGTGTCTCGAATCACGCCAACCAACTTGATAGGCCCGTTTTGCGCACCCTCCTGGGCATTGGTCATAGCGATCTCTTCTTCAATCCTCCTTATGTATTTCAATTTCAAGGGGCCCTGCGCCCCACTGGTTTCTATTACGTTCACGCCTCCTCCATTATGCTCGGGAAGAGGGTTGGCCTTTACATTTGGGGGTTCCGGTTGCTCTACCACTATCTCTCCGCTGTCGATCATGTTCTGGATTTTATGTTTTAGTGACCAGCATTCTTGGGTGTCGTGCCCCGGGGAAGCCGAGTGGTAAGCGCATCTCTTGCTAGGGTCATATCTCCTGCTCTTCGGGTCTGACGGAGGCGCTAGCTCTGTAATCTTTTTCTGGCCTACCAACATGGCCAGTATATGTTCCAATGAATCCCCCAATGGGGTGAACTCCCTCTCTGGTGGCTTTTCGAATTTTCGGCGCCCGTCATATCTCTGATTGTTGAAATTTGATGGACGTGGGGCCTCATTTCTTTGCATGCGGACCGGGGGGCTGGTCATTGTTTTCCCAGATAGTCCTTGCAGTACCAGGGACACGTCCTCTTCCTTTTTCTTCTGGGGTTTCCGGGATGAACTGCCATAATTCCCACTCTGGATTTGCTCAGCAACAGCTTCAAGAGCTGTGAAATCTCGGATCTTTCCTGACTTCAAACCCATCTCAGCCATCTCCCCATGCTTGATCATTTCCGCAAAAGGCTTCCCTATCTCAGCCATCACTCTTTCATAATAAGGAGCTTCCTGGATATCAATGAAAGTCATAACCATTTCTGCCTCACTCATGGGTGGGTTCACTTGGGCTGCCATCCTCCTCCACCGCTGAGCATAGTCCCTGAAGGATTCATTGGTCTGCTTCCTGATTTTCGTCATCTGGTATCGGTCCGGGGCCATCTGGGATTGAAAGTTGTACTGCGTTAGGAAGGTATGGGCCAGCTCCTCCCAATTGTGAATCTTATCATTGTCCAATCTCGCATACCACGTTCTAGCCTCCCCTGTCAGGCTTTTCTGGAACAGTTGCATTCTCAATGATTCGTCCTCAGCATATCCCCCTAGCTCTCTGATGTATACTTTCAGATGCGTATAAGGATCCCCTGACCCGTTATATTTTTCAAATTCGGGGAGTTTGAACTTTTCGGGATATCTGGTTCCCGGAAATATGCACAAATCGGAGTAGTTTACACTGCCATATGACCCAATCCCCTTCATAGTTTTGATGGCTTCTTCCATCTGCTTTATCTTCTTACTAACAGCGTTGGCAACCTCGTCCTCTGGGATGATAATGACTTGCTTTGCCGGTTCAACCTTGGGAGTTTCTGGGGTCAGTACGTTCCCTTGAGATGAGGGTCCCGGCTGGTCCTCAAGTTGTGGCCCTGACTTTAGTTTGAAATGCTCTTTGAGCAACATAGTCAACTCCGTCATTTGATTTTTTACAGCGTTGAACTCTTCCCGAGATACGGGAGCCAGGTCAGGATTAGGGTTCTCAGCCATCTCGACTGCTAATTCTCTAGCTTTCTTAGATCGGAGCCGGGTTTGGGGAGCAATCCTGCAAATAAAGTATGCCAAGGTTTAGTTCCGGGAAATGGTATTGGCAGATGCATGCTAAAGCAATTATTTTTGTATTTTTGGGTTTTGTAATCTTTTTCTACAAAACAGGGTCAGTGTCCTTTTATTTTAACCAAGGTAATGACACTGTGCAATTTATGATGCTCTCCAAGCTGTCCCTGTAAAACAGAGGTTAGTACTTTTATTTGGACAAAAGTGGTTGGTACAAAATGATTGACTACAGTATGATATTACGTGCGTAAAACGTAAAAGGGTATGAAGAGACTTCCCGCGCGTTGGGTTTATCTGAGGCTGACCTACCTTAAGTTACTCTCGCAGGCTTTTCGGCATGAAGGTTCCCAGATCTTCGCAACATACTCGAAGGGAATGAATCCGATCTTTCAATTGGATTGGATCTGAGTGGATGCTTTTCCTGAGCCTCGCCGAGGAGCACCCCTTTGAGTCCAGTAATCCACATCCGACGGGTTTGCCTCAGGAGGAGGAACTGCTCAACATACATTCATCATACATTCATCGTACCTCACCGTATGCAAATGATGACATTAAAGTAAAGCATTCGTAAAGCAATCACAAAACTCGCATATCCATTCATACAGGCACAAAAGTAGATTAATCGCAAGCAATGCACACACACTCACACATTTTTTAGATTTTTAAAGGATAGGAAAACATCAAGATTTAAAATGCGGCTTAAGCCCTCTAATATCCCCAGCGGAGTCGCTAGCTGTCGACGCCGGGATTTCGTCGTTTCGTTTTTTATAATTAAAGGCCCTTTCCAATTTTAGCCTTTTGAATTAAATGTGATTTTGAAAAGGGTCGGCTTAATGTCGACGGGTTTTGAAATGTCGATTTTATAATTAGCCAATTGACCAGAGTCGCCAGTTGGTATATTTAAAATGGACGTACCAACTCATCCGAATTTAGTTTTCGTAATTGCTGGCTCATGTGTGACTCCGATTCAATTGGTCCGCAAACCGAGATTCATAGAGTTCGGGGACTTGCTTAAGCGAGGGGAAGGTGTTAGGCACCCCCCGACTTCCGTGAAACACGGTTACCGCTGTCTTGATGTTTTCCTATCCTTTTAAATCCTAAAAATGTGTGAGTTGCGCGTGTGTATGTGTGCCTAAATGGGGGTTTGTGGTGTCCTTTTGCATAAAGTTGCTTTGATTTATATGTCAAAATGTGTTTTGTCGGGAAAGCGTTTTAGACATCTTTTGACCCAAATGACGAGGCTTCGCTTGTTTATCAGAAAGATTGATTTGAATTTTGAAAACGATGAGGTTTTTTATTAGATGTCATTTTAGAAAATAATAGTTTTTAAACTTTTGTCAAATAGGAATCGAGACTACACATTGCCTTCTAACAGTAAATATAAATAAAATGAAGGCAACTTCTAGAAACTCTTTAACCCTATGCACAAAGTTTAATGAAACGTTTATTTATTTATTCCGAAAACATCTTTTATGATATTTCAAAATCAAATATAGCCTTTTCGTCAAACAAGGATCAAAGTTTCGCCCAAAACTCTTTACTTTTTAAACCTCGTGTGTCTAATATCCTAATTTGATCACTTTTACAAAATCTTCATTATTTGTCTTATTTTGAAAACCATTGTTGTGTCGTAAATTAAAACAAACATCCCAAAACGTGTCGGGGCTATCCACGGGCATGTGAGCCATCCAGACAACCCCAAACACCCACAATCACATACTTTATTATTACGGGGCCTTAACCCGATCCCGATTCGGTATCGCTTTAAGGCCCAATATTACATTTACACAACCACAACTCCCATCTGATGATTACATATACCAAAATGTCCATCATCGGGATTTGACCACGAGGATCTCCTCCCTAGGCTCACATTCACCCAAATCGTGGTACAACCAACACTAAACCAAATCTAACGAGATTTAACATTGCTATCACATTACAAAACCCAAATATCACAACTTAATCACTACAAACTATCCATTACCACAACGAACGATATATCACCGTACGGATGTCATCGGGGCGTTAGGAGGAGTTACTTTCCGATGGAAACCTCGCTAACAACCCCTAATCCACGGATCCTTTATCAACATATAACAATAACTACATCACATACCAATCATAACATTATGCTATCAATACAACAAAATAAAACTCAAGAACACACCCTTTCACCTTGCAAAATGCCGATTCAAGCTTCTTATATCACAAAATGAATTACACCACAAGATCACTAACTAAATAACACAACACAAGAAAATTGGTGCTTGATTCTAGCAAAAAATTCCGACCTCTCTCTCTCTCCCGCGCGGACTCTCTCTCTCTTTTTTCTTTTCTTTTTTCTTCTTCTTTTCCTCTCGGGTGGAAAAATGGCGATCTATACTGGTTCAGCAGGCAGCCGCAGATGCATCTGCGGCCAGCCGCAGATGCATCTGCGGCTGCCTGCTGTGGCCGTCTCCTCGGCTGCCGTGTGCCGCCCTCGAGCTGCGCAAAAGTCCTTTTGTCGGCGGCCGCGATTGCATCCGCGGCTGTCCGGCTCATTTTTCTCGAATTTCGTGCCACGCGGTACTAACTCGCCAATTTCTGCTGTATTATTTTGGAATGTTGTTCCTTGATACATGAATCAATTCTGGGAATGGTTTCCCGGCATCGAGACCCCACCCTAATGCTGTAATTGTCGTGGTCTTTGGCCTTCTTTGGCGATCGCATCGGGCTTTGTCTGGATTGCCCGTAGGTCTCGCCTCAGATGACTCAATTCTCGTTTTGCGTTTGACAGCCTTGATCGTAAGCCGTGGTGGGAAATGCGTTTTGGCGCCCACCTCTCCTTTTCGTATGTCGGGTCAATTGACGATTTTGCCCTCCTGTCAGGGTTAGTATACAAGTGCAAAATTTGGGTGTCTACATCCATATCAATTATAAAATATTACAATTCAATTTCAAAGTCCATGGTTAGAAGAGGGCCCTAATTTTCCTAAATATGAATTTAGAAGTCTTGGGTCTCTTCCCAGGTTCACGAACAATAAATTAATTCAAAAGCCAAGCAAATACGTTAATCTAATTTCTAGATCCATCATGGGCTAGGTCAAATTTTATGGATAGAGACCCACAAACCTTATATTCACCTAAGATACCACCAAAATTGCAATACAAAATTTTTCCAAGCAATTTTAATACCAAAGTATAGAAATATGTCTTCTCATGCTTTAGAAGGATACCCAAATTATATATTAAGCAGTTTAAAGTAAATCTAGTATGGAAATATGTTAGGAATTACAAGACCTATATTTTCACACCTATTCGCCTTTTTCCATTTCAGAAAATACTCCACGCAAGTGCACGTGGTCTAATCGTAGTATAAAGCTAGCAAGGTATCATTCTCACGAGGAATTGCAAATAAAGCATTGAATTGCTAGTTAATAATTGAATTAACATCAATTGAATTTTGTGAACTGAAAATATTGTTAAGTTGTGAAGTTAAAATTCAACAATTAAATTACTCCAAACTAAGATCTCTATATTAACGACGTTTAGGGTTTACAACTTAATTATATGTCATCAGCTGAACCTAGTTATCACTGTTAAGTTAGAATACACGCAATGAGTTGCTAATTAAGAACTCTCAATTAACTGAATAATATCTCTCGATTATTATACAGCAAATCTTCCCCAATTCTATCGATTATGGAATAGACTGAAGAAGAACAACACTTTTAAACCAACAACCTATATTTTTATGATTGCTGAATTTAAAAAGATAATAAGCTCAGGTTCTCTACCAATTATACGTGGCAATTGAGTATATTTCTATCTCAATCACAATTTACGTTAACAACGAAGTTCACATGCTACCATGCAAGGGTCTAATTTCATACATCCTCTATCGATTCTATATGAAATACTAGGTTAAATCACTGGCCAAGTAATTAGAACAATCAAACAGACATGGTAGTCAACCTCACATGTATATAACAATCACAAGTAATAACTCAATTCAGATCATACAGATAATTGCATTGCAAATCCTAAACAACAGAATTAGCTAATCTTCAAATTAAGACAAAATACACATGAATAACGTCTAGCCATAATAAATGACAACAATTAAAGTACAAGGAGTTCAGAGATAAACTAATAATGTGTTCTTGCCCTTCTCTACACCACGACTAGAATTTCTTCCATCAAACTGCAGGTTTCTTTCTCTTCGCTCCGTCGCTCTCTGTGTCTTTCTCTCTATTGTTCTACATTCCTTTTCTTTCTGTCTGTCCACCCCTTTTATCTGGCCTTCTTTTCATTTCAAATCCCCCGCTCCTCAACAACTTAACTGCCCATCTCAAAAACCGACTCAGCAACCGCTCAACAACGTGGGGAAAAAATACTAATTTGACTGTGACGTAGCTGCTTCATACCTCACACAGCTACGTTGAAAACCCTTGACGCAGCTACTTCATTCATCACGCAGCTGCGTTGAAATCCCATGACGCAGCTGCCTCAGAAATCACGCAGCTGCTTCATATCTCACGCAGCTGCGTCTAACTATTCTTGAATGGACTGCTTCTGTGACGCAGGTGCTTCACTTTGTGACGCAGCTGCGTGAACCTGGCTTTAAAATCACTGAAATGCCATTGCAAGCTATTTTCCCTACAAACCTGAAACAAATACACAAAAATGCATAAAATTGAAATAAAAATGCCTAAGAACTAACAATATATAAGTTAAGAAGCAATTACTTTGAACGTACAACACCGACTCAACAAATACCCCCAAACTTATCTAATTGCTTGTCCTCAAGCAAAAATAGCTTAACAGAACTGAACACTAGAAGCAACCATGAATTTTTAAGCATAACATGAAACATTATTACCACACACCAGATTCAGGCCTCAAACAACTCGTAATAGCCTTACAGAACTTTCAAGAACTACAGAATTCACAAATCTCACAGAATTGACAATCAAGCTCTATTTAAGATTCCTAATTGTGTGTGTGTGTTCCGTAACTTCAACTAGTCATAAAATTAGATAAACTTTTAGATTAATCACAAGCAGAATTTCAATTTGAATTCACTCCCTTACTTTTACAACACTTAACTAAGTCAAGCAGTCACATAAATTAGGGATCATACTACTCATAAGAAATATAGGAGTGAATGCATTTTACGCTCCATTTCACCCCTAAACCCACTAACCAAGACTCGTGCAATGCATAATTCCATTAGGTTGTTCAATGCTACCCCTGTAACGAGCTTTTAACCAATGACTCCCAAACCAGTTGGTTTTAGGACACTAGATGTAAAGACATCCCTAAGGGTTTACTTGCTCGAATAGCAGAGGCCACGAAATTCTGACTGAGTCAATTATTCTCATGTAAGTATATTTTAATTACTTTATTATTTTCCTTTCTCTTTTTTTTTTTTTATATATGATCCCCCAAACTTATGTAAAAGCCTTAACTCAACATACGAGAAGTTCAAGTAAGTATTGAAATTCAACACATGAAACCCACAAATTATCAATCTGGTAAGTTTTCTAATTCTCAACTAATCAAACAATCCACTTTGTGCTTATAAAGACATAGGAATCAAAAATAGCGCAAGACTACTCGACTGTAAGATTGAAATTCATAATGTTCATCCATTTCTCTTTAAAGGCTATTAAATAGCAAACATTCTTATCATCGGCCTTGCACTAGTTTTCATGATTACCTTCACAAGGAATTTTGCTAAACAGAATTAAAAAAAACAATTATTTTTAATTATGGATCTTGAATATCATTCTTGAATTTAAGTCCACATCATATTGATAATTTGGACATTATTTGACAATGGACAAAGTATCATGTTATTCTATTCATCATTTATATCTCTGTTCTTATTTTAATCATCAAGAATTAAGTTGTTATGAATATTTGTGGCCTGGAGTACAGATGATAGGATAAAGGTGATATAATGGTGGTGTCTTTTAGGGTACGTGAAGAATGTTTTCTTTGGCCTGCAAAGAAAAACGGTTGTTGGTATGATCATGACCAGGAGTGTTTCATATGATAAAAGTTGATGATGTTTTTCTAAAAAAGAGAAGTTAGTGGATATCATAGTCTACATGATTCTTCTAATGGATTGCTCATTTCGCTACTATTACTGATCTAAAACTTGTTGTTTATTATATTATATCAAGAACTCAACTGTTGAAGGCTAATGATAATTTACTTTTTGTTATCTTAATCATGATATATATTTACTGGACTATTTGAGCTCACCTTTTCTTTTGTTTCATTATTCTTCAGAAAATGAGAGAGTAGCTGGATCTAGCCGGGGGATTGAGTGAAGGTCCGAGTGATAGTTGTAGTAGTCTTCACATGTTGTAAAATAGTGTGGCAATAATAGTGAAAACTTAGTTGTGTATTATTGAGTTATGTATTTTTATACTATGTACTGTTTTGTAATAGTTATCGCGTATTTTTGGGGCCTCAAATTGGGCGTGTAGGCATAGATTTAGGGCTTCATAATAGATCTATAAGTTATGAAGCTAACCCAAGTGGAATGAGCAAAAATAGAGTTAAAATGAATTTATGATAAAATTCTTAGTAAAACATGTCAAGTGGTAAACCCTAGCATGATTGGACTAATATTTTGGCTAATAAATATTTTTGAAAAATGTTCAAAACTTTTGAATATGGTAAATATATGAGTTTACCAAATAATTAACCTAGTTTAAACTCATTTGGATGTAAAATGAGCAAGTTATGAAGATTGGAGGGAAAAAAAGAGTAAAAATCAAAAAGCTAGAAAAACATGCTGCAAACTTTCAGCTATCCAGTGTCAGGGTGCTAGTAGCAGTATAAAATTTAGCGTCGGGGCGCTGGTCCGAGAACATAGTTGACCCGGATCTGGGTTAAAACGGGTTGGGTCTTGGTCAACGGGTTGACCCGCTCAAACCAGAAATAAGTAAAATAAATAAATAATATTAAAGGATTAAACAAATAAAATAATAATTAATATTATTTAATTTGTAAAATAAGAAAGAATTAAACAAATAAAATAATAAATTGAATTTTTTTATTTGTAAAGAGTAATAAGAAATGACAATTTAAATTGTTTGAGAGATTAATGAAAGATGATTAAATAAATAAAATAATAGTAATAATTGTTTTATTTGTAGAGGATAATAATAATGATTAATATGAAATAATAGTAAAGTTATTTGAGACTATTTAATTGATGAAGAGTAATATTAAAGAGAAGGAATTCATTAAGGAAATAAAATAATAAAGTTATTTTATTTGTAAGGAATAATAAAGTAAATGATAAAGATTAATTGTGAATATTAATTAATGAGGAAGAATTAAACATATAAAGTAAGGAGGTTATTTTATTTATAAGAGGAAATAATAGTGATTAAAATTTATTATCAAGAAGGATAATAATTCATAATGAGAAGTGTTTACACAAATGAAACAATAATAAGAATTTTTATTTGTAAGGATAATAGTAAAAGCTATTAAATAATTATAAAAGGAAATAACTAAACAAGTAAAATAATAATAAATATTATTTTATTTGTAGACGATGAGCATGAGACATAATAATGAACCATTAACAATAAATATTAATTAAAGTTTATAAATATTATTTATTAAACAAATAAAATACCAGTAAGGGTCGTTTTATTTGTAGAGAAAGAACACATAAATAAATGAATAATAATAATGCAAGTTAAAGAAGATTGTGAAGGAGATAAGTGAGGAAATATTAGAGAATGAAGTGGGGTTAAATGATGAAGCCATACGAGTTAGGTTAGACTCACTTAAATATCATGAATGGACCGATAAAGGCTAATCGATAGATTGAATCATAGCTTATATAGGTCAAACAGAAGTCGATAAACTATAGGAGAAGGAAGCGAACGTAACATGCAAGTACATCTTACTTGTACACCTTGTTGTTTCCTAGAGGCACAATAAAGATCTAAAAGGGGGGTGAAGAGATCTTTAACAACTTTTGTTCATTTAAAAGATCAAGTATCAGTTAATTAATTTGTTTAATTAATTTAGCACAACGAAATATTAGTATAAAAATTCCCTTAAAGATTTAATAAAATCATGACTATATATTTGGTGTATATGAATATGAGTCACTGACATGTATAACAGTTTATAGTAATTAATGACAGAATATAAATGTTGAAAGTAAATAACACAAGATGTTTTAAGTGGTTCGAAGTATCAACACTCCTAGTCCATTCTTCTACTTCAACAAGTAGGATATTAAGGACACTTAGTCTAGGACACCTAGACCTCTTCGAGTCACTCTGACTTGCTATAATGATCTCACAGATCAAGTGAATCACAACTAATTGTTGATTTAGTTTGAAGTGCTGATAAACTTTACAATGATGCTTAAATTCTTCTGGTACGTAGCAGCTTTTTTAAGTACTATTTCTTCTTCTCATTTTCGTAGAATAGATTTCTTCGTTTATCTTTTTGTAGAGATTGGCTTTGTACTTATGTGATTCGTATTTGGATTTGAATCCTCATACATTTTTATATCTCTCTAACAATAGTTCCGTTGGAGCATTTAATGCTCTAATAGTGCAGTTAATGCTTTTTTGACTTTATAGTAGATAGAAGACTTTCTTCTGGACCTACTATATCCATCAGTCAGTAGTTTTCACCTACCTTTGAAATGAGGTAATAGACCTTCTATCAAACGGCTTCTAATCTCTCTCTGAATTTAAAGATGGTGAGAAACATTCTTAAAATCTACACTTTTATGTTCTACAATATTCTGTACTTGTTAGATTTATAACCATTCTGACAATATCTTCAAGCTTGACTTGTTTGATGAGGTTGTTAAGATATGTAGACTCTGATATAGGATTCTCAATGTCCTTAACTCTACGAAGGTCTTTATAAGAGTCAGTAAGTTCTTTAATCTGCTTTACGAACTATGATTTACGATGCCGGAGCAGATTCTGCGAACTTTTCCTTGAAACGGCTTTCTCAATTTTGGTGTTGACTCTGATAGCAACTTTACGAATCAGAGAAACATCTCTACGTTTTCGATAGTAAGTTTGACTTGCTTTTTGACGATACGATTCCGAGAACCATCTTTACATTTTTGATAGTAATCCTGACTTGATGCTTAGAATCCTTTGCTGCTTAATGAAATACTAGAGTGCTATGTTAATATCTTTCACATTACGATTCAGCAGAGGTACTCTACCATACTTCAAGATTTCTTCGGCAGCTTCAAGACTTGATTTACGATTGCTCAGATAGTTCCAATATCTTCTCAAAAATTCTGACTACTGCACTACGAACTAAAGACTTTACGAATAGGCAAAGTAACTCTACGATGCTTTAAGATTACTTAAATAGCTTTCTGGCTTGTTCGATGATTCCAACTGCTGTACTGCTAACTCAATACTTACTCTGCGATAAATAAGGACTTTACGAACATGCAGAGTAACTCTACAAAAGATATGATCCTATCAGTCGATACATATCATCATCTCAAAGGATCATCATAACAAATTTGATCATTATATTCTAAGTCCTTGTACAATAAATCTCATATAAGGACTTTACAAAAGTTACTGAATAATTATACATTAATCACTTTTGTATCATCAAATCATACAAATGCAAATCCTAACAATCTCTCTATATTTGATGATGACAAAATCAATAGTTTTAAATACCATATTAGCATAGTATAAACAAGCAGCTCAATATGAATTAAACATGACTTATAATACAGTGAGAAACTGTATTTGTAGATCAAAAAGATGAATTTATTAATTTTAAAACTGAATTATTACATATTATAATTAATATATTAATTCATCTTCTACCTCTCTTCCTACTTGTCCTAACAATCTGCCCATATTAGTTTACATGTTTTATTAAATTGCTTGTCTTTTTGTTTTAAAGTCTTGATGACTTATGTGATATAAACAAGCAAACCGTTTAACCGACTCTATATTAATATATATCAAGTTTCATCACATATTTTTGTCATGTCTTGTCTTTGATTGAACTTAAAATTGTTAAAACTTAACATAGTATTGATAATGATCTATTTATCTGGATGAAGATCGATAAATGACTTGTGAGTACTATACATCCGAGACAGAACTAATTGAAGATAATTGGTCAAAAATTATCGTTAGGTTCCTCGGACCCAGGTACAAACTTATTATTACTATTCTGAATGTTGGATAAGTAAGATTATTAATATGAAGATATATCACTATAACCAAATATGTTTCGAGTAAGGGTTTTAACTAGTTGGAAATGTTCTGTACGTACAAAGAGAATTTTGCACTGGACAAAGATACAACTGTTAGGGTTTCGACACAGTGAAAGCAGCGGAATTTTAAAAAATTTACCGAAACCCTAAGACAGGATCCATGCGAAAATAGATTAATCAGAGGTTTAGATTATTTTACCGATTATCCAAGATGGACAGAAGACGATGGAATTCTGGAACGGCTTCGAATCTTTAACGCAATCCAGGGACTGCGTCTCTACGGTATCCACAAGAACGCTCCGCAAAACGTCACACGATCTGTAGCGAAAGGGATCTGCGGTACTAGCCACCAAGATCAGAATTTCTGAACTATTTTTCTCTCTAGCCTCTTTCTGAAAGCGGCTATGGTTTTTAGTTTTTTTCCTTACGTGATTTAGACTACTGATATATCATATATATAGTAGTTAATAGGAATTAACCAAAACCTAATTTAATTAGAAAAATAAAATTCGAATTTATATATATTATATTTTAATTAAGTCTTACTTAATTAATATACATGTATATACAAATTATCCTATTAATTTAAATCCATAATTTTAAATACTATAAATCATATTGACATATTTAAAATACTTATAATTTAAATTAATTCCCTTTTAAATACGTTCAAAGTGTGTGACCCAATAGGTTATTATTATGTTGACAATAATTTTAAAATCATATTATAAAATTATAAACACTGAGCGGCATCTAGTAATGCATCACTGCTACTCAAATAATAAGAAGATCGGTGATTCGATACAACCTTTTCGTGACCAATGTTTCAAAGTAATTTAATCCTTTTAACCTTGACATCCTAGATTAAACTCGAGACATGAAAAATGTCATACTCTTCATAATTTAATATGAGTTTTCTTGATCAATGAGTAGACTATATGAAACAAATCACTATTTGAGCATGGGCATGCATTTCATAGTCCTACTCAATCAAGAGACCTATGGATATCACCCCTAATATATAGGAGGGTTAAATTCCATCTAGATTACTCATATTCCTCACACGATTCATGATGTACCCAATAATCACATTTATTGTCCACCCTATTAAAGGTGACCTTTGATGATATCAAAGTACACAAATTCTCGTGTAATAATATAGTGACTTCAGGTCAGAGGATCATTACATTATTGTCACTATGAGAATTTCTTATGACACTTTGCATAATGCTCCATGTAGAATTCTCATGGTGGGTCTGTCCAGTACATTGTTCTCTAACATGTACCTATGCATTGACTCAAATATCTCATATATTTATGACCAATGAGATTTGGCTATCAATCAATCCACATACTAGTCTCAATGCATCATTGTTGTTCCATTAACAATGATACTCGACTAGGGACATTTAAGAGCAATGATACTAATTGTAATTATATAATCTCATGTTCAAGTCACATACTTGAAGCTATATAATTCGTATCACTATTCTAAGGACTTTTATTATGCTAACATTTATATAACGCAGTAAATGAAATCATAATAAAATAATCCATTTATGCAATCAAATATAATATCAAAAAATGTTAAGCAATTACATCAAATAATTAGCCTCTAGGGCATCAACTCTAACAACAACCATTTGTCACAGATAAAGACACAAACATTTATCACGGGTGAAAATACAAACATTTATCGCGAGATTCTCTGTTCCCAAGAACCGTCCTAATGATTTAATGCCGTGAATTTTAGAATATGTAAAGTTATAGAATATCTGAATCTTAAGGTTAAAATGCTATGAATGAGTATTAAGTCTCTTGCATCGATTACAAGGACTTGTTATTAAATAATGAAAGATCTTTGGGAATTAAGATAAGAACTTTGTTTATGAATAAAAGAAATCATCTATAAACCTAATGATTTAGCATTTATAGTGAGCACCAAGTCAGCTATAGTAAGTATAGTGATTTAGGGGCGTCACAGGTTGGTATCAAAGCTGTAGATTATAGCTCTAAGGTAACGAGTATCTTAGGATATAATCTGATGGAAGTAGGACTAAATGGACTTGTAAAGAGTCTATAGATAATTAAAAGACAAATAAATCTTAAACATAAAATGTTATAAGACAATACTTAAATTTTAAACATGAAATGTTATGTGAAAGAAATATACTAATTAAAGCTAAATTCTTGTATAGGATGGCTGTTATTCCAAGTTGGGAAAAGATAATGTAAGCAAACGCACATTCTGTGATCCTCAAAAAGTGATTATGAGGAGGATCCAATTGAAGATCTAGTAATAGATCATGCGGGTGACTACCCAGTGATTAACTTTGTGGACATGTCTAATGATGATGATTTTGATGAAATTTAACACGACATGGATATCTTAAATGCCGATGATGCAATCTAAAATCTGAGTTGGATGAGATCATTGAAGAAATGAATGAAGAAGAAGCGGAGCAAGTAACATTGATGGAGGAAGCTACAAAAAGAATTAAAACTCTTGAAATGATGTCGTTGGAGGAAATTGAGATAAACCATGCACAAGAGCTTCAGTTAGCCATCAAAGAAGCCGAAAAGCTCCAGCTACAGGAAGCACTTGCCTATGAAAGGAATGAACGTCGCTTTTCCTATTGGGAACTTCACAAAGAGTTGGAAGATTTCCCCATGGTAAGGAATGAATCGGGCTATGAGATCAATCAATTTGTAGTTTCGAGTATGCTAAATAGGGCTTTTAAGAAGGTCAATTAAAAAAATATATAATCTTTAAATTATGCTTTATGTGTGTAATGTTAGCATTCCCATTTTTATAAGGGATGTTAATAATAGTAAAGTGAAATTATGCACTAGGTTAATATTAGCTTGTAATGTGTGAACGTTTATAAATACAAATTTTGTTATGAAATATGATGTGTAAAATTTTCTTCATGCTTGCATATTTATACTTGTCTTTCTTTTATTTTAGAAAAATGGCACCACCAAACACAAGGGCAATAGTGATGGCACATGCTAGTAATAGTAGCAGTGAGAGTGTTGAACAACCACCTAGTGATAATCAGACTGCTGAAAATCCTATGCAGTAATTTGTTAATATGTTAATGAGTGTCATAGTAAATCAAACAAATCCACTCCAAACACACACAACTACATTTAAAGACTTTAAGAATGTAGGACCTCCCGAATTCCAGGGAACCACTGAACCAATCAATGCCTAAAATTGGGTTACCGAAATTGAAAAGGCTTTTGATATAGGCAAGGTTGGGGAAAATCAAAAGACAAAATTTGCTGCCTATCTGTTAAAAGGTGAAGCGAACTTTTGGTGGAAAGCCAATAAATCAAGGACGGGAGAAGGTGTAATCACTTGGAAAAAGTTTAAGAAATTATTTTTCGAGAACTTTTTCCCAAGAAGCATGCAAAATCAGATGGAAGTCTGGTTTCTAAATTTAACACAAGGAGACATAATAGTTCCCCAATATGCCATTAAGTTTAATGAACTCACACGTTTCGCTCCTCATCAAGTGGTGACGGAGGAACATAAAGTGAGGAGGTTAAAAGAAGGGTTAAAACCTTTGATTTATGGCAAATTTGCCATATTACAACTAGAAAATTTCTCTCAGCTTCTCGAGAAAGTCATCATTGTCGAAGGCGGCACTAATGCCTTTAATAATTATAAGAAGAAAAAAGAAAATAAAAAGAATCATGAGGGGGGGTCTAGTAAAGGAAGTAATGGTGGGAGAAATAACAAAAAAAAATTAATGTTAGGGGAAATACACAGAAAGAGAGAGATAACAAAAAGAAAATAGAACCCTTAAGACATGTGGCAAGGACCACATAGGAGTGTGTCTTAAATGAAAAAATGTTTGTTATAACTGTAAACAAGAGGGACATTTAGCCACCACCTACCCAAACCCAAATAAGGGCACGTTCTTCCACTGTGGAGCAACGGGACATCAAGCCAAAATGTGCCCTAAGAAAGGAGGAGAAGCGGGAGGGAGCAAGGCGAGTAATGTTGCGCCGACAACTACACTAGGGGGCCCGGGTCGTCCAATGGCAAGGACTTTCAACATTTCAGTGAGAGATGCAATGGTATCTCAAGATATAGTGTCAGGTATCATTCCGATTAACTCCATAAATGCTTATGTACTATTTGATTCAGGTGCTTCTTGCTCATTTGTTTCACATGAATTCGCTAAGAAATTTAACATGCCTAGTGAGAATTTAGACTTTCCTTTGAACATAGAAATTGCTAATAGGTAGATAATACATATTAATCACATCTTTAGGAAATGTTGCATAGCGATTAAGGGTCACGCTTTAAAGGTGGATCTTATTCTCATACAATTAGGGGAATTCGATGTAATTATAGGTATGGATTGGTTAACTAATCCCAAAGCGGTGATTAATTGCCAAAAAGAATTGCGTTAACCTTTTGACAACGTCGAAGTCAAAGGTTGTTTTTAACGGGAATCAATTGTCAAGAAAATCTCATTGTTTGTCAGCAATGCAAGCAAATGGATTACTTAAGAAGGGGTGTCAAGGCTATCTGGCCTATATCGTAGATACTCAACGAAAAGAGTTAGATATATATCAAATACCAGTCGTAAAGGAATTCATGGACGTATTTTCCAATGACTTACCCGGTCTCCCACCTAATAGAGAGATCGAGTTTGATATCGACTTAGCACCGGGAACTGCACCAATTTCAAAGGATCCATATAGGATGGCACCTATAGAGATGAAAGAGTTGATGGTTTAACTACAAAAATTATTGGAAAAGAAGTACATTCAACCTAGTGTTTCTTCATAGGGAGCACTTGTGTTGTTTGTCAAAAAGAAGGATGAAACTTTAAGATTATGTGTTGACTATCATGAACTGAATAAGTTGACCATAAAGATTAAGTATCCACTACCTAGGATAGACGACTTGTTTGATCAATTGAAGGGAGCCGAACACTTTTCTAAGATTGATCTACAGTTGGATTACCATCAACTAAGGTTAGAAAGGAAGTTGTGCCGAAGATAGCGTTTCGAATACGTTATGGATATTACGAGTTTCTAATAATGTCCTTTGGATTAACGAATGTACCGGTAGCATTCATGGACTTAATGAATATGGTTTTAGGTCTTGTTTAGATAAGTATGTTGTAGTAATGTTCATCGATGATATTCTTATATACTCAAAAACATTTGAAGAAAATTCTATACATTTAAGAAGTGAACAACTCTATACCAAATTTTCAAACTATGAGTTCTTGCTAGAAAAAGTTCAGTTTTTAGGTCACGTGATTGACAAGAATGGAATAATGATGGATCTATCAAAGATCGAGGCGGTGGTGAATTGGGAACAACCAAAGACACCTACTGAAGTGAGAAGTTTCTTAGGTTTAGCAGGGTATTATAAGAGATTCATCAAAGATTTTTCAAAAATAGCAACCTCGTTAACTAACTTAACAAGTAAGACTATGAAGTATGTATGAACGGATAAATGTGAAGAAAGATTTCAAGAGCTAAAGAAGAGACTAAGCGAGGCGTCGGTATTATCATTACCTGATAATAGTGGAGGTCTTGTAATCTATAGTAATGCCTCACATAAAGGATTAGGTTGCGTATTAATGCAACATGGGAAGGTTAGTGCTTATGCTTTGCGTCAATTGAAAGATTATGAGATAAGGTATCATACTCATGATCTAGAATTAGCAACGGTAGTATTCGTATTAAAAATATGGAGGCATTACTTATATGGAGAGAAGTGTGAAATTTATACCGATCATAAAAATTTGAAGTATATTTTCACTCAACGAGAGTTGAATATGTGGCAAAGGAGGTGGCTAGAATTGATAAAGGATTATGACTACGAAATCCTATATCATCTAGGGAAAGCCAACGTAGTTGCAGATGCACTAAGCAGGAAGAATCAAGAGAATGTATTAACAACTCAGGATGAGTTGCTCAAGGAATTTGCTAGACTTGACATTGAAGTGAAGGTTCCTTCCATCTCAACGAGGAAATTATTTATAATAGAGGATCACTCAACTTTGTTGGGAAAAATCAAAGAGATACAAGAAAAGAATGGAGAGTATGAAGAAATGAAAAATAAGATAACAAAGAATATGAACAATAGGTTCAAGTTGGAAAGTGATGGAATCATAAGGTTTGAATCAAGAATATGGGTATCTTCGGTACAAGAGTTAAAGGAAGCGATTATGTCAGAAGCACATAGTACTAAGTTTTCAGTCCATCCAGGTAGCACCAAAATGTACAAAGATGTGATTCAACATTTCTGGTGGCCAAACATGAAGAGGGAGTTGGCTGAATTCGTTAGTAGGTGTTTGACATGCCAATGAGTTAAAGCATAACATCAAAGACCAAGTAGGTTGTTACAACCGTTGGAAATTTCAGAGTGAAAATGGGAGCATATTACAATAAATTTTGTAGTAGGACTTCCCACCACACAAAAGTGTCATGATGCAATTTGGGTGATAGTGGACCGACTGACCAAGTCTGCTCACTTTCTACCAATTAAAGTAAAGTTCACCTTAGATAGATTAGCCAAATTATATATTAATGATGTTATATTTAGGCATGGGATTCCTATTTCAATAATGTCCGATCGAGATCCAAGGTTCATATCGAACTTTTGGAAAAGTCTTCAAGAACATCTTGAGACACATTTGAGATTAAGTATGGCTTACCATCCACAGACTGATGGCCAAAGCGAAATGACAATCCAAACATTGGAGAATATGTTGAGGGCATGCATGATAGACTTTAAAGGAAGTTGGGAAGATCACTTACCTTTGGTTGAATTCGCATACAACAATAGTTACCACGCTAGTATAGGAATGCCACCATATGAAGCCTTATAAAGGAGGAAGTGTATAACACCCATGTGTTGGGAAGAAGTCGACGAGTGACAAATTCTTGGGCTAGAGTTGGTTCAACAAACTGTAGAAGTAGTTCGAGTCATCTGAGGAAGATTACGAGCTGCTCAAGAGCGACAAAAGAGATATGTGGACCAGCATAAATAGCAACGAGACTTTGAAGTCGGAAGTCATGTCTTCATAAAAGTGTCTCTTTGGAAAAAGAAGATTCGTTTTGGGAAAAGGGGAAAATTAAGTCCAAGGTTTATAGGACCATTTGAGATTTTAAGGAGAATAGGTGAGGTAGCTTATGAAGTAGTCTTGCCTCCAGAACTGGAACATATACATAATGCATTTCATGTTTCAGTATCGCGTCCCTATAAACCCGACTACAAACACGTTATTGATTACAAACCAATCCAGATCGAGATGGATCTCAGCAATGAAGAAATTCCTATTCAAATCATTGATAGGAAAGAACAAGTGTTAAGGAATAAAGTAATACCTTCAGTTAAGGTAATATGGAGAACTTAGTCCGTAGAAGAAGCAACGTGGGAATAAAAAGATAAAATGAAGATAGAATATCCACATTTATTTTCTTAATTGTATAAGTTAATTTCCAAGACGAAATTCTTTTAAGGATGGGTGAATGTAATATTCCAAACTTCTGATATAGTTATAGTCCGAATTTATATGCATAAATAAATATTGAATTACATCTTAAATATGTTATGAAATTTTCATATGTGTTTATTTCTGTGTTTCATTTCAAGATTCTAACTTAAACAATTATTAGAAAAATAAAAATAAATTTTTTGAAAACCTAAAACTAGGGTTTAGAGAAAACCTAAACCTTAATTTTAGAAATCTTAAGGTTCAAACCCTAAACCCTAGAAAAGTACTATTCATAAATACGTGTATAAATACAAAAATTATACGGTATATATACGAAAAAGTCAACTATGAATAGTAATAGTCAATTATGGCAAATAATATACTTAATCTAAATTAAGACTAAACTAATACACTTAATTAAAATTAAGCCTAATCTATGTAAAATTAATTGGT
Source organism: Hedera helix (assembly GCA_947179155.2). NCBI lineage: Eukaryota > Viridiplantae > Streptophyta > Magnoliopsida > Apiales > Araliaceae > Hedera > Hedera helix. The sequence goes on from OX359285.1 coordinate 16,748,873, forward strand.
AAATTAAGAAACTAATTTACCAAATAAGTTGCTAGTTTATTTAATGACCAATCTAACCTTGAACCAAGCTTGGTAAAAGACCATCAATATCCCTCAAATAATGGGTTATTTAACCAACCAAACAGGCCTTAGACTATTCATTTGGTAAGCTAAGTGTTGGTCCAATTAAAAGGGAGCAAGTGATGTCATTTTGGTGAGGTGTTTAAGTGTGACAATGAATCATTAAATAGTGTATAATGAGGCATAAGGGGCGGCATTGGCTGGTAGAAATGTGATAATGCAAGTGTGATATTTTAGCTTAACCTAGCTAGGAAGTATTACACTAAAGACCCTTTTGCCCTAACCTTGCATTGCCTATAAATATAAGACCATTTCATTCATTATTTCCTACTAGTTTGATAGCAATTTAGAGAAATTCATATATTGAGAGAAACATTGTGATCTAGTATTAAATTTGAAGTATTTAAAGCCTTGCAAAAATATTGTCAAGCTAGCACGTTCAAGAGGTACTTCTCAAAGTTATTATTTTATTCTTTTCAATTTATAATTGGTTAATTTAATCAATTTATAAGTAGTTATAATGTTCAATTTTCTTTTATCGACAAGCTCAAGAACATAAGTCATAGCCATGTACGATTTTTCATTCTCCATGTTCCTTATGACATAAGCAAGTCGTTGTTATGTCAATTTTCATTTCATAGTATAGAACTAAAGCTCAATGAACGCAAGTCGTAGCCATGTACGATTTTTAATTATCCATGTTCTTCATGTGCTCTTGAGCAAGAGTTATAAACTGTTAAAATCAAGTAAACAAGCCGTTATAATGACCAAATTATTTCATATATAAATGTTATAATCACTTATACAAGTAGTTATAATCCTCAAATTATTTCAAGTATGAAATCCAAAAGCTCAAGAACATAAGTCGTTACCATGTACGATTTTTTTGTTCTTCGTATTTTTCATGTGTTCTTGAGCAAAAGTCATAAATCTCTATATAAGAAGGTTTATGATTTTCTTATTTTATGTTATAAAGTGTTATTGATTGTTAGAACATGTTATCTTAGCAGCTTAAGGTATCATGTTTTATCATTTCAGTCAAAGAAATATTGAAATAGTTTTGTGCAGTCCCCTTACTGTCAAAATATGTGTAAACCAGTAAGGAATTTCAAACTTTGGTTTAAATATAAATTGTATAGACCGAAGTTACGAACGCGTGAAATTTTGAACGACTCAAAAATGTTTTAAAACGAAGAAGTTAGGGTCGTTTAACTGAGTCGGGGTCTGACAACCAATGTTGTTGTCTACTTTTTAGAAAGTCACTTAAAAATGAGTTTTTGAGTTTAAGAAGTTTCCAACTAAAACCACTTATGGAAATAGTCTAAACGAGTTATAAAAACATTTATTAAGAAATAAAATTTGATAAACTAACATTCGGGTACGCGTAAACAATTATGTATGCATCTAACTCTTTACCGGGAAAACCCTAAATTGCTTCAAGGCAAGTTTGATATCTTTAACCTTTGTTTACTTATTTTTTATGTGATTTAAAAATTTTGTACAAGCAGTGTGTTATAAATCTTTAATATGAGAGTTATTTCTTCTTGTTTCGGCATAACTTACAAAATGAAATGCTTATTCGTGATATATTTCAGATCATGCTTTATTTTATCAAACCAAGTTGTCCTAGGGCGATCCTGACCTGTGAAGTAAACTAAGATGAACGAATATATCGCACTGTCCAAGATTAGTCCAGTGTAGTGTATATTATGCATAACATAGGATGTCGTTAGGTTGATCCCCTTTCTATATCCACTGTAAATTATTCTAAATTGAAAGACAAAGAATAGTTCAAGGTCTAACCACCATTTATTCTTGCTATGTTAAAATATTTGTAATATCAATTGTTGTGCCATGAATCTTTACAATCCATATCGGTGTGAGTTCACTTATATACTATGTGTTAGACTTATTGAGCTTTTGTATGCTCACCCTTGCAAATAAACCTAAATTACAGACAAACCCGAGAGCTCCGGCTCTAAGAAGAAGAAATGAAAGAAAAAATGCATAGATTAATTTACATGTTTTATTAAATTGCTTATCCTTTTATTTTAAAGTCTTGATGACTTATGTAACATAAACAAGCAAACTGTGTAACTGACTCTATATTAATATATATCAAGTTTCATCACATATTCTTCTCATGTCTTTTCTTTGATTAAACTTAACATAGTATTGATAATGATCTATTTATCTAGATGAGGATTGGTAAATGACTTGTGAGTACTGTACATCCGAGACAGGACTAATCGATGATAACTAGTCAAAAATTATCGTTAAGTTCCTTGGACCCAAGTACAAACTTGTTATTACTATTCTGAATGTCGGATAAGTAGGATTATTACTATGAAGAGATATCACTATAACCAAATGTGTTTTGAGTGAGGGTTTTAACTAATTGGGTATGTTCTGTACGGACAAAGAGAATTTTGCACCGGACAAAGATACAACTATTTGTCATGGATAAAGATGCAAACATTTATCACGGGTGAAGATACAAACATTCACTGCGAGATTCTCTGTTCCTAAGAACCGTCCTAATGATTTAATGTCGTGAATTTTAGAATATGCAATGTTATAGAATATCTAAATCTTAAGGTTAAAATGTTATGAATAAGTATTAAGTCCCTTGCATCAATTATAAGGACTTGATATTAAATAATGAAAGATCTTTGGAAATTAAGATGAGAACTTTGTTTATGAATAAAGGAAATCATCTATAAATCAAATGACTTAGCATTTATAGTGAGCACCAAGTCAGCTATAGTAAGTACAGTGATTTGGGGGCATCACAGCTGATGTACCATGGCTAAAGAATTATTTGTGGTTGTGAGAACTGTGTTAGTTTATAATATTTGCTTTGTGACCTCCTGGTTTAGCTCAATATGAGAAGAACTTAACTGAAGAATTTTATCATGCAAGAGCTAGATGCTAGCGTCAGTGGCTTCTTGATATTTCAAGATAACAGTATTTTGTTCATTAATTATGTTCAAGAAAACTTTATCCCGTTAATGAAGACTGGCAGCCATGTCTCTAAACATCTTTCTCATGTGCTTTATGAACTCTTTACCCATTTCTGCTGGAACTTTCTCTCTAGCAAATGTGATCTTGTCTAGATTTTGTTTGATGTCCTTGGCATTATCATCAAGATCTTCAAAGATGTTCGCAATTACAAAAGCCATGAGATAAACCATTTGCCTTTTAAAAGGAATTACAGAAACTTTTTCTAAGATTTGATTAAGAAGAGGTTTTGAAGTGGGATTACCAAAAGGATGAGCAGTAATCATGGCAAAAGTTAAATCAAAATAATTTAATGAAGAGGGTATATCTCTTTGAGTGAGAGGTGGTATTTTTGATGGAGTAGATTGTACTTTAGAAATCTATAAAGATATTACAAGAGATTAGGGATTTAGTGGTGAATGAACAGGAGTAGAAATAAAATTTAAAACATTTATAGAGGAGGAAGAGTTTGAGTAAGGTCGTGTAGGTGTGTGTATAGGAGAGCTAATGTTTTCAACATTAATCGTAAGATTTTGGAACTTTACAACTAGAAAGTTATTGTTTTGAGAGTCTTTTGAGGACTTATTTACAGTATCCGTAGTGTGTTAGGATTTTACGAATTGAGAAGGTGATGAATCGTGTTTAGAATAATGATGGGACTCTACAACTGAAAAACTTGAAGTAGATGTTAGTTTAGAAATATTGGAAGATGCTACAAACCCATCATCGCAAGAAAGAAATGAATAAAAAGATGAATGAATAGTGAAAGGAATTCAAGTTATCATATTATATGAACCTGAAGAAGTGTTGCCATATGATATCATCTTTCTGGCATATCTGAAGACTGGTGAATAGTTCTGAAAAATCAACTTCATATTTGGATAGCACTTGAACGTCCTTGAGATGAATCTCAGATCATTGTGAAGTAAGGCCTAAAACAAGGGCATCACTAGAAAAAAGAAGTACAACTAATCACTATACTTGTTGTAAGAAATAGTGCGACTGTACGTAGTGTTCTCCCTTTGCTCCTAATGAGTCTCACTTAGAATTTCCACTTCAGGTTGCTCATCACGGGTCTCATCAGTGAGCTCCATGTTTTTTCCTTGAGCTTCTACTTCTTGAGACATTGAGGAGATTGAATTTATTTCTTCTAGTTGCTCCCCCTCAATTTTTACATTGGTGTGCTTAAAAACAGATGGACTCTGCTCCACCATGATATCAGCAACAACAGACTCAATAATATTTGTCTGGTCTACTGAATCAATAGGTGAATTTGGAGTTACCATTGGTGAAAACTCCCTTTCAGAATCAGCTCATTTCTCTTCTATAAAATTAAGCTTCATTTTCTTCTTTTTTGGCTTAGAACTTGAATTCTTCACATCCATTTCTTTAGCTTCACTTTAAGGCTTTGACCTATCAGTTATCCCAGCCATTTCATCTTCTCTTGTCATTAGCTCAAGCTCACCAGCCGTTTATGTCATCTCTTCATTAGTAGCAGTGACCTTGCTTTATGTCTCTATGATTTGAGAGCCAGAGTATTCTATAAAAGGAGACAAGATGGTCCTTTTTTAAATGCTTACTCCTTATTCATTTTCCTTTTTCTTTAGGGAAATCCACGGCTTATGTTGTTTCACTTTCTTTTGCTTTCTTCTTCTCCTCCTTTGTAGGTTTATCTATTGTTTAGACTTTTGTTTCTTGTTCAATTGGAGCAGCAGATCCTTGAGACACATCTTTTTTTCCCTTTTCCTCCTTCTTTCAAGCCAGTGGCTTCTTCTTCATCTTCATCTCCTTCAATTAAAATAGCTTTCTTTTTCATTTCAACCTTTTGAACTTCACTCTAAGTGGCTTCACTATCTTCAGATTGTTTTGATCGATGGATCTCTATAGGACATCTCTTTCAGTTGACAAACAATTTGGGGGTTATCTTCTTATTCACATTTCGAGCTTCTCCCTCTTTGTCTTTTATTTCTTCCCTAAACATCTTCTTGAGAATAATGTTGATGAACCTCCCATAAAACATTTTGGGGGCTTGCCTTCTTGTATTCTTCTTTTAATCTTCTGTCAACCATTTTCCTATCCATCCAAGTTGGATAGCTCTGAAGTTCATTTTCACCTTCATCCTTAGCAGTCATGACTCTCAACTGAAGATCAGTGACAAAGTCATGAGCTAAATCCTTGAATATAATGCATTTTCCTATTATGTCAGCAAAGAACTCATAGTTTTTTGGAAACTCCTTCTTCTTGATCCCTAGAAGCTCTAGATTCTTTTGATACTTCATCTTGGATAACCCTGCTTCTGTATCAATGAGATTTAAGGTAGTAATTCCTTCAAATGGACATCCTAGAGTAGCATTAACTTCTTTGGCTTGAAAACGAAATGTCCTTCCTTTTACCTTGGTGTTCAAAGCACCATCTTCACACTCGTCATTCTGGTAGAACTCCCTTACCAGACCAGAGAAAACCCTTGTGTTAGTGTTTAGAGCTTCATAGAGTCCAGTCTTCTTCACCAATTTCAACACTCTTTTGTATTGCTTCTCTGCATCCCCAAAGTTATCAAAGCATGGTTGATTTCCAGATACAACTTGAATTGACATCGTCAAAGATTGATTTTGATTTTGTAATGAAAATGAAAGTAATTGAGAATTTGAAAGCTTAAAGAAAATTAGGGGTCGAAAGTTCTGAAGAGAAATGTAAAAAATAGATATAATTTTGAAACTTGTAAAGACATATATGAAAAATTCCCTCTTATTTTGCTGAGTGGAACACGTGGAAAGATTTGATTTGTTAGTACGTCCCTTCATAACTGCAGTGAACAACTGTTGCTCAGTAATTTTTGGCTTTTACTCGTTTTTCTTTAGCGTGATTTTCACTTGCCATAAAGTAACCTCTTCAGTTTCTTTGTAAGGTAAAATATCGTTTTACGATCTCGTTAGTTCTACGACTTGCTTCTGATCATTTTACGATGGTTTTTCACTCAAAAGTCCATTCTGCGATTTTTCTTGATCATCTACTTGCAAATCACCAAGTGAATTAAGTGGATCTAAGCACCTGCATAATAATACACCTTTCATTTTGGTACCCAGACTAGCTTGGGTCCTTTATTGTTAGTTCCCTTGCGGACCCAAATCTGTTTAACTTTGGATCTTCGAAATGTAACATGCTTATAATCGTAACAATATGCAAATTTATAACCATACTCATAACAATTGTAACATTTAGTATGTTGAATGTATTAGTGTGTAAGTGGATATCTTCTCATTAGAAACTTTTATGGAGAATATGCATTTCTTCTTGATTGATCCTCCTTCTACATCCATACTATTCTACGATTTTGAATTTTCGAAAAGTAAGAACCAGTTTTACGAGTTGTACCAGGATGGTTCCTAAAGTTGAGTTTGTTAGACTCTATGATCCTTCGAGGCATGATTTTAAACTTGGATTTACTTTGTAGTTTTATAAAACCTAGACCAGTATATAACATGTTTTTCTTTGGAACTATAATTTGGTTAACAAAATTTGGACGACTTGGAATAATAGGCTCGGTGACCTTTTTGGATTTTACAAATACAATAACTCTATGAAAAGGTATAGTTATTACTTGTATCCATTAATTTTTCCACACTAGGGATGGATGAAGAATCTTCAAAGCCTAGACTTGATATGTCAGAAACACTTCTTTAGCTTGTGATCAGTGAATCCATAGATGAGGAAGAACGATTCAACGTTGAGATTGTCTTTTCCAACTTCCCTATCTTAGAGGTAAGAATAGACTCTCTTTATGCATTGACTTTAGCTATCTTTCTCAAATTTTCATTCTCAGCCTCAAGCTTGGACAAATAAGCTGTGTGTCGTAGAATGGTTTTCAACTCTACGTCCATTTTCTTTTTTTCCTCTTGAAGAAAAGTGTGATCCTTTGATAGAACTCTGAATGTATTCATTTATTTATGTAAATCAAATGTTATATCATGCAATGTTATTCTACGATCATCAATACTTAGATCAGGAAAGTTAAAATCATATACCTCATTAATGTTAAATGCTCTTCGTTCAGTAGTTCTATTTTGACATTCTTCTATGGCCATTAGACATAGATTTACTATTTGAGGTCTTTCATCATCACTGGACTCTGAATTAAAATCTTCTTTAGAATCACTCCATGATTTTTAACTATAAAACCTCTTTCTTTCTTATGATACTTCTTGTGTCCTTTATACTCTTTCATTTCATGAAACTTCTTTTCGTCCTTCTTGAACTCTTCTTACAAAGGTTTGGTGCACTCTGTGATAAAATGACCCGGTTTCTTGAAGTTGTAGCACAGATCTTTTTCTTGTTCTCTGATACTATTACCTTTGTTGAAGTTCTTCTTTGGCCTCCAGCTGCTTTTCCTCATAAATTTTTTGAGCCTTTGAGCAAGCAAGGCTATATCTTCATTATCAGTAGTTCCATCTTCATCAAAATTTTCTTTAACTGGAGTTTTAAAATTTGTTGCTTCTGAAACTTTTAGAGCAATTCCCTTATCTTTCTTCTTGCATTCTGATGAAGTTTCTGCTCTCTGATTTAGCTTAAGTTCATAGGTAAAGAGATTTTCATAGAACTTTTGCATAATCATCTCGTGCACATTTTTTGACTCACGGATAGAAGTGGTCTTTGCATCCCACTCGCTTGATAAAGCCCTCATGAATTTTATATTCAGATCTTTATTGGGATAGATCTTGTCATATGATCTTAGAGAGTTAAGAAGCGTATTGAATCGTTCATAAGTTGTAGTGATATTTTCTCCAGGGACATGATAGAACATTTCATATTGTTGAGTCAAGAGTGATTGTTTATTTTCTCTGACTTCTTCTGTGCCCTCATACATTACCAGCAGAGCTTCCCATAGTTCTTTGGTAGTTGTGTAGTTGAGAACATCTTTAAACAATTCATCTTCTAGAGCCATGAACAAAATGTTTTTAGCTCTCTTGTTCAACTGTACCAACTTCTTCTCATTTTCAGTCCATTCTTCGCGTATCTTGACAACTTCCTTGTTGGGATCATCTGGACTTGGAGACAACTTGATAGGAACATATATATGAACCATTCAGAACAGCATCAAATAAATCATCATCTATCGCATCCATATATGCCTGCATACGTACTTTTCAATTAGCAATTTTTTCTCTATTTAATAGAGGTGGCTTATTTTCACCGCCAAGCTCAGAACCATTTTTAGTATATGTCATGTGATCCTTATGTTTGTAAGAACGAGGCTCTGATATCATTTGTTGTTTTCTAGAGGCACAAAATAGATCTTTTTGTTCATTTAAAAGATCAAGTATCAGTTAATTAATTTATTTAATTAATTTAGCACAGTGGAATATTAGTATAAAAATCCCCGTAAAGATTTAATGAAATTTTGATTCTATATATTTGGTGTAGGTGAAGATGAGTCACTAACATATATAATAGTTTATAGCATTTAATGACAGAATATAAATGTTAAAAGTAAATAACACAAGATGTTTTAAGTGGTTCGGAGTATCAACATTCCTAGTCCACTCTTCTACTTCAACAAGTAGGATATCCACTAAGGATAAGGTCTCTCAAACTATATTACAACTAAATCATTTATATTCCTTCGAGTCACTAAGTCTCAGAATATTCAGACACTTAGTCTAGGACACTTAGACCTCTTCAAGTCACTAACATATATATTAGTTTATTGCATTTAATGACAGAATATAAATGTTAAAAGTAAATAACACAAGATGTTTTAAGTGGTTCGGAGTATCAACACTCCTAGTCCACTCTTCTACTTCAACAAGTAGGATATCCACTAAGGATAAAGTCTCTCAAACCATATTACAACTAAATCACTTAGATTCCTTCGAGTCACTAAGTCTCAGAATATTCAGACACTTAGTCTAGGACACTTAGACCTCTTCAAATCACTCTGACCTCTTCAAGTCACTAACATATATATTAGTTTATAGCATTTAATGACAGAATATAAATGTTAAAAGTAAATAACACAAGATGTTTTAAGTGGTTCAGAGTATCAACACTCATATTCCACTCTTCTACTTCAACAAGTAGGATATCCACTAAGGATAAGGTCTCTCAAACCATATTACAACTAAATCACTTAGATTCCTTCGAGTCACTAAGTCTCAAAATATTCAGACATTTAGTCTAGGACACTTAAACCTCTTCAAATCACTCTAACCTGGTATAATGATCTCACAAATTAAGTGAATCACAACTGATTATTGATTTAGTTTGAGTTGTTGCTAAGCTTTGCAATGATGCTTGAATTTTTCTAGTACTTGGCAGCTTTTTTCAAGTACTATTTCTTCTTCTCATTTTCGTAGAGTAGATTTCTTCGTTTAGCTTTTTGCAGAGGTTTGGCTTTGTACTTGTGTGATTTGTATTTGGATTTGAATCCTCATACGTTTTTATATCTCTTCATAAATAGTTCTGTTAAAGAGTTTCATTGGAGCATTTAATGCTCTAATAGTGCAGTTAATGCTCTTCTAACTTTATAATGGATAAAACACTTTCTTCTAGACTTAGTATACCTATCAGTCAGTAGTTTTCACATACCTATGAAATGTGGTGACAGACCTTCTATCAAATGGCTTCTGATCTCTCTCTGAATTTGAAAATGGTGAGAAACATTATTGAAATTTACACTCTTATGTTCTGCAATATTATGTACTTGTTAGATTTATAACCGTTCTGATAATATCTTCAAGCTTAACTTGTTTGATGATGTTGTTGAGATACGTAGACTCTGATATAGGATTCTCAACATCCTTAACTCTATGAAGGTCTTTATAAGAGTCAGTAAGTTCTTCAATCTGCTCTACAAACTATGTTTTACGAAGCCAGAGCAGACTCTGCAAACTTTTCAATTCCTTGAAATAGCTTTCTCAGCTTTGGTATTGACTTTAATAGCAGATTTACGAATTAGATAAACATCTCCACATTTTCGATAGTAAGTCTGACTTGCTTTTTGACGATACGATTCTGAGAACCATCTCTATCTTTTCGATAGTAGTCCTAACTTAATGCTCAGAATCCTTTGTTGCTTGATGAAATACTAGAGTGCTCTGCTAACAGCTTTCACATTACGATTCATGAGAGGTACTCTACAATACTTCAAGATTGCTTCGGTAGTTTCAAGACTTGATCTACGATTGCTCAGATAGCTCAAGTATCTTCTAGACGATTTTGACTGCTGCACTACGAACACAAGACTTACTATGCGAACAATAAAGACTTTATGAATAGGCAGAGTAACTCTACGATGCTTTATGATTGCTTAGACAGCTTTATGGCTTGTTCGACGATTCCAACTGCTATACTGCTAACTCAATACTTATTCTGCGATCAACAAGGACTTAATGAACATGCAGAGTAACTTTACAAAAGATCTGATCCTATCAATCTATACATATTCTTATCTCAAAAGATCAACCTAAGCAGTTTGATCATTCTATTCTAAGTCCTTATACAATAAATCTCAAATAAGGACTTTACAAAAGCTACTGAACAATTACACATTAATCACTTTTGTATCATCAAATCATAAAAATGCAAATCCTAACACACCTTATTTGTTTCGTACAAGTTCTGTAGATAAAGTAAATGTTTTAACTTAAACTGTCATAACTTGAATACACCCATTCGCATGTATACATTTAGAAAGATTTTTCAAATATTAAATTATAAATATTGAGAATCCTAAATACAGATAAGTTGTTTAGAAAGTAGGTCTATGCCACTTGATTCGACTAGATAGCTATTGACATAAATTGTCCATCACCTTATCTTTTGAGAAAGCTATCCAAACCAATTCTTTTGGTGTGAACTCTACTATGCTGAGATGAACAACCCTAATAAAGGAGAATTACTTTATGTCAGTGAATTCGACATGCGTGTACACAAAGACTAAATGTTATGCATAATGTAGGGTACGACGAGGCTGATCATCTCATGTACTTGTTTTTAGAGTTTTTCAGTTAATCGCTGTTAATCATTTACAGAGTTCAATGGTCCTTAATGGCCACTTAGTAATAAAAGATACTCATGCTTTGAAAGATCAAAATTCTTCTTTGCTAGATACATAATGATTGGTTATTCTTAAATTACTCTGACTTTGCATTCCCCGTACCTGAAACCCTTAAAGTATTATTCATTTATGATTCATTGAAGCACATCCTAACTTATCAGAAACTATTGAATCGTATGAGATCATGCACCTTTGAACTCAATTATTGATTACTATTTGTTATATACTTGCTAAGCAAATTCGTTGATCATACTTGCTTTATAACCTTATTTAGAAGAGCAATAGTTCTGAAAAAGATAAAGGTAAAGCTAAGGCTGCAAAATAGTTTATATACAAGTTAAGCTTTTGAATTTATATGAACAATAGAAATATTTTGTAAGAATTATGATTGTATGTAAAGGTTGTGGAAACCTAGGACAAGATGTAAGTTAGATGTTATTACAATGTAAATATTTATGTTATTATGTATTGATTGGGTAGTTATATACAATATTTTAAAAATCGGACTGGTTAGCGAACCGAAAAAAGGTATCAGGTGAATGGATCACTGGTTTAACCAGTGGTCGAACCGTCAGTGAACCAGTGATGTCATAAATACATAAAAATATATATTATTAATAATTAATATATTTTTCAAATATCTATTTTTTTGTAAAGTAAAATATAGTAAAATTATATTACAATATTACTAAAAATATTTTTGTACAAAAAAATATTAAAAAAATACTTAGTTGGTCGTTTCACTGGGTCAATTAATCAGTTTTAGCGGTTGAATCGGTGGTCAACCGATTTTTGACCGAATGCTGTCAAACTGATTTTTTGGGCCAACCGGACTGGAGAGCCAATCGGACCGCCGGTCCAGTCCAATTTTTTAAACATTGGTTATATGTTTGATGTATGGATGATATCGTGAGCACTGAATTATTAAGCTTTAGGCCACAATCAAGCATTTCTAGTCGATGTTAGAAATATGTTTTTATCATCTACTAAATAGTATCTTTATTTATGCATCAATGATGCATACATACAATGATTTTCATGCATGAATAAACTCAAGAGAAAAGAAAGAGCAATAGATGATAATGAAAAACGACGTTACAACTGAACAAACAAACAGAATGGATGAATGAAAAGTGTTATGCCATGAAAAGGAGAATACCTATATTTAAAAGTCATTATTTAACAGATGTATGTCTAATTTTGACACGTATAAAGTTCTCTATAAGAACAAAAAACATACCTATACTAACATATTTCTATTTTGGGATGCATAAAGAAGTAACTTATCTAGAAGGGGGGGAAATTAAACTTACCTATCGATGGTCAAGTGGTTTACTGTTATGACTTACTTCCATCAATATAGAGGTTGAACATTCTAATCTTATTGACAACAGGTTCCCTCCCCTAGATTAGGACAAATTATTGTAACCGATTATAACATTAAAAAAAAAAACTTATCTATGCAATATGAAGCATACATTAAGTCACTTAATTTCTTTTGTTTTTTTTTTTTTTTCTAAATTCTGTTGGGGATTAATTTTGAATTTATAATTTTACACAATAATATAAGGAGAGAGGAATTGCCAATATACTGTCAAATTTCAAATTTAAAATTAAAAAAATATTTATAAAATGACAACTTTTAAGAATATGTTTATTTTTAAAATTTTATTCTTAATAGTGAGAAGAATTACAGTAATAGTGGTATAATAGTACTTAATTAAATAAAAATAAAAATTATTAAAATGATATGTCATTTTATAGTCTAAAATTAAACGAACAAACCTTGAAATGAAAATTCTAAGCTATATTATAACACGAATATGTTTTTAACTTATCTTTTGTATTTTTAAATCATATCATAAACAAAGTAATTAATAATTCAAACTCTTTCATAATCTTATCCCCTTTTTTATGTCTAGTTTCCTTATGTTTCTCCCAATTAATGGTGCATTAGGTTATTTTATTTTATTTTTATAACGTGTGTTTATAATATGGTAACGTACCTCATAATAGTTGCAATTTATAATTTGAAGGTGATAAGCTTTTGTTTCAAATAATCACACGTGCCCTTTCTTACTTCCATTTGTTTATTCGCATGTTTGACGTTTGCCAAACAAGACTGACAAGGTGGTCAGCGCAGGCACGAGCCAGGTTTAAAAACGTTACTGGTACTCATGCTTTACACGCGTCATTAACTTTCGCATTTGTATGGGGTGACTCATCTTTCTTCGAGGGTGTTTGGATTATTTGTAAGCGGCTAAACTTATTTATAATTAATTTTAAGACACAAAATGAATTTAGTAAATTAATTTTAAAATTATTTTTAATTATTTTTATAAAAATAATTAAAATTAGAGTTTTTAATTATTTGTAAAATTTAATAATCAAATTTGACCAAATATATTATTAATTTATTTTTATTTATTTTAATAATGTAAAATACTACACATTTACTTTTCAAAATACTTTTTTTCAGTAATCTACACTTGAATTAAGTGATTAACAAATTTTTTAATACCAAATATGTTTTATTTTTTACTTATTCAAAAAAAAATTGATTTTGGATATTGCCCTCGAACTTCAGGCAAATTATTTATAACCTTATAATAATTTTGTTCCCATTGGAAGAAAAAAAAAATTAGTTCCATCGCCGATAAGTTTTCATACCAACATAAATATGACACGAAATAGAAAAAATAAGATTCTATAAAAGAGGAGAAATAAACTATTTCATATTGAGAAAGAATTGCAATTCAAAGAAAAATTAAACTCTCATACAAAAGAAGAATACTAATTTTATTTTATTTTTTTTATAAGAAAAAAAAAGATTTAGGAGAGGATCTCTTTTAAAATGGAGAGAAATTAAACCCTCCCAAGATTTATAAAAACTTAGGACTAAATATAGATTAACACCCTGAACTTTTAACATTTTTTTTTTTTTGGGGATTAAACTCTCAATTTTTTCAATTAAGTGATTAAACTTTTAATTTTTTTCACTTTGGAGATTGTCTTATCAATTTTTTCAATTAGGGGATTAAACTTTTAAAAAAAAATTCATTTTGGAAATTGTGTTCTTAATTTTTTCTGATTACGTCTAATTGATAGTTATATGTTTGTTCAATTTGTTTCTTTTTATTAAATGAAATTATGCACTTCCTCCGACCTAAATTAAAAAATTGTTATTGGCTTTTGAAAGTTAATTTAAAATATTTTAATCTCAAAATTAATAAATATATTAAAATTTATGAAATAACAAAATTTTAGTTAGTAGTACATTTATACATTTTAAATATTCATCATTATATTGATTATCGATGAATTTTTTAAGCTGAGTTTGTAATGTCTTAAATTTACTTTAAAAAAAAATAATAAATACCTAATTACAAGATTATCTAAAATCATCATTACAAGATTTTAAAAGTATCAATAATCAATATAATGATAAATATTTAAGATGTACAAATGTACTACTAATTAAAATTTTGTTATTTAATAAATTTTATTAATTTTGAGATGAAATATTTTAAATTAACTTTCAAAAGCCAATAAAAATCTTTTAATTTGGGACAGATGAAGTACATAATTTCATTCAATAAAAATAAACAAATTAAATAAACACATAACTATCAATTAGACATAATCAGAAAAAATTTAGAAGACAATCTCCAAAATAAAAAAAAAAATTTAAAAGTTTAATTTCCTAATTGAAAAAATTGATAAGAAAATTCCTAAAGTGAAAAAATTAAAAGTTTAGTCACTTAATTGAAAAAATTAAGAGTTCAATCCCCAAAATAAAAAAAAAACGTTAAAAGTTCAGGGTATTAATCTATATTTAGGCCAAAAACTTGTTATTGTAGGCTAATGTTTTGCTCTTAGAGAGAAAGAAGTGATAAAAGAAGAAAAAGAAAAAGTAATTTAACTTAATTGTTGAATTTGTTTCATAAAAAGAATAATAATAATAATAATAATAATAATAACAACAACAATAACGTACGAACTAAAAATAACATATTGTTTTATATAATTTTCAATAAAAAAGAATTCTTATAGACAATAATATTAAAATTCTAAAAATAAGAATTTTATTTCAGAAGATAAAATTAAAAAAATTATCAAAATTAACAAATAGAATATGAAGAGTTTTAAATTTAATGGTTGAATTTAAAAAATAAGTTTAGTGAAACCCCACCTACCGGGTCAACCCTGTCACTTTAATCAGTTTATGAGACAGATGTGCGCTACGAATTCCTTATTCAATGTATAGTGCTGGAATCTGGAGATTAGGAAATTGCTAGTATTTTTTTATTTTTTATTTTTGACTTAATAAACAAAAAAGATAATGAATTCTTGCTAATTTATGAAAAAATAGTCAACAGTGCTGTACTGAGATTCGGAAATCTCATTTCGAGAGATCTTCGCAGTGGTAAAAAGGGTTGCAAACATCTTATTATGTCACTAACTAACACTCCTTACCTTTTTGAGTAGTCCCTTGACATTCACAATTTTTCACGTTATAATTTTGCCCCCCTGTTACAGAAATCAATAATTAACTAATATATGCACCAAATTTGGGGTGTCTACACATAAAAGTTCAAATAAAAAATATATATTAATCAACAATAATAGTGCAACATACAACATAAACCATAATAAATTATACTAATATATAGATGATTAAGATCTACTGCCCCAACGTTTCAACTTATGTAATGTACTGCGCATTCATATTAATGTCACGAATTAAAATAAATTGCGATAAAATAAAAAAGAAATCATTTATTTGATATTTTTGAAAGAGTGAAAGTAGCCATTTCAAAAAGAGGAATTAACTTTATGAATCCAATGATAAACCACTAAAATTTTATTTGCTAGCTAGGGTTTCCAACACTGCAAAAACACTATCCTAGTCTTGGCGCATAAGATCAATTATTGAGCTCTAGGCCACAATCGAGCATTTCTAGTCAATGGTAGAAATATGTTTTTTTATCATCTACTAATTGGTATCTTTATTTATGCATCAATGACGCATACATATGACGATTTTCATGCATGAATAAACTCGAGAGAAAAAAAGAGCAATGGATGATAATGAAAAAGGGCTTCGCATTTGAACAGACAGGCGAAATGGAGGAATGAAAAGTGTCATGCCATGGAAAGGAGAATACCTTTATTTAGACGTTGTCATTTAACATATGTATTTCTAATGTTGACACATATAAAGTTCTCTATAAGAAACACACACACACATACATATATGCATATACTAACATATTTCTATTTTGGGATGGATAGAATAGTAAGTTATGAAAAATTAAACTTAACTATCGATGGTCACTTAATCTACTGTTATGACTTACTTCTATCAATATAGAAGTTGAGCGTTATTGACAAAATTGAGACACTCACCTATATTAAGACAAATTATTATAATAGATTAGAATATTAAAAAATAAATGCTTACCTATGCTATATGAAGCATAAATTGAGACACTTACTTTCTTCTGTTGTTTTTTTCTAAATTCCGTTCAGGATTAATTTCGAACTTGCAATTTTACACACTAAGGAGAGAGAACTTGCCAATATACTGTCACAATCTCAAACTTAAAATTAAATAAATATTTGCAAAATGACAAATTTTAAGAATATTTTTATTTTTTTAAATTTATTCTTAACATCGAGTAGAATTATAGTAATAGTGGTATGATATTACTTAATCAAATAAAAATAAAAATTATTAAAATTGACACAACATCTTATAGTCTAAAATTAAACCAACAAACCTTGAAACGAAAATTCTAAGCTATATTATAACACGAGTTTTTTTTAACTTATCTTTTGTATTTTTAGATCATATCACAAACAAAATAATTAATAATTCAAACTCTTTCATCATCTTATCCCCTTTTTTTGTGTCTAGTTTCCTTATGTTTCTCCCAATTAATGGTGCATTAGGTTTTTTTATTTTATTTTTATAACGTTTGTTTATAATATGGTAACATAACGCCTTACTTCTCTCATTTAATTTTTTCTATAAAGATATAATTATCACAAAGAAATATTTAACTAGAACATTTTGTGAATTACTATCACAAAATTGTTCAACTCTAAAACTTGGAATATATCCTGGAGGTATATCACCTGTAACTCGTAGTCAACCATTTGTTGTGGGGGCGATAAAAACTTTAAGGACCGAGATTACTCATGTCATATTTTCTGACTAATTTTCGATTATGACTCTACGAAGCTACGACTACGATTCAAACAACAATCTTAAGGTCTTTATATATTTGTTGCAGTCATGATTTTGATGAGATGGAAGACAACACGATTTTTAAAGATAAGTGATATTTTTCTTATTTCGATCTATGTCATCAATGAAATTGTCTTTATAATTAGTTATATTTTGAGATATTTTACAAATTATTTTTGTTGTTAACCATTGGTAGAAAATGGAATTATAGAAATGGAAGTGAAAAAGTTGTTTCAATTTACAAGTGTGTAAATTATTGTGGATGACAAGAAAAGCCAATGTGAGAAATATTGAATGAAGATGACACCAAAGTTAATACAGTGCTCTTCCGATTTTATCTAAAAAGGTGTCGTGAATTTTTTCTTTATTTTAGAGAATGATATTTGTTTATCATTTTATAAATATATATACATGATGTACTATATCATATGTTGATGATATTTGCATGTGTGGGTATTGTTTTACTTTTGATCTTATATAATAAATCAATTTGATTAATTTTATTTGATTTGGAGGTAATTTGATTATTGTTCATGGTGGAACAAACTTTAACTTGTGCATATATATTGACTAGTAATATTTTATGAGTAGATAATATTGCTAAAAGTGTATATGTATGAGCTTTAAGAAAATTACTATTCTTATAAACTAATTGAAATTAATTTATTATTAGTGATAGTAAAAGTTGTGAAATTTACTTGTCTCTATGTATAACAAATTAGTTGTAAATTAATATATTTAGGAAATAAAGTAATTTTGTATTCTTCTTTAACAAATTTATGTATATAGAATTTGAAGCAATATTTAGTGTGTAATATTGCTTGGTATTTTTATGCATAGATTTTGGAGATAAATTACTTTATTCATGGGTAATAAATTAATTATCAACTAATACTTAGAAAATATATTGTAGAAGTAGATTTGGCTGAGTAAATCTTGTATACAATAAAATTATGATGTTGAGAAAACACTAAGAAACATTATTCATAGTGTTTTTGGGATAATCACAATTGGTACGTATATGTTGATTTATTTTTATGTATACTCTTGTCCAAGAAATAGTAAATTTTAATATGATCATATGAATTTTGTATATTCTAGTTGAGATAAATATTTTATTTTTTGACTTTTTATAAATATAGTGAAGTTCAATTATTTCATATTATTATGAGAATTGTCTTGAATTCTATATTTGTAAATGTCAAAAGGTATATTGTTTATGATATTTCCTATCCAAGTTGGGACAAGAAAACACTTGAGGATATTCTAATTCATGTGTGAATTTTATTTGATTTCTATAGAAAATTCCACGATTTATATGCAAATAAATTTGTGCAATATGATGAGTTGCGCAATAATTTGTATATAATAAATTTTATACTATTTACATAGAGTCAAGTGTTACGTGTTGGTATACTTGAAAAATGCATATGTATAATTTTAAGTGCTTATATTTAATAATTTTTGGATTTGAGATTTTATGAAATTTCATAAAATAAGAGCTTGTTTTCTGATGTGGTGGTGTTCTAAAAGATTTTTATGTTGAAGCAATCTTTATATGATTAACTAATACATAAAATGTACAAGAATTTATTTTTTGTTCTAAGAAGCATTCCTTAATATTCTTATATTGAAGTAATATTTATAGGAATATTGTCACATAAATTGTTAAATAATCTAAAATTTATTTTACGTAGTGAGCATAATATTGTAAGTGAAAATATTCAATGAGATTTTAATTATTTAAAAGAGTGGGGGTGATTCTTTAAGATTTTTTTTATGGACTAAATTTGACCTTTGAACTATTTGGAGCATAATTTTATTTTTGTAAGAAATAGTAATACTTATGGATTTCGTGTTGCGAAATTCAATGTAATTGTGTAGTCCTATGAAATGAAAGTCATTGAAACACAAACTTTTAAATAATATTGAAATGTGAACTTATTTCACTTAATTAATTCTCTAAGGTCCTACAAAGTTATAAGCTGAACTTAGAAGGAACAATATTGATTTGGTGAAGGAAATTAATATAATAATTTGGTAAATAAACTACCTATTTTATTAGCCTAAATATGATTCAAAATATTTATGGTGATTGAGTTCAGTAGCGAGATTGAAAATAAACTGTAAATATTAAAGTGGATACATATTAGGTGATAATATATAGATATGTGCATATTTACCTTAAGATTCTAAATTCGTTGTATAGGAATAAGTGATTTGATACTGATGGTTATTTTATTTTGAAAGTAAAAATAATTTTCAAGGTTTTAGATGAGAGAGTATAAACTATTTTAATATTTTAACACCAATTATGATATTACTCAAACTAAAGTTTTCAATAAATTTGATTGAGGGAGTATATTGTGAATGCACAAGATGGTTTTTTTTTTTTTTTTTTTCAATTGAGAGGTTAAGGTATAAAATAGTTATATAATTGTGGTTTAATCTGAGAACTAGGATTTCACTTTTTTTCTATTTATCGGTTATAGAATTATTTATATGTTTACACTAACAATATAATTTTATAAACTATAATGTGATAGTTTTTGTGTATATTAATGATATGTTGATCATTTTACATAGTATTGTTAGCGTAAACGAGTTTCAGACATCTCTATTTTTTGTCTTTATGATGAAAGACTTGTAAAATAGATGTTATCTTATTATCATGTGAAAACATAGTGAGGGTTTCAACTAAACCAATTTAATAGTATTGAAGGGTTGTACTGAACTAAGTTTAATAATCTTGAGATTAAAGAATTTAATAATTCTTTAATAGTGGTGGTACACTGAAAGTTAATTATGATATAGTTATTGCAAATCTAAAGTGCACATGCGCTAGTAGGAGCCTTATGTTTGATATGCAATGCACGATATCAAATATTATCTATAGTTTTAAACTTAGTATATTAGTGGTTTAAAATTGATTTTTGTTAGATTTCTCTATGTTTTAACAGATCACATAAATGTCACTTATATTTTAGTGAGGGAAATTATAAATTCACAAGTGGGTGAATTTTCACTCAATCTTGGGTATTATTTTTTGGATGAGTAAGAAATAAATGAGTATTTCTCATTTCACTATATGGATCTAACATTATTATCTTATGAAGGAAGTTCAATGGATTAGGGTGTTTGTTAAAACATTGATTGTGGCCTAATCTGAAGCCTCCTATTTCGCTATATTTTGTTAGTGAAAATTTGTATTTAGTACAAATTATTTATCTTGGATTCATAACTGGTTGTGATCTTGAATAAGTAAGAAAATATTCACAAGTAGGTGAATATATAATTATATTTTCATAAGTAGGTGGATATATTATTACCCTTAGTGCGGGAAATAATTTACTTAGAGCAGCAAATAATACTATTGCTTTATATGATGTAGAAAGCAAATGGAATCAAAATTTGTTGTTAAAACATCAAATTATGGCCACTTCAAAAATTGCTTAGTTCATTATGTCGTGATAATGAAATTATTTTTGTATAGAGCACATGAGATTGTCTTTAATGGTAAGTCTTGACATGTTGGTCATAGACATAATTTTTGTTAGATAATTGATACAAAAAATTATCATAATATTTGTTTACGAGGAAGTCAAGTAACGACTTGACTTGTCTTGCTACTAAGACCCTGATGAGTGCTTAGTAAGTTTGACTACTTATGATATAGAACTTAAACCACTTTGAGCCAGGGGTGATGGGAACCTAACATTTTCCTAGGTTACCCCTAGTTTATAAGTTCAATGGAAAAAATAAGTCACAGTTGCTGACTATGTTACTATCAATGTGGTTCCATATGTAGTCTAAGATAGTAACTTTTGTTGCACGACTAAGGTTGAGCTATACTCTTAACCAAGTTGTTGTGTTCTTAGCAATAAAAACACATGTGAAACATTTTGCCTATATGAACTAGAAGTGGAGCCACTTCTTATAGAGGGTTTTGATTTACTCTCTTAGAGGTTCATGAAATAGGATATTGCACATAACCATAATAGCGCAATGCTTTGAGAATATTCACTGTGGTAGGAGGATTTTGTGTATGTGTGACAATTCCGAACATGTCATTTAGGAGTAGAGGTTCAATTTATGGACACCGTCAACTTCAATATGATTTTGAGTTTCTTACACTAAGAGAAGGTTCAATGTTCTTTACACCTTCTTTTATGCATACAAGCTTTGGAGTTGTTTGATAGAAAAATGTTTGGAAGAAAATTAGTTTTTCCAAACAAGTGGGGGATTGTTATACATTGCACCTTATTTTATACTTTTGTAACTTATTATTTATCATATTTGAGTTTGATAAAACTCATTTGTGGACATAATTTAAGTAAGTATAAAAGGTGTATATAACTTTATGTCCTTTATGTGGAGAATAAGAATAATTCATTTAGTTCAAGTTGGAATCATCTAACTTGTGTTTATCAATTAAGTGAAACATTTGATAAGGTGCAAGTTGTTTGTACAAACGAGTTTGTCTTGGTTCCATAATGATTAATAAAAGATTACTAGTAGTTTTATAAGCATAAGTGGTGTAATCTTATTTAACTATATGAAACAAAAGAAAAGAAGTCCAATATATTTTGTACTTGACAACTAGTTAATTTTAATATTTTAATATGATTTTCCATTTCTTTATTTAAATTATATTATTATTAATAATTTATAACTTACATCATTATGACTAATGTGTAACTTACAACATTATATTTATAATAATGTATAATTAAAATGGAATTAATAATAGTTGTTACTATTATATATGTATCCATAAATATATCTATATGTGTAGATATATGAAGAGATATACATATGAGAAATGGAGAATACTTACATTATAAGAAGAAAAAAAACTTGCACATGAGATTCTTACTTCCTTCACTTAGTTTTTTCTATAAACATATAACTATCACAAAGAAATATTCGATTAGAACATTTTGTGAATTGCTATCACAAAATTATTCAACTCTAAAACTTGGCATATATATTGGAGGTATATCACCTGTAACTCGTAGCAAACCATTTGTGGTGGGAGCGATAAAGATCTTAAGGACATAGATTATCGGTGTCATGTTTTCCGAGTAATTTTCAATTATAACTTTACGAAAATATGGCTACGATACAAACAACATAGCGTACCTCATAATAGTTGCAATTTGTAATTTGAAAGTGATATGCTTTTGTTGCAAATAATCACACGTGCCCTTTCTTACTTCCATTTGTTTATGAATAAGTCTAAGTACACTACTTTGAAACATGATTTCAAACACAACATGTGTAATGATATGCAATTTGGAATTTTGTAATTATTGTGATTAATTAATGAAATTTAAATTTTTGGAATGTGACAAGTGTTATGGGATAAGCCAATTAAGGGTTATTTGATTGAGGAATTAAATTCAAGCCTAACGAAATGAGTTTGGATCAAAAAGGACTTGAATTGGATTGAAATTGAGCAAACTATGAATTAAAGGAGATTTAATTCTCTAGATTTTGGTAATAAAGACCATGTTGCCCTTGATAAGTTAGAAATTTTACATTGGTGTCCTATGTTGGTATAATGACTAATAAGTCCTCATCTAACCATGTGAATTGTCATGAATGCCCTAACCATGCATGGTTAAACTAACCAATGCATGGTTAGTTGTTGGAGATTTTATACAACTAAATATGTAGAAAAATTTCAAGTATGAGCTTATTTTCATTCTATCACTCGAAAGTTGCTAAGTGTTCAAGAGAGAAAGAAGAGAAAGCTAGGGTTTTGCTAAAGAGCTCAAGAGTTTGCAAGAAAGTGTTCAAGCCAAGTGAAAACCATCATTAAAGTGGATCATCCAACCTTAGCAAGGTTCATAGCTAGAAGAAAGAGAACTACAAGAAGTTAATAAAAGTGTTCTTGTTTGAGAACCTATCATTTATGTGATTAAATTCAAGTTTAAGAGTAGCCATACATGTATCTTTGGGAAATATGTGTTGATTATATGATTTGGGTGAAGCTATGTGCTATAAGATTGGTAAATCATGAAACCCTAAGCTCAAAGTTGCTAGAACAAATGTGGTACACTATTCATGTTCATATTCAAGACTATAAAGCATAATTATTGGATGATCATGTGTTATAAGTTCATAGAAGTGTTGTTAACATAGTTCAAAGTGTTGATTATGTTGAATACTTATGAAAATTCATGTTAGATAGCATTAAAAGATCATTATTGGTTTAAGAGCATGACTTGTCAAAGAAAGTTACAATATTAAGCTATGATTTGTATGTAAACCAAATCATAATCTATAAAGTGTTTTGAAAGGTGCATGTAGAAGTTACACAAGCATGCAAAGTTGCTAAAAGTGCTTGTGGTGGCCTATGTGGTGCATGGAGTCCAAGATGTCAAGTTGAGTTAAGTATGGAAATTGTTAAAGGTAACAAAATTCCACCAAAGTGTGATTTTTGGCCATTTTACATAATTGAAGGTCAAATGAGGCCAAACATTTAAGTTTTATGTAAATATATGTGTTAGAATCAAATTGGAAGCCATTTAGTAGCTATGGCAATAAATGTCCATTTTAAACGTTTTAAAACGTTCGCCGACGACCAAAACAATTTATTTGAAAAAACGATGTCATTTTAAGAGTTTTAAATGTTTTGAAGGCCTATGCAAGTCAAATACATGATATATGTGCTATGTAAAGTGTTGGAATTAAGAGATTTAACATAGGGCCAAAAATAGCATGGAAATTGGAAGAAAATTATTTTCTGAAACTGCAACATTACGCTAGGGCGCTGTCTTTTGCACTAGAGACTACGCCGGCAGTTGGACTGCAAGGTTTTCGCCCCCAGCACCTTCAGAGCTCGCCGGGGTACAATATTCTAGAATTCAAAAATAAATTAGTTTAAGTCCAAAATGAAATGTTTTGATATTAAATGATAGAGATATGTAATGTAAGCCATAAATTAATAAAAATGATCAATATGGTAGGTATTGAGGTATAAATGAACAATGTGTTACGTGATTAAGATTATATAAGGGTAAATGGTAGCTTGTATAGCAAGTTATAACATGCATGTGTATGTAACTAATGTATGAATCAATATTATGGTCATGTAGGTTATAAAAGGGATAATATTTTACCAATTGAGGTAGACGAGAATAAAGGCAAGTGTTCTATCTGAACTCTTATTTGCAGTTCTTTGAACAATTATTCATGTTATGCATTCAATAATTATTATAAAGTTCATTTGGCATTGAACTTTTGTTGAAAAAGGTCGATACCAATTTTGATTCCGGCTAAACATATGTAATGATTCATGATGAATTCAGTTATCGATTGTTATGTGCTCCAATCCACATTATTGTGGTGCGGACTCTATGATATGCCGTAACAGAACAACCCTGATATAGGGGAGTAAAGGATAAAGTAAATGTAATTTTTATGACGTGGTTGCGTCACTAGATGTTTATGTTGTACACAATATAAAAGTACAATGGACTGATCACCCAGAGTATACATCTAATTGGATATGCAGTCATATGACTGAACCTGGGCAGCATCAGTCTTGACGATTGATATTGTTCCTAACTAGTTCTTGGTCTTGTAACCGTACAGAAAACCAGTTTTATATTCCCAGTTAATCATGTAAAGTCATGTTATATTTCTTATGTTCATTTATTGAATTGTTATTGCTAATGATCCAGCTCATAGTATATGACTCAGCTTATTGAAAATGATTCAGACTATTGTAGATGGTTCAGTTTCATTGTATATGATTTTCATTCTTTATTTCGAAATATCATGTCATCATTTATTTATGTACTTGCTGAGCTATTTTATGCTCACCCTTGCTTTTAATCATGATATTTCAGCTAAACCTGAACATGCCAAAGGGTCAGGAACATACAAGGGAAAGGGAAAAGCTAACAAATAGTGAAGGCTTAGCAGGAGAATTATTGTATAGGTAAATATTATTTCTTTTGTAATATGTCATGTACGGATGTGTATGTATTGTAATGACCACGAATTCTATTAGATATTGTAATTATAATTAATATATAATTAGCAATGAATTTAAACTTTTTGTACTAATGAATTGTGCATTATATAATTAAATAGATATACTTGTGTATGTGTATATTTATTTAAAGTAATGAAGCAAGAGTGTATAATTAACTAAAGCAAATCTAATTGGATTATATTTTAAATCCAAATGAGTTGTTAAACTAGGTCAAAGGTATTAACCTAGTAGCCCATGTAATTAATTTAATTACTGGCCCATGTAATTAATTTAACAAGCCCAATGCTTATTTTAATTAAAGGTAGCGTAGTTATTTAAATGCTAGCCCAATGTGTTATATAAATTGAGCCCAAACAATTTAATTGAATGAGTCTAATAGAATTTATTCCCAAGTCCAATGTGGATTCCAAATGAGGTCAAAACTTTGGTCAATATAGATATATATAAGTATATATATATATATAGATGTATATATATGTATATTTTAGCATTAAAATTAAATCAAAAATGGGGGATTTAAACCCCATTTTGCTGAGATTTTTGAGGGACCCACTTGGATGGCTTGATTTGCAATGTTGCTTCTAAATCACTCCTTGTCATAGTTGGTAAACAACCCTAGTCAATCACACTTTCCATCAACTAGTCAATCAAAGCAATAGTAAGCTCACTTAGTCCTTAATTCCACCAACATAGGTGAATTAGGAAGCTTAATGAGGTGTTAGTAGAGTGCTATAAAAGAAGCACTCCACACTTGTTCTATGTTGGTTAATTCATTGCGAGAGAAATCCTAGAGAAAAAGAGAGAGCATTTGAGAGTATTTGAGAGAAAACACCTAAGTGTTGAGAGAAAAAGCTAGAGCTAGTGTTTGGTGGATGTTCAACAACCTCATCACATACTTTGGTAGGAGGAGAAGGAGAGCACACAAAACATTAAGGTTTAAAAGTTCTCCAACCATTTCTTATTTCACTTTTATAGCCTATATGCGTTTTAATCGGTTAAAATCTATTTTTAACCGATCAAAACTCGTTTTGATGGTCTAGAAGTATTTAACTATGTAATATATGTATATTCATAGTTCTATGTGTTTATATCATGATTTGGTATGTGAGAAATGCATAAAAGTTGTAGAAATGTTCATAACACATTTTACCGGTAAAACCCTAACGATACATGTTGTGTTTGATGTTGTATTTTGAAATGTACAAATTGAAAATTGGATTTTTATGGCTAGAAAGCTATATCTATGAGTGTTAAAGAAAAACCCTTTTTGAACCTTTCAAAAATATCGAATAACAAAGAAGGTATAGCTTTTATCGCAAAACATGTCATTTTAAGGACCTAATGCTCAAACAGCCCACTTTGTGTCTATTTTTCATAACCAAAACTTTTCCAAAAATTCAATCCAATGAAGGAATATTGTATTTTAAGAAAATACGAATCCATCGATACCAATTTGAGGTAATTTGGATTTGTAGATTTCATTTTATTCAAGTTTTAATCAAAGGAGCAAAAGTTGAAAAATCTGAAAAGGGCATTTTTGCAGATTCTGCTTGACAAGGGTCGGGGCCCTCTTTCCTGTGTTAATTTGGGGGCCCGGGGCCCTAAACACTGTTCACAAACTGTTCATTTTATTTTCGGGTCGGGTCGTTTTAATCGGGTCGGTTCACTTTATTTAAGTCCAAAATGGGTTTAAATGTTTTAAAATTACTATATTTAATTTGGGACCCAATAAAAATAAAATATATATAATTATTTATTATTTGGATATTAAATAATAACCAAGGTAAATAAAAAGTCATGAATGTGATTAATTACTATTTAATCAATATTAAATAATAATTAAAATAAAAAAGAGATAATAACTAATTATTTATTTTAAATAATAAATATAGTTAATAAAATATTATTACATGATTAATAATATATTAGAAGTTTAATAAAATATTATTAAAGAATTAATAATATTATGAGATTAATAGGATATTATTACAGAATTAATAATATTAGAAGTTTAATAAAGTATTATTAAATGGTTAATAATATTAGAAGATTAATAAAATATTATTAAATGATTAATAATATTCTAAGATTAATAAAATATTATTAAATAATTAATAATATTAAAAGGGTAATAAAATACTATTAAATAGTTAATAATATTACTAAGATAATAAAATATTATTAAAAGATTAATAATATTAGATAATGATTAAAATATTATTAAATGATTAATAATATTAATAAGATATTAAAATATTATTACATGATTAATAATATTGGTTAATTAATAAAATATTATTAAATAGTTAATAATATTAGATAATGAATAAAATATTATTAAATGATTAATAATATTAGAAGATTATTAAAATATTATTAGATGATTAATAATATTAGAAGGTTAATAAAATATTATTAAATAATTAATAATATTATAAGACTAATTAAATATTATTAAATTATTAATAATATTAGATAAAGAGTTGAACTATATTATGTAATTAATATAGGTTTTATGTGATAGAAATATTATCAAGTAATGATAATATTTCCTAAGTGTTTAATATATCCTTAATTATATAATTATGTGGTTAAGTAAGGGTTGTAAAGGTTATCATATGAATGTGTATATGATACTAATTTAAGATCAAATTGATAAATTGTTAGGTCCGTTCAAGGAATATTAAATTGAATTGGTTAGCCGTAGACTACGCACAAGACAAGTTCTCTAACCCTACTCAATTATTATCATTGAACAAGTTTCTATACTTGTATTTATTGTTAAAGCTTGAAGTGGTGTAATTATTTAAAATTACTCCACATCCATATTGTTTATACAATCGCATTTAGTGCATTTGAAGCTTGTTAGTTCTTGATTCATGAACTGTATTAAAAATGTCTGAAGCTAATAGTTCAGCTAGACATTGCGTTTCTAAATTCAATAACTTGAATACTTTTAAAAGCTTATCCAAACCATTGTTGGGTGCGGATCTCTTATATTAAGTCTGAGGATTTAACAACCCTAAATTAGGGGATTTTGTGTCGGGAAACCGACTTTGGCGCCAGTGACTAAATGTAATGCATATACAGCGGGTTAAATAGGCTGATCCCCTTAAAAACCAAACTACTAAAAGGGTCAGAGGAAACTCTATTATACCCTCGTTAGTTCAGGGTCCTTAGTGACCACTCAGCATTTTAAGATTCAAATATTCTGTTTATTAAAATTTGAATCCTGTTTCATTCACAATTGTTATATCTATTGTTGAAACCATTGATGACATTTCCCATTCATTCATGATATATTAAATTTCCATGATTGTTCTTAACTTGTTGAGCAAACTAGTTGCTCATTCTTGCTATATCATGAACCATTTTTCAGATATACCTGACTGCTCAAAGAAGGATAAGGGAAAAGGAAAGGCCAGAGCTTAAGTTAGTTTATGCATGTTAATTAGATTCTTAAATTTGTGTTTGTTGTTGTTAAACCTTTTGTAATTCCTTATGATAGGAACTGTTTATGTTAAGGTTAATAGACCCTGGTATTGTAACCTTTTTGTAATGGAACCAATATGTATTATTCCGCGATATTTAAATGCAATGTATGTTTTTAATTATTAGTAATGTGTTGAATAGTGAGACCAAACTCGAGGTTATGGAACCCGGATTTGGGGTCGTCACAGGTTGGTACCAGAGCTGTAGGTTAGAAACGTTAGGATTTGCGAAACCTAAGTTATAACCTTAGTATTAAACTCATATCGAGTGCGTTAGGAGATGAATCGGGGAGATTCATCATATTGTGTATTTTTGGAGATGGATTGAGAAAATCCATCGAGCCGAGATGTACATGATAAAATATCATTTCATTTCATCAATGAATATATTTTATTGTTATACTAACGTGTGTTATTTTTATGATATAGGATGACAGAGATCGGACAGTCGAGTCGCACTGCTGAGGAGGACTTTATTGATATCCATATGGATACTGTACAGCCGCTGATGGCTACCCCTGTAGAGGAGACAGAGTCATATCCTGAGGAGGGGGATCGTGTGGAGCCCGTCTGGGGCGGAGTCATGAGGCCTTACAGTGAGGATAAGGCAGAGTCAGAGGAGTCTGAGGAGGAGGAGTCAGCTGATGGCATGGGCACCACTGCCGCTGACATCATAGAGGGACTGACCACTAGGAACGAGGAGCTGGAGGCAAGGGTCCAGCATTTAGAGGAGCAGAATCTGACCCACCAGCACATGGAGGATCAGTATAGGGATGCGGCTTACCAGTTCTCTGGCGAGAACACAGAGCTGAAGGAGAGGATCGTAGGACTGGAGGATCAGGTACAGGAGTACGAGGATTCGGTGGAGCACTTTGCAGTGCTAACACATTAGCTGGTAGATCAGGATGTGAAGCTGCAGGCTAAGTTAGCAGTAGCTGAGACTAGGTTAGCCGAGGCTGAGCTGAAGGTTCAACAGGTTCAGGCAGAGAAGGCCGCCATCCGTGCACACTGGCAAGAGGCGATAGAGGACCGTATGGAGATGGAGACGCAGCGGCATGCCGCTTATGGTTAGATGATTGAGCTAGAGGAGGAGATCCGCGAGAAGCGGGTGAGGACGGATAGACTTAGTTACGTCTACCGATCTTCATATGGTAGACTTCAGAGCAGGGTGCACTACTACCCAGCTGAGGAGGGCCAGTCTATGCACACCATTAGCAGAAATGTGGTAATGGCCATCGGGGATGAGGAGTATGACGACGCGATCCGTAGGGGGATGCGCATTCAGTAGTGGTAGTTGTTTTCTAATTTCGTATGTAAATAGACGCAGTAGAACCCAACTTTTGTTGTATTAGAGGGTTAATATGTCACTAAATCCCAACTCTAGGAAGTTGTAGGATATGTAAGATCCCATCTTTTGTAGCTTCTCAGGGATAGAAGCATTTATAGCAGTATGCTTTCGATGTAAAGTGCTATCCACTACTGTTTTAGCATATGAATATAAATGCAGTCAAATTTATGTTTATATGTGTGTTGAAATAATTATTTGTATGTTAGCTAAATATTTCCTAAGATACAAAATATTGAAATGAAAAAGATGAAACCAGTATAATAATGTAAATTTTTGTTTATAACAGAAAATGCCGCCACGTAGACAACCACCAAGGAACCAGAGGGTAGAAGAGTCAGTTAACAACGACGGGGGACACAACGTAGACCCAATGCAAAACTTCATCGACATGCTAGCTGAGGCAATGCAAAACCGCCACCCAGTAGTAGCAAATCCGTCACCACCACCAAATCAGTTGGCAAATTTCAAAGACTTTAAAGCTGTAGGACCGCCAGAGTTTAGGGGAACGTCGGACCCGATAGAAGCCCAGTCATGGGTAAAGGAAATAGAGAAAGCATTTGTTATCTCTAGAGTGGCTGAGGAGCAAAAGACGATTTTTGCTACCAACATGATGAAGGGAGAAACCAATTTCTGGTGGGAAGCCCATCAGAATAGGGCTGGCAATGGTGTGGTGTCATGGACAAGATTCAAGAAAATATTCGATGAGAATTATTTCCCGAAGAGTATGAAAAGTAGGATGGAGGTAAAGTTTCTAAAACTAAAGCAGAAGAACATGTCGGTACCGGAG
Organism: Hedera helix; assembly: GCA_947179155.2. NCBI lineage: Eukaryota > Viridiplantae > Streptophyta > Magnoliopsida > Apiales > Araliaceae > Hedera > Hedera helix. The sequence continues at coordinate 16,779,873 of OX359285.1, forward strand.
TACGCGGCAAAATTTAATGAGCTGGCTAGGTTCGCTTCACATCAAGTGGACACGGAGGAACGCAAGGCCAGAAGGTTCGAGAATGGATTGAGACCTTGGATATTCAACAAGGTAGCGGTACTGCAGATTGACTCGTTCTCAACTTTGCTAGAGAAGTCAATCATTGCTGAAGGAGGAAGCGACGCGTTAACCAAGTACAACCAAGAGAGAAATAAGAAGAAAAATGAAGGGGGAAGCAAGAACAGCAATAGTGGAGGCAATAATAATAGCAACAAGCGTAAATGGGACAGCAACAATGACAAGAGCTCGGGGAATCAACAAGGAAATACCCAGAAGAAAACGGCGTGTAATATTTGTGGGAAGAACCATTTCGGGGAGTGCAGGAAAGGGAAGAATACATGTTATAACTGCGGCCAGGTGGGACATATTTCTCCAAATTGTCCCCTCCCAAAGTAAGTGAGATGCTTTTCTTGCGGAGCATCTGACCACATGATAAAAGATTTCCCTAAAAAGAAGAATGACGGGGGTAGCGGCTACAAGGGAAATAACAGCAAATTGGCTATCAGGGGACCGGTACCACAGAACAAGCCGACAGCCCGGACATTCAATATGACGGTGCAAGATTCCGTGGGGTCAAAAGACGTGGTGTCAGGTATTATTCCGATCAATAATATAAATGCATATGTATTGTTTGATTCGGGTACTACCTGTTCATTTGTGTCTGATGATTTCGCTAGACGGTTAGAATTGCCTAGAGACAAACTAGAAAACTCAATGAACATAGAAGTTGCTAATAAAGAAGTAATTCCGGTAGAGTATATACATAGAAATTGTTGTGCTGAAATCAGGGGTCAGAAGTTAAATGTGAATCTAATTCCAATAAGTCTGGGGGAATTCGATGTAATACTTGGGATGGATTGGTTGTTTAACCACGGGGCGATAATTGATTGTCAGAAGAAGTGCATACACCTTAAGACAACAAAAAAGTCTAAGGTCGTATTTTATGGCAGCAAATCATCATGACAGTCTTCTTGTCTGACGATAATGTAAGCCAAGAAATTATTGAAGAAAGGTTGTGTAGGGTATTTGGCTCATGTGGTTGATACACAAGTGGTGAGTCCCGAGATGGAGCAAATACCAGTAGTTAGGGAGTTTATGGATGTTTTTCCAGATGTACTGCCAGGCTTACCGCCGGACAGAGAAATAGAATTTGCGATTGATTTAGTACCGGGGACAACGCCGATATCAAAGGCACCGTATAGAATGGCTCCGGTAGAAATGAAAGAGTTGATGGTGCAATTGCAGGAGTTTTTGGATAATAAGTACATTCAGCCAAGTGTTTCTCCATGGGGAGCACCGGTGCTGTTTGTAAAGAAGAAGGATGGATCGATAAGAATGTGTATGGATTATAGGGAGCTGAATAAAGTAACAATTAAGAACAAGTACCCGTTACCACGAATTGACGATCTTTTCGATCAATTGAAAGGGGCGAAGTACTTTTCAAAGATTGACTTAAGGACTGGTTATTATCAGTTGAAAGTCAGGAAGGAGGATGTACCCAAGACGGCATTCAGAACTCGATATGGGCATTATGAGTTTCTGGTGATGTCGTTTGGACAAACGAATGCGCCAGCCACATTTATGGGCATGATGAACAGAATATTCAAGCAATACTTGGATAAATTTGTAATCGTGTTCATTGACGATATTTTGGTGTATTCTAAAACAGAGGAAGAGCATGCTGAACACCTAAGATTGGTGTTGGAGATTTTACGGAAGGAGTAGTTGTACGCTAAGTTTTCAAAGTGTGAATTCTGGTTGGAAAGAGTTCAATTTTTAGGTCATGTTATTGACAAGGAGGGAGTTTCGGTTGATCCGGCGAAGGTTGAATCGGTAATGAATTGGGAACAACCAAGGACGCCGACAGAAGTAAGAAGTTTCTTAGAGTTAGCAGGTTACTATCGGAGATTCATTCAAGACTTTTCAAAGATAGCAACACCGTTGACTAACTTAACAAGAAAGACGGTAAAATATGTATGGACGGAGAAGTGTGAAGAAAGTTTTCAGGAGTTAAAGAAAAGACTTAGTGAAACACCTGTATTGACCTTACCAGACGATACGAGAGGTTTTACGGTCTACAGTGATGCATCGCACAAGGGACTTGGCTGTGTGCTTATGCAAAACGGCAAAGTCGTTGCGTATGCGTCCAGACAATTAAAAGATTATGAGAAGGAATATCCTACGCACGACTTGGAGCTGGTAGCGGTAGTGTTTGCCCTTAAAATTTGGAGGCATTATTTGTATGGAGAGAAATGTGAGATATTCACAGACCATAAGAGTCTAAAGTATATCTTCACACAGAAGGAGTTAAATATGAGGCAACGGAGATGGTTGGAATTGATCAAAGATTATGATTGTGAAATTCTATATCATCCCGGCAAGGCCAACGTAGTAGCGGATGCTCTGAGTAGAAAGAGCAGGGAGAAATTGTTCATATTGACCGATCAAGAACAATTGGTTCAAGAGATGGCTCGTATGGAGTTGAAGGTGAGAAATCCAAATGAGTAAATAGAAGTGGAGGCAAGCCCAACCTTGTTAGATAGGGTAAAAGAGGCTCAAGACAAGGATGGAGAATGTGTCAGAATAAGGGAGAGAATGACCGATGGGGAAGAGGTCAAGTTTAAAATTGATAGCATGGGATTGCTGAGATTTGAAAATCGTGTTTGGGTACCGCTAGTGCCTGAATTACGAGAGGAAAATTTGCAAGAGGCCCACAGTACGAGATACTCGATACATCCGGGGAGTACGAAAATGTATCAAGATCTACGTCAGCATTTTTGGTGGCCGAATTTAAAAAGGGAGGTTGCAGAATGTGTCAGCCGATGCCTAACTTGTCAAAGGGTAAAGGCCGAACATCAGAGACCGAGTGGACTATTACAGCCGTTAGAAATTCCTGAGTGGAAATGGGAGCATATCACAATGGATTTTGTGGTAGGACTTCCAGCAACACAGAAGGGATATGACGCAATATGGGTGATTGTGGATCGACTAACAAAGTCAGCGCACTTTTTGCCGATCAAGATTAGGTTCAGTTTGGATCAATTAGCCAAATTGTACATCAAAGAGATAGTTTCGAGACATGGGGTGCTGGTATCGATTGTGTCAGACAGAGATCCGCGCTTCACGTCAAAATTTTGGAGAAGTCTTCAAGAGAGATTGGGGACACAGTTAAGAATGAGTACAGCGTATCATCCACAGACCGATGGGCAAAGTGAGAGAACAATTCAGACATTAGAAGATATGCTCAGGGCCTGCGTGATGGATTTCAAGGGCAGTTGGGAAAACCATCTACCACTAGTTGAGTTTGCATATAACAACAGTTATCATGCGAGCATAGGCATGCCGCCTTACGAAGCCTTATAGGGCAGAAAATGCAGAACACCGCTATGTTGGGATGAGGTAGGAGAACGTCGACTGTTGGGGCCAGAATTGGTTCAACAGACGGTAGAAATTATCAAGGTAATAAGAGCACGGCTAGTAGCAGCTCAAGACCGTCAAAAGAAATACGTCGATTTACATCGACATAAGCGAGACTTCGAAGTTGGGAGTTTTGTATTCATGAAGGTATCTCCCTGGAAAGGGAAGATCAGATTTGGAAAGAAAGGGAAACTGAGTCCAAGGTTCATAGGACCGTTCGAGATATTAAATAGAGTGGGTGAAGTGGCGTACGAGGTAGCTTTACCTCCTGAACTGGAGCATATTCACAATGTGTTCCACGTGTCAGTATTGCGACCATACAAACTAGACTACAAGCATGTCATATCCTATGAGCCAATATAAGTTGAGAAAGACTTATCGTACGAGGAAATTCCTGTCCAGATACTACATAGGAAAGAGCAGAAATTACAGAATAAGGTTATACATTATGTCAAAATCCTTTGGAGGAACCACAACGTTGAGGAAGCTACGTGGGAACTTGAAGAAAATATGAGGGCAAACTATCCGAATCTTTTTGAGTAGTTTAAATTGTAATTCCGGGGACGAAATTCTTATAAGGGAGGGAGAATGTAATGACCACGAATTCCATTAGACATTGTAATTATAATTAATATATAATTAGCAATGAATTTAAACTTTTTGTACTAATGAATTGTGCATTATATAATTAAATAGATATACTTGTGTATGTGTATATTTATTTAAAGTAATGAAGCAAGAGTGTATAATTAACTAAAGCAAATCTAATTGGATTATATTTTAAATCCAAATGAGTTGTTAAACTAGGTCAAAGGTATTAACCTAGTAGCCCATGTAATTAATTTAATTACTGGCCCATGTAATTAATTTAACAAGCCCAATGCTTATTTTAATTAAAGGTAGCGTAGTTATTTAAATGCTAGCCCAATGTGTTATATAAATTGAGCCCAAACAATTTAATTGAATGAGTCTAATAGAATTTATCCCCAAGTCCAATGTGGATTCCAAATGAGGTCAAAACTTTGGTCAATATAGATATATATAAGTATATATATATATATATAGATGTATATATATGTATATTTTAGCATTAAAATTAAATCAAAAATGGGGGATTTAAACCCCATTTTGCTGAGATTTTTGAGAGACCCACTTGGATGGCTTGATTTGCAATGTTGCTTCTAAATCACTCATTGTCATAGTTGGTAAACAACCCTAGTCAATCACACTTTCCATCAACTAGTCAATCAAAACAATAGTAAGCTCACTTAGTCCTTAATTCCACCAACATAGGTGAATTAGGAAGCTTAATGAGGTGTTAGTAGAGTGCTATAAAAGAAGCACTCCACACTTGTTCTATGTTGGTTAATTCATTGCTAGAGAATTCCTAGAGAAAAAGAGAGAGCATTTGAGAGTATTTGAGAGAAAACACCTAAGTGTTGAGAGAAAAAGCTAGAGCTAGTGCTTGGTGGATGTCCAACAACCTCATCACATACTTTGGTAGGAGGAGAAGGAGAGCACACAAAAGATTAAGGTTTAAAAGTTCTCCAACCATTTCTTATTTCACTTTTATAGCCTATATGCGTTTTAATCGGTTAAAATCTATTTTTAACCGATCAAAACTCGTTTTGATGGTCTAGAAGTATTTAACTATGTAATATATGTATATTCATAGTTCTATGTGTTTATATCATGATTTGGTATGTGAGAAATGCATAAAAGTTGTAGAAATGTCCATAACACATTTTACCGGTACATGTTGTGTTTGATGTTATATTTTGAAATGTACAAATTAAAAATTGGATTTTTATGGCCAGAAAGCTAGATCTATGAGTGTTAAAGAAAAACCCTTTTTGAACCTTTCAAAAATATCGAATAACAAAGAAGTTATAGCTTTTACCGCAAAACATGTCATTTTAAGGACCTAATGCACAAACAGCCCACTTTGTGGCTATTTTTCATAACCAAAACTTTTCCAAAAATTCAATCCAATGATGGAATATTGTATTTTAAGAAAATACGAATCCATCGATACCAATTTGAGGTAATTTGGATTTGTAGATTTCATTTTATTCAAGTTTTAATCAAAGGAGCAAAAGTTGAAAAATCTGAAAAGGACATTTTTGCAGATTCTGCTTGACAAGGGTCGGGGCCCTCTTTCCTGTGTTAATTTGGGGGCCCGGGGCCCTAAACACTGTTCACAAACTGTTCATTTTATTTTCGGGTCGGGTCGTTTTAATCGGGTCGGTTCACTTTATTTAAGTCCAAAATGGGTTTAAATGTTTTAAAATTACTATATTTAATTTGGGACCCAATAAAAATAAAATATATATAATTATTTATTATTTGGATATTAAATAATAACCAAGGTAAATAAAAAGTCATGAATGTGATTAATTACTATTTAATCAATATTAAATAATAATTAAAATAAAAAAGAGATAATAACTAATTATTTATTTTAAATAATAAATATAGTTAATAAAATATTATTACATGATTAATAATATATTAGAAGTTTAATAAAATATTATTAAAGAATTAATAATATTATGAGATTAATAGGATATTATTACAGAATTAATAATATTAGAAGTTTAATAAAGTATTATTAAATGGTTAATAATATTAGAAGATTAATAAAATATTATTAAATGATTAATAATATTCTAAGATTAATAAAATATTATTAAATAATTAATAATATTAAAAGGGTAATAAAATACTATTAAATAGTTAATAATATTACTAAGATAATAAAATATTATTAAAAGATTAATAATATTAGATAATGATTAAAATATTATTAAATGATTAATAATATTAATAAGATATTAAAATATTATTAAATGATTAATAATATTGGTTAATTAATAAAATATTATTAAATAGTTAATAATATTAGATAATGAATAAAATATTATTAAATGATTAATAATATTAGAAGATTATTAAAATATTATTAGATGATTAATAATATTAGAAGGTTAATAAAATATTATTAAATAATTAATAATATTATAAGACTAATTAAATATTATTAAATTATTAATAATATTATAAGACTAATTAAATATTATTAAATTATTAATAATATTAGATAAAGAGTTGAACTATATTATGTAATTAATATAGGTTTTATGTGATAGAAATATTATCAAGTAATGATAACATTTTCTAAGTGTTTAATATATCCTTAATTATATAATTATGTGGTTAAGTGAGGGTTGTAAAGGTTATCATATGAATGTGTATATGATACTAATTTAAGATCAAATTGATAAATTGTTAGTTCCGTTCAAGGAATATTAAATTGAATTGTTTAGTCGTAGACTACGCACAAGGCAAGGTCTCTAACCCTACTCAATTATTATCATTGAACAAGTTTCTATACTTGTATTTATTATTAAAGCTTGAAGTGGTGTAATTATTTAAAATTACTCCACATCCATATTGTTTATACAATCGCACTTAGTGCATTTGAAGCTTGTTAGTTCTTGATTCATAAACTGTATTAAAAATGTCTGAAGCTAATAGTTCAGCTAGACATTGCGTTTCTAAATTCAATAACTTGAATACTTTTAAAAGCTTATCCAAACCATTGTTGGGTGCGGATCTCTTATATTAAGTCTGAGGATTTAACAACCCTAAATTAGGGGATTTTGTGTCGGGAAACCGACTTTGGCGCCAGTGACTAAATGTAATGCATATACAGCGGGTTGAATAGGTTGATCCCCTTGAAAACCAAACTACTAAAAAGGTCAGAGGAAACTCTATTATACTTTCGTTAGTTCAGGGTCCTTAGTGACCACTCAATATTTTAAGATTCAAATATTCCGTTTATTAAAATTTGAATCCTGTTTCATTCACAATTGTTATATCTATTGTTGAAACCATTGATGACATTTCCCATTCATTCATGATATATTAAATCTCCATGATTGTTCTTAACTTGCTGAGCAAACTAGTTGCTCATTCTTGCTATATCATGAACCATTTTTCAGATATACCTGACTGCTCAAATAAGGATAAGGGAAAAGGAAAGGGCAGAGCTTAAGTTAGTTTATGCATGTTAATTAGATGCTTAAATTTGTGTTTGCTGTTGTTAAACCTTTTGTAATTCCTTATGATAGGAACTGTTTATGTTAAGGTTAATAGACTCTGGTATTGTAACCTTTTTATAAGGGAACCAGTATGTATTATTCCGCGATATTTAAATGCAATGTATGTATTTAATTGTTAGTAATGTGTTGAATAGTGAGAACCAAACTCGAGGTTATGGAACCCGAATTTGGGGTCGTCACATGTATAAAGGTATGTAGAACCTGAGATAGTTATGTATGAATGTAAATTAAGTTTTACTATTATTTTGAATGAATAGATGTGATGACAAGGTAGAATAGTAACGTGAGCACCGAACCCGTGGTTCAAGGAACCCGAATTTAGGAACATCTCAACATGCATCTCAACAATTAAAAAGTAGGGTCTAATATAAATTTTTGTGTTAGATGTTACTTTTTAATGGTTAAGATATATATATATATATATATATATATATATATATATATATATATATATATATATATATATATATATATATATATATATATATATATATATATATTAAAATGGACTACATTAGCAATACATTGTGCCACATGTCTCCAACATTAAGTGCCGGAAACGTGTCAACACCAAATTGATATCTCTTTAACTAATTGATTATCACTCTCAGTTTTTTAATTCTTTCAATTACACAAAATAATTCATAATATTTTAACATAATATTAAATTAATTTTATACCTACATTTCACAATTGGCTTTCTCAATTTTATCGATTTTTTTCATTTAACCTTAACAAGTCATAATACTCCCACAAAAATTGAAATTATTTTTACAATATTTTTAAAATCATAATTTACACACATAAATTTTAATTCCATACACATACAAAATTGCATCATTTTACTATTTTTATTAATTCCATATAATATAACCCATGGTATGACTGTTAGGCAATAAATTTTTATTTTTTTTACATATAATATTATTCCAAAATTGTTGCAATAACTCTCCCAACTTGCTATTATACAATAATTTTGATTTTGAATATTATAACACAAACGAATATTAATATACTTAAAATAAAAATTAATATTATCCAATAAACTTAGGATTTAAAAAAAAAAATCAATCACATAAATTGATAATATCCAAATTGATTCTATATCGCAACATTTAACCAATCCCAAATTGATATTATTCAGTAATTTTGATTTTGAATATTATCCCATTAAAATGTGAAACTATAACTCAATCGAATATTATCCAATAATCTTTGGATTTTTTTTACATAAAACCTCTCACATAAAAAAATAAACAAATTGCTACTATCCAATAATTTTGGTTTTTAATATTCTAACACAAACGAATATTAATATACTTAAAATAAATTGAATATTATCCCAATAATCTTTGAATTTATTTTTAAAATAACCAATCACATAAATTAATAATATCCAAATTGATTCTATATCGCAACATTTAACCCATCCCAAATTAATATTATCCAATAATTTTGATTTTGAATATTATCCAATAAATTCAATTGAGAAGTGAATGTGGTTATATATATATATAGCCAAATAACAAGATGAGTAGATTAAATACTCAATTAAACTAATAATTTAATTAGTTTAAAATATGAAATAAGAATAGAAGTCATAAAATATAATTAACTGAGTTAATTATATTAGTTATGAGTTAAAGTTATAGAAAAACTAGAATGAGTGTTTGGAATGACAATATTAAGAAGTAATAAATTAAGTAATTAACTTAATTATTAAGTTGTTGTATAGAGTCCATTAATGGATTAAAGCAAGCCCAATATTTTAATTGATGTAAGTCTTGTTGGTAATTATATAGAGGTCCAAATAAATTTTAGGATCTAGCTTCATGACGAGTTCAAGTAATTTAATTACTACTAGTGGACTAACTCAAAAAGAATTATAAATATTAGCCCAATATGGGAATACTTGCATGAAGATGGATAATTAAATAAGAAATCACATTGCAAAATAAGCTAGATAGCCTAAACACGTAAAAGTCAAATGATGGTCAATGTGTTGGGATAATATTTTTCAAGTATTGATTGAGTGTAGAGAAATTAACTAATGTAGGGTTAATTGAATAACCCTAATTGTTAGACAAGAGAGAACATTAACTAAACATTGGTTAAATGCTAGGTGAGTGAATTTGATAATGAGAATTAACTATGGATAAGTTAATTGAGTAACCCAATGTGGTAAAATAATTAAGGCAAGTCTAATTGGATTATATTATAAGTCCAAATGAGGTATTAAATTAGGTCAAATTAATTAACCTAGTAATTCATGTAATTTAATTTAACCCTAGTCCATGTAATTAATTAAACTAGCCCAATGTTTGATTTAATTAAATGTATCATAAGTTATTTAATGTTAGCCCAATGTAATAAATAAATTGAGCCCAAACAAATTAAATGAATGAGCCCAACTTATTTAATTCCTAAGTCCAAAGTGGAGCCCAATAAGAAGTCAAAATATTGGTCAATGATTATATATATATATATATAAGCTATAAAAATAAAGTAAAAATAGGGAATTTAATCCCATTTTGTTGAGAATGAAGGGGGCCCACATGGGGGTGGCTTGTTGCTTCATTTGCTTCCTTCACACTCTTTGCTTTAGTTGTTACAACCACCCATGTCAATCAACAAGTCATTCAACCAATCAATCCATCAAATAGTAATCTTAATTAGCACTAAATTGACCAATGCTAGCAAATTAGGAAAGTTAATGAAGAATTACCAAACTACTATAAGTAAAGTGTTTCACCTATATGTTATGTTGGTTGGTAAATTGCTAGAGCATTCAGGAGAGAAAATAGAGAGTATTCTAGAGAAAAACAAGCAAACACTTGTGAGTTGAAAGAGATTGCTAGAGGAGGAGCTTGGTGGATGGCATATAACTTCATAGCATACTTTGGAAGGAGAAGAAGAATAGCATTCATGTCCAAGAGGTTAAAAAGTGTTCTAAACTTTCTTTAGTTCATTTTTATAGTCTATATATGTTTTAAACGGTTAAAATATATTTTTAACCGATCAAAAATTATTTTGATGCTCTAGAGATCTAAACCTATGATATATAGGTAAATTCATAATTTGATATAGTTAATACAAGTATTGGTATGTGTATTACGTAATTAAAGGGAAGAAAAACCTATATAGTGATTTACCGGTAAAACCCTAGATGGTTCGATCTTAAATTTCTTGTCAAAACGTTTTCAAAAATGTGATCGAACCATGAAATATTGTAAAACAAGAAGTTAGGAAGACAACGACACTGAGTTGGTGTCATTTGAATGTGTAAATGTTATTTTGTTCAAATTTGAACAAACTGAACCAAAGATTTGTGAGTTAATTTTCACTTTGTCCTTGTGAGCCATTTTGAGTCTAGTTCCGGTTGGAATTTGAATTTGTGATCTAAAGAGAAGTTGTAGATGGAGAAATTCTAATGAGAATGGACTCAAGAATCACCTCACAATATTTAAAAATGAAAAAGTTATAGCAGTTTTAGTAAAGGAGGATTGAGTAGACAAAACTTAGAAAAGTTTCTGCAACACTAGGGTCGGGGCCCTAGTTTTGTACTAAAAACTAGGGTTGGGGCCCTAGTCACTGTTTATGGGCAGTGCATTTTTCGTTCAGGGTCGGGTTGGGCCATTCAGGTCGGTTCGATTCGGGTCATTTAAGTCCAAATTGGATAAAGATGTTTAAAAATTAATATAATTAATTTGGGACCCAATTATAATAATTATTTATTATAAATAATAAATAAAGTAAATAAAATCCGTTATTATTATTTAATTGCTAGTAAATAAGAATTGAAGTAAATAAATATAATAGCTAATTATTTATTATTAAATAATAAATGAGGATATAAAGTTAATAAATAATTATTTATTATTTAATTAATATTAAATAATAAATAAGAATAATTAGATAATTAATTATTATTTAAAAGATATTAAATAGTAATTAAAGAAAGATGAAGTTAATAATGTAATTATTTATTATTTTAATAAATAAGGATAATTAGTTAATTAATTATTATTTAAATGATATTAAATGATAATTAAAATGAGATAAAGTAAAAAAAATGATCATTTGTTATTTAATTAATATTAAATAATAAATATGGTTAATTAATTAAGAAATATTATTTAAATAATCATTAAAGGATTTGAGGATAATTAATTAATTGATTATTATTTAAATAATATTAAATAATAATTAAAGAGAAATAAGGCTATGTAAATAATTGTTTATGCAAAGATAAATAAACAAGGTAAATTAGATTAATTAATTATTTAATTAATATTAAATAAACAAAAGGAAGAAATTAAAGGAATAAGAAAATGATTAAACAATTTATATTTAATTGTTTAAATTTTAAATATTACAAAAGGAGTAACTTATTTATATTTAATAATATTAATAAGTGATTATTAAGTGATTAATAATAATAGTAAGAGATTAAAATATTATTAAATGATTAATAATATTAGTAAGAGATTAAAAATATTAATAAATGGTTAATAATATTAATAAGTGATTAAAATATTATTAAGTGGTTAATAATATTTGAATGTAGTTTTATATTATCAAATGTAGATTATATTTTGATATGTTTGGTACATTATTAAATGTCCAACTCATTAAGTTGTGTAAACGAAGAAATTTAATTGAATTAAACTGATGTGAATAGTCTATTTATGACTAATTTAGACAACTTATTAAAAGAGTGGGTTGTGCGGAGAACGTGTAGTGAAGGCGTAAATTGGTTAAGCATACCCGATATGTTCGAACTGTATTTGGGCTAGGGTTTTTATCTAGAACTTAAGGGTTCGTTTGTCAGATATCTTAAGAGTTAATAATTGAAATTAGAGTCTTATATAAAGATTAATTAATAGTCATTGTATCTAATGATTATGTCAATTTTATATATAAATTGTAGGTTGAACGAAAGACGCAAAATAAGCGTAAATGGTAGAAGTGAACCAGACAAGTTTTTCAGAACTTGCTCCTATGTGCATTTTTATGCCACCATATATTATTAAATTATTGATATGCGAATATATTGATGATATTTGTGTTATATGAAACGCATGAAATATGATTATATGCGAAGTATGTACAGAATAAGAAGCACGACTTGATATATGCTAGATGTGTATTATATGCGATGCATAAAAAGTATGAAGCATTTATAAAATGAAAAGCATGACATACGTATAAAATGCAGAGTATGTTTAATATGTGAAGCGTGCACTGTATTATGTGTAGCTGTTAAACTTATTGAGCCGTCGTGCTCAGTTTTGCTTAAAACTAACATTTTCAGATAGTGCAAGTAATTCGAAGTTTTTGATAAAGATCAAGAAATAGGAATACATATTCCATTCACTGAAGGTCTAGCACGACCATTGTAGATATTAGTTCGAATTGGACAGGTAACATTATTGTGTAGTATAAGAATTGGTTGGTAGGCAATATGACTGTTAAATACTCAAATTAATTGTAATAGAATGTCGTATCATGTATGATATTGAAACATACTAGGAATGTTTAAAGATTTCGATTTTGAAATATACAGAGATGTTGTAAAATTGTAAATAAATGATTATTTAGCAATTATAATATTGTTGTAATTCATGAACAATAAGGAAAATGATGTACTCGTGCTGAACCGGATCCGAGGTTCAAGGGACCCGAATTCAGGGTCGTCACAAAAGATATACTATTCACTTACTCCAAAAACATAAAATAATTTTTCTAAATGTACCCTACTAATTCCTTATTCAATGTATATGTGCTAGAGTATGGAGATTAGGAAATTCCTGCTAAGTTATGAAAAAATAGTAAAAAAGCAATGTCAGTAGTGCTGTACTGAGCATACCTATAGCAAATGTAGTAAAGTACAATTATATATGTAGGAAATTATTATTCGCAATGAAAAATTGATAATTTAATAAATTCTCACTCATATGTGAATTCTATTTATTATTTATGTAAATAGAGTTTTATAAAAATATCAATTTTCTTTGTAGTAATATCAATTATCATTATATATTATATAAACTCGCAAACATTATTAATATATTTTGTTAGTTCCCAGAGGCACACAAGTGATCAAGAAAAGGGGGGTGAATAGATCTCTTAAAAAACTTTTTCTTTAAAGGTATATGATATTGCCGAATAGTTTATTTAATCAAGATTAGTTTGCACAGCGGAACATTAGTTTGAAAACTCCCCTTAAAGATTTGTAAAGCTTCTTAGTTGAGTTTAGACTGTATTGAAGATAGTCATTTATCAAGTAAACTAATCATAGCAGATATATATCTATATATGAGAGAATGTAAATGACACCAGAGAGTTTAAGTGATTCGGAGACTAAATAACTCATACTCCACTCTTTTACTTCAACGAGTAGAAAATTCACTAAGGATGGTTCACACAGAACTCTTTAAGCCCAGTAGGTCTGGAATCTCTGGCTCACAAAGAACCCTTCAAACCCAATAGGTTTGGCTAGTTTAGTCACTAAGACAATGACACAAATGCCTTCTTCAAGTCCAGCAGACTTGGCTCCTTGTTTGTTGATAGATGTTGGAGTTGCTACTAAGTTGTACTTTCAGTTTCATAGTCTTTAAATACTCAGTAGTAGGATGTGATCATACTAGAAATGATATTAAGTTAGGCAATGATGCTTGGCTTCTTTATGTACTCAATATCTTCTTGTGATCACTCATTGTGCTGCTAAGCTTTGGCAATTCAACTCATTTGGTACTTGATAACTTCTCGAGACGAACTTCTGAGATGACTGTGAAGCTCATTCCTTTTGGTACTCAGTTGTTCCTTCTTATTATTGACAGTTCATAGCTTCTCGAGATGAGCTTCTGAGATGACTGTGAAGCTCCTTCCTTTTGGTACTCAGTCGCTAACATATCTATATCAAGTTGGCATTTAAGTTTCTCTCTATCACGTGCTTAGCAGCTCTTAACACTTTTCTTGTAATAGAGTCATATCTCTCTATGTCCTTCTCAATTCAGTTTTAGTGTTCTGGCAGATCGTAGAGTGTTCTTCAATATATTCAATTTTTTTGTTTCACTCTACGATTCTGTTGTTGTCCACCATCCACTCTTTTATTTTTTTTAAAAACCCTTTTCATTCCTGTGAACATCTATGCTTTTATATGCTTGTGCATATTTTACCGTTGGAAAAGGTCTGTTGGATTCCTTTGGCATTGTGCAAATCCTTGATATCTTTGAAGTTGACTTTTTGTTGCTTGTGTCAGTGCTTTTTCTTTTTCTGACATATGTTTTGTCCCATCAAACTGTAGCTTCGCTTTCTGCATTTTTAGCCGTTGCACTTCCAGAGTTGTTTATCAAAGATTATTATATTCTTTGATATATTTAATTTTCTGATCCATCGTTAAATATCTTCCTTGACTTCGATAACCAGCTGCTCTATTGCTTTCAGAGATGTCCCATTAGTCATACTATTTTCACCATCCTTCTGAGCAGTAGGTCCTGACTTATAGTCGTTTAGACACAAAGTCTTCTGTGACTCTGACATGGATCTGATCTTTAACAGTACTTAATCTTTCTTTAATCTAGTCAAGGAATATTCTCTTTTCTCTCACACCATATTGCAGTTATGTTAATTTACTGGTTCTGGTCTTTACAGTGAATTCGTAGAGTGGCTATCTGATCATTCTGACTCTATGAATTCAGCCCCACGATTGTTACTTGAAGTAAGTTGAGTAAAACGTTGAGTTGGAGCGATCTTCTCTCTCACTCTACGGTCTTGCTATTTTGTTCAGATCGTAGAGTTACTGACTGCAGTGCTTTGCTTTACGATTTCGTTCTACGATCTTGTCATTTTGTGCAAATCGTAGAGTTGCTGACTGCATTGCTTCTCCTTGTTATTTCTGGGCTTCTCAGTGGAATCGTTGAGTTGTTGTTTTCTTTAGCACACCCTTTATTTTTACTCAACGATTATGCCATGTGTAGAACAACTATCTACATCGTCTTGTCTTCTGGTTTCACTTTATGATTTCGTCTATCTGTGCAAATCGGAGAGTTCTCGTA
The DNA here is from genome assembly GCA_947179155.2 of Hedera helix. Lineage (NCBI taxonomy): Eukaryota > Viridiplantae > Streptophyta > Magnoliopsida > Apiales > Araliaceae > Hedera > Hedera helix. The sequence goes on from OX359285.1 coordinate 16,795,534, forward strand.
TGTGCTTGCTCTTTGAATTCACTCTATGATCTTGCCAGTTTGTGCATATCGTAGAGTACATTTCTTCTCTAGTTCGTTTGTTCGACGATCGTAGAGTTCGGCTCTACGTTTTGTACTTGATCAATTCTTCAATTCAGCTTGTATATTCTGTAGAACTCTTGCACAGCTGACTCTCCTTCATGATCGTAGAGTTATCCTGGTATGGAGTCGTATAGTCCACTCTACGAACAGACCTAGTTGCTGCGAAGTCGTAGAGTCCACTCTACGAACAGACTGAATCGTTGAGTCTTCTTTGCTTGGAGTCATAGAGTTCATTCTATGATCATATTGACTGAACAGATATAACATAAGATCAACCTAACAGATTTGATATTTTCTAACTAAGTCCTTTTGTACATTATTACATCATTACATATTGAAAGGACTTTACAAACTCTGCTATACACATATACAATAATGATTTATTCCTATATTACTCTGCTTATATCATTTGTCTTTTATGCAAAGTGACTCCTACAGAAAGATCAACCTAACATTTCTGATCTTTAATCTCTAAGTCCTTTGTACACATATTTCTTTTCAAAAAGGACTTTACAACATTTGAACCAGATAACTTTTACTCTTATTATAAGTTGTAGACAATTTTTAACAAGATCATATTTGTGTTATATAAGTGTGCAATTCACAATATTTGAACCATGTAATTTAGTTCATACATACATGATAATGTAGACACATATTCAGATTGATATGTAATCACTTAGTCAATTAACCACATAAGCACTTTAAAACATATATGCATATAGTCAAGTAAGCACATAGACACATAGGCACATTATCACATAAGCACTTAGTCAGATACATATGGACAATTAACCGTATAAGCACATTCAACACAATCCTTTTTGCACATCAGTCATTATCATCAAATCAAACAACTTTCAACATATTTTATTGTTAGGGACTTCTGAATTCATGCAAATTTAAGAATTATCTTCAAATAGATAAAAATTTATTATTTTTACAATTTTTTTTAATAATTTCACAAATTCTCACTCACTTGAATAGTATGAATGTGAATTTTATTTACTATTCATGTGAAGAGAGACTTACGAAAATAACGATTTTTCTTATAAAAATATCAATTACAAATATATATATATATATACACACACACACACACACACAATTCTGAATTTGCTTTGCGATCTGATCTCTGATATGATTTTTCACTTTGATTGCTCGATATGTGATTTGAACTCTACAAACATATCTGCTTACTATGCGATTAGTCAACTTAATCATCCAGTTTATACAACAATTTTTCTTAGAAGATCTTCCTAACAAATTTATGATCTTTTTTAATCTAAGTCCTTGTAAATCAAGAATTCATTAAAGATTTTACAAAAGCTACTAGTATAAATTAATATACATTAATCATATTATCATCAAATTTAATATGTAGACTCTAACAAGATCTATTGCCCCCAACGTTTTAACTTATGTAATGTATTGCGTGTTGATATTAATGTCATGAATTAAAATAAATTGTGATAAAATAAAAAATGAAATCATTTATTTGATATTTTTGAAAGAATGAAAGTGGCCATTTCAAAAAGAGGAATTAACTTTATGAGTCCACTGATAAACCACTAAAATTTTATTTGTTAGGGTTTCTAACACTATACTAGTCTTCGCACATAAGATCAATTATTGAGCTTTAGACCACAATCGAGCTTTTCTAGTAAAATATGTTTTTATCATATACTAATTAGTATCTTTATTTATGCATTAATGACGCATACATGTGACGATTTTCATCCAAGATTAAACCCGAGAGAAAAGAAAGAGTAATAGTTGATAATGAAAACAGGCGTCATATGTGAACAGACGGGCATAATGGATGAATGAAAAGTGTCATGCCATGGAAAGGAGAATATCTATATTTAAAAGTCGTCATTTAACATATGTATATCTAATTTTAACACGTATAAAGTTCTCTATAAAAAAAAACATACCTATACTAATATATTTCTATTTTGGGATGGATAAAGCATTAAGTTTATCTAGTGGGGGAAAAATTAAACTTACCTATCGATAGTCACTTGGTCCACTGTTATGACTCACTTCTATCAATATAGAGTTTAAGTGTTCTAATTTGTTGACAACAAGTTCCTCCCCTTAAATTAGGACAAATTATTATAATAGATTATAACATTAAAAAAAAATACTTACCTATGCTATACGAAGTATACATTAAGACACTTAGCCTATGTTTGTTTGTAAAAAATATGTTTGAGATTGGACTATTTGTATTAATTTAACACTACTTCGAACTATTTTATCCCATAGCGAGAGATTAATAATCCTTTAAATAGTCTTATAAACTATTTTTTGTAATCATTTCTAAAACTATTTATGAAGGATTATATAATCTTATGAAAAATGTGGGATTAATATTTCCCTTATTTTAACTTGTTAAATGCCTTTATGGGACTAATAGTCTATCATTAATGAATTAACAATTCAACATCATAGGATAGAATAGTCTGAAATAATATCAAATTAATACAAATAGTCCAATTTTAAGTATATTTTTTTACAAATAAATATAGCTTTACTTTCTTTTGTTTTTGTTTTCTTTTTTTGTCTTTTCCAAATTCTGTTGGGGATTAATTTCGAAGTTGTAATTTTACATAATAAGGAAAGAGGACTTGCCAATATACTGTCACAATCTCAAACTTAAAACTAAAGAAATAGTTGTAAAATGACAACTTTTAAGAATATTTTTATTTTTTAAAATTTATTCTTAGCATTAAATAGAATTATAGTAATAGTAGTATAATAGTAGTTAATCGAATAAAAATAATAATTATTAAAATTGACATAGCATTTTATAGTCTAAAATTAAACGAACAAACTTTGAATCGAAAATTTCAATCTATACTCCAACACGAGTATTTTTTTTTACTTATCTTTTTGTATTTTTAGATCATATCACAAAAAAATATTAATAATTCAAACTCTTTCATCATCTTATCCTTTTTTTTTTTTTGGTCTAGTTTCCTCATGTTTCTCCCAAATAATGGTGCATTATTTTTATTTTATTTTATTTTTTTAACGTTTGCATTTTATAATACGGTAACGTACCTCATTATACTTGCAATTTGTAAATCGAAAGTGATGCTTTCGTTGCAAATAATCACACGTGCCCTTTCTTACTTCCATTTGTTTATTCGCATGTTTGGCGGTTGCCAATAACAAACAAGATTAACAAGCTAGTCAGCGCAGGCACGTGCCAGGTTTAAAAACGTTATTGGGACTCACGCCTTCCACGCGTCATTAACTTTCGTGTTTGTATGGGTGATTCATCTTTCTTCGAGGGTGTTTGAATTATTTGTAAGTATTTAAACTTATTTATAATTAATTTTAAGATATAGAAAGTATTTAATAAATTAATTTAAAAAAATTTTATAATTATTTTTTATATAAATAATTAGAGTTGAAGTTTTTGATTATTTATAAAATTTAATAATCAGGTTTGACTAAATATATTACAAATTTATTTTAATAATGTCAATCATTACACATATTTCATTTTTAAATTTTTTTTTTTTGAAAATTGATATTTTCACAGCACTTTTTATGTTTTTATATAAAAATTAGCGTTATAGATATATAACAACAATTTTTATGTAAAAATATCAAAAAATACTGTGAAAAAATTAATTTTCTTTTTTTAGTAATTTACTTTTAAATTAAATGATTAACAAATTTTTTAATACCAAATATATTATATATTTTTACCAGTTTAAGTATCTTTTATTTATCAAACACAAATTAATTTTTATTAATTAATTACAATCAAAAGTACTAATTAGAATTAATAATCACATTCTTAAAGTGATTTCGAACGTATTCTTCATCTTATGTTTTCTTTATTTAATTTGTAGTAATTAAAAAAAGAATAGCACACGTATGAAGATGGAAAACCCATTAGATAAGGTTACGTTTGTCATCAAATTAAAATTTCAACCTTTTCTTTTAAAAAACACTCCTAAAGACTAAAATATATTTTATTTATGAATTTGTTATAATTCAAAAAAAGATTACAAGGGATTAAACAACACATAAAATCTCTTCAAAGTTCAAACAATTAACAGATTAAATCTTGAAAATGAGTCCATTGTAATCAAAAGTTAATGAACACAATAATTATTCCTAAAATACAAATCAATTCTAGAATCGTATAATATGTCGTTAGCAATCAATTTGCATGTGAACAAACTACCATCACCGATAAGCAAGGACTTGTAGGGTGAATTGATCTCATTGATTTTTTGATTTATAATATATGATAAAATTTAAAAATTTAGGTACTAAAACTTTATAAAATTTATTTTTCATTCAAATCTTAATCTCATATCACTTATATATATATAT